>JACEVL010000329.1:945019-1245019 GCA_020284085.1 Aporrectodea caliginosa | reverse complement strand
AAGACGAGATGCATTAAACGGGTATATTTAGATCAAGAAAAATACAGTGAGTGACCGAATGACCAACTGACCATGGTACATGAAATAGTTAAACAGATAATTATACACAGACAAGAACACAGACTAGACATACCACTATACTGTCAGATAAAGAGACGCACAGCTATGCAGGCATACATACGGACAGAGAAAAACAATTCTATTAGCGAATTATAAAGACAGACAATAGAGTAGTGAAAAATGCACAGACAAACAGACGGACAGTGACAAACATATCAATTATAATCTATTGAGAGATATGCAGACTAAGGACATAGAAGCACACATACAGATTGCCCGACAGATCCATCAGATTTGTGTATCCGTCTGTACATCATTCATTCATTCATTCATTCATTCAGAGGACTTATATAGCGCCCCTCCAAGAAAACCTACCCAGAGGCGCTCCCAGCCCAAATCCGGCGATAAAGAACAGTTTTCAAATTCTTGTAAAAGGTTTATGCAGCGTCTCTAGCTAAAAGAACACGCAGATCTGAAGGAAAATTATTCCACGTGGTCGGCCCAACCACTGAGAAGGCATGAAGTTGCATCTTTGAAGTGCGCGCAAAGGGAACAGCAAGTTCGCCACGAGATGCAGAACGAAGATTTCTGCGGGCAGCTAAACCTGAGGTAGGGCAACAGAACTAGCGCAAGTAGGCTGGGGCGCTCCCTAACTGGCACCGCCAGATCCAGACCGAAATCCTAAATTGAATGCACTGGAAAACAGGAAGCCAGTGGAGTCTGTCTATTGATCTGTCTATCCGTATGTCTATCTATCAGTTTAGCACATGGATTCATCTGCGCTGACTAAAAACAATTGAGCTAACGAACACACAAATTCACGGACAGACAGACAATGAGGCACACCGAAAGACAGGCAGACGAACCTGTAGGGCATTTAATATGACGCTGTTCCAGTATCCACTTGCGGAACGTTTCGACTGCACCGAGTCTGTTCTTCGGATCTTCATTCAGTTCCTCCTTCGCCTTCTTCAGACTCTTCTCATCCAAAGTACACACGTACTCGTCCGTTGACGTCATCGTGTCTAGAGGTCGCCACTGTAACTACGTGTACCACCGGCTTAAGGCAACACAACTTTACATCTACATTTCAGACGATATTTCTATAACATAACGCGCGTTCATACCCGGCTTCACCCGGTTTTTTTTATCACGGCTTCGCTATTATATTGTATTTATTGTATTGTATTTACCTTTTTTCCAAAGCGCCTCTCATAGTACGACCTAAACAGAGGCGCTCCCAGTGCGAAAACCCCTAGAGAAAAGGAAAGTCTTAAGAGTACGGGCGGATACAGAAGACCACCAGTTAAGGAATAGCGATGACATGAAAGAACTCTAGCTGCGTCACTGCCCGTACTTTAGCCCAATTAAACCCGGAGAAAGGAGACGAACATAATACATTAATCATCTTGTTATGACAAAGAGACTTTAAACAGAAACTGTCGCGACAGAACACTCTCGATGCAGTCGTCAACGGGGTCACCACCATTCCCGCCGCCGACAATCTCCACCGGAGGATTGATAACTGACTCGTCGGCAGTGTAGTCGTCTATGAGACTATGACCGTATCAAATGCAGGGCAGCAATTGATCGAAGAGGACTTGCGGGCGATTATAAGACGATAGTAAACACGATAATTGTTAAACCGCCAGCTGTTAAATTGTGTAAGTAAACGTTGTACTGTGACCTGTGACAAATCAATAATACTCGACGATCACCTGTTCATCTGACCCCCCTCACTTAAATACCACGGGAGTCTTACCCTCAGGAGTCCGGAGAAACATCAGGAGAGCTAGTGGTAGCTATCCTGGTCAACGTCACATCGCTGGCCTAGTTCGCGCATGCACTCTAGCAGAAAGCTACACTTTAATTCCCAGACAGGCATTGTGATCGGGTCTATTGAGGGCGCGCGTGTCGCGATTTGTTACAATTGTTTACCAAATGTGGACCAAATAAATATATAGCTTTCAGTGTAACTGCTCAACAAATTCACCTGCATACACTATTATTTTCTCCATCTCAGTGTAACTACTGCATGCAGGCTATCGCAAGTTCAGCTATCGTAATCGTAATCGTAATCGTAATCTCCAAACTTCTAAAGCGCCACTCGAAAGCCAAGCGCAGGGCACCAGCTTATTCACGAGCGCTATCGCAAGTTCAGGACGTCATTCATAGGATTTCAGTTATATTATTAGTCCACGTTGCACCATACTTTCGTAATGTATTTGCTCATTTTGTTTCTGCAGGAAAGGTTGAATTTGTATCGCCTGTTTTACCGCACCCAAACTTGTATCGCCCTAAGCGTCTGCCTAGCGGGTTTGTGGGCCCCGCGTAAACATATAGGCTACTGTATTACTGATAGCCAGAAAATAGCTGTTGGCTGGTAAACAAGCAAATTGTAAGTTGCACAAGAGCCAAACGCCTAGGTTACCTAGAGCAATCCTTTCCAACAGTCTCTGAACTTGCCAATATAGCCGATGCAAAACTCCTTTTCTCCATATTGCACAACCCCAAGCATGTACTTCACCAACTCCTACCTCCACTCCGATCCCTCACCTCTCACCAATTAAGACCTAGAGCACACAACCATACTCTCCCACCCAAGGACAGCTCTCAATTTATTCCCAGATCATTATATAAAAATATTTACTAGTTTATTCTAAGACTTTCAAATGAACTTTAATTATTCATTATCACTCATGTTAGCATTTCTGCGTTTTTGTCAGATTGTTTTTCTCAATAAACGAATATATATATATATATATATATATATATATATATATATATATATATATATATATATATATATATATATATATATATACAAGAAACCAACAATATCAGATTACGCTAATATACGAAATACGTTAAAGGTTAATCTCAATTTTTATATAACTTGGTGCCTTCAGAAATAATTATTGTCTGCAATTTATGTTGCGCCTGAAACTACGTATACATATGCGATCTTTTATAAATTGAGTACAATCCGAACCTTACCTGAGCAGACGCCTCTTGTTTTTGACATCGTTGTTTGCACTTACATGTAAGAATATGGGTCGCGTATGATTTGTGCCCGGTGTAACTTTTAAACTGACTCTGTGATCGAATTTATTCGTCGACAAGTTGTAAAAATTATTGTCGGACATTGTTTTGTGGAAACGTTTTCCTACTAAGCAAAATTAAACTGGTCCAACATCCATTACGGTACTGCATTGCTGGCTAACGTACATTGTAATCATCAGCATGCTAATTGTATTGTATTGTATTGTATTTGAACACTTGTTATAGCGCCCCTACCAGATTTCCCATTCAGAGGCGCTCCCGACTACTGCGCGAACGCTGAATCGGAGTTTCACGCCGAAGCGCATGAGCAATTGCGAGTGAAGGACTTGCCCAGGGTCCCTACGCGGCGACTTTGAGGTGGATTTGAACCCGCAACCCTCCAGCTGCAAGGCACCGAACATACCCCTAAACCACCGCGCCCCAGTTGTATTGTGATGTGTTGTATTGTATTGTATTGTACTCCACGTTTATAATGCGACCGAGCCACCCGCAGTAAAGATCCGAGAAATTAATCTCTGATAAACCGACCCGACCGGGAAGCGAACCCGGGGCGCCGGCGTGGCGAGCGGGCACCAACCCACTCGGCCACTCAGGATCCTCATAGCTAATGATGCTATCTGTTACTTTATACCATCTAACCACTATGCAATCCGTTATCACTTTTGTGTTGGCATAATTGTCTGGTGTATGTACTCATAAGTATTTAATGCGAAGATCCGGATAATTTTATATCTAATAATTTTATAATATTATTTTTAAAATAGTTATCGCCAACGCTATGCCATTCATCTATTCGGCATACTTCTACGCTACAGTAACCATTAGGTATATATGAAATGATCAGGCCCGGATCTACAGTTTTGGGGGCCCTGTGCTGATCGAATGACGGGGCCCCTTACAATTTTAAGAAGCAAGGCAGACATACAATAACCCGACACATAATTTGTTATACTTTACAGCACATAAGAAGTAGATAGGACAATTGTCACGAGCTTACGACTCACGCACTGACATGGAAAGAACATAGTCTGTCAAAGAACAATATTCTGTATAATTAAGCCATTACTAAATTACTGTGCCGCAGTGCTAGAGTGTATAGACTACAATGAATGTATCATAGGCTACTACGTATTCACGTTCGTTTCCTACAAGTCTCTTCTGCGAGTTTTTTGTTTGGCGAAGTCGTTTATTATGTCGTCAAAGTCAACACTTTGCAGGATGCACATAAGCAACAGAGCTTGAAGTCTCTGTTGGGTCATGTTGTGCGCAGATGATTCTTCACTCTGGAAAGTGTCAAGAATGATCTCTCACCCTCACAGTTAGTTACTGGAATAGTGATGTATATCCTCAGTGCGATCCCACATTAGGGAAAGTAGCCTGCAATAAACCTCCGCCCGCCTTCAGCATCTCGCTCATGTGAACTACACTTTGGTCTTTCTTTGTCATAACGAGAAACGTAAATTGTACAAACTCGACCACAAATGAGGGCTCAAGATCGGCAGGATATGATGCCACAAGGTTAGTAGCACGACTCTGCACGAGCTCGCAACTCGTCTGCAGGTAGAGACTATAGAGACTTGAATCCGTTATGAAGCCACACACTTCGTGAAGGTTAGAATACGCAGTCAGTCTATGCGCAATTCAGCAACAAGACGATCGATTATGCAGTTGAACGTTTCTATCTTGAATTTGTCGCTAGGACTATGCACAGTGTCAGGAGCGTTGCTTTCATCGAATTAAGTTGAATAATAAGCTTGATTGACGCTAGCAGCTCACAGTCTATGCTTTATTATTGTCTGAAATAAAAATGACTTAAAAGTTCAACGTCCCGCAGGGCTGCAGGTAAAGAAACTGTAACTGTTTAAGATGCATAATGCATTGCAATTTGCACTGTTTCTTTCCTTAATCCTTTATTCTTTATTTTTTTACTTTTACAATTTGGGGGCCCTGTGCTGCAGCACAATCAGCACTGTGGTTAATCCGGGCCTGGAAATGATGGATTTAGGTATGTATGGATGGATGGATCTAAGTATGTATTGATGGATATATGAATGGATGAATTTATGTATGTATGTATGTATGTATGTATGTATGTATGTATGAATGTATGTATGTATGTATGTATGTATGTATGTATGTATGTATGTATGTATGTATGTATGTATGTATGTATGTATGTATGTATGTATGTATGTATGTATGTATGTATGTATGTATGTATGTATGTATGTATGTATGTATGTATGTATGTATGTATGTATGTATGTATGTATGTATGTATGTATGTATGTATGTATGTATGTATGTGTGTGTATGTGTGTATGTATATATGGATGGATGGATGGATGAATGGATGCATGCATGGGTGGATGCATGGGTGGATGGGTAAATGGATGGATGGATGGATGGACGGACGGACGGACGGACGGACGGATGGATGGATGGATGGATGGACGTCTATAAGTGGAGGCTCGAACTCGCACACTCTTGCGTTGCACGGCTGTAGCACTCAAGCCAATCGGCTGCAGTGTCACACATGTCCTAGGCTTTGAGTTAGGGTTATATTTTAACGGGAGTCAGCCTTTCTGCATAGTCTTCTAAAGCCGGACCTGCATGAATATCAAATGACTGGGGGCCAACTGCCTTCAGCGGAGATCAACCGTGAATTCTGACCTTTTCGTACAACATAAACCTACGTCGTGACGTTCGATACAACTGGACCAAATAATGACATAAAATTATAATAATAAATGGACCATAGCTCTGCCGCTCTCTGTCCTCTTGCACTGGCCTTTGTGCTCTGCTCTGCTCTGATCACGGTGACTTGACAGTTTCATTTGCCCGCACTGCTACAGTGGTGCGCCGAACCTTTCTGTAGTTGGTCCGACAACATGGAACGAGCTCTCTCTGGAAATACGCCACCTCCCTAACTTTGCCTTCTCTCAGTTCCATCTGCTGCTTAAGGCTATTCTTTCTTTCACTTGGCTTGGGTCGGGAGCCCCTCTGAGTAGGAATTTGAAAGGGCGCTATATAAATTCTCACTGATTGATTGATTGATTGACAAGAGCCGTGAGAGACGGGATCAGGTGTTTTGGTTATAGTCAGGTCTTGAAGCTGATCTCATCCAGTACATTTTCTGTTTCTCTTCTAGAGCGACCGCGAACGCTGGCAAGGATATTCGGGCTATAATTCGTCGAGAATTTCTGTCAATATCGACCCGCATTTATCAAGCGTGTGTAAAAATTCAAAGTTAAGGTTAGAAGGATTTTATTGAACAGAAAGAAACATAGGCCTATATCTGATGAACTATTACTGAAACGTGTCTCTCATGTTGCTCTAATTTACATAGACCACCTTCACCGTTAACAATACAGCGTCGTGAATAACAAAACATCGAGGCATAGAATACGGTATAAGCTCACGTAACCCAGGCGTAGAAGCTCAGAGAAACCAAGCGTATAGTCGGTATAGACTCACAGAAACCAGGCTTACAAGCTCACAGAAACCAGGTACGTATACGCCCACAGAAACCATTCCCATAAGCTCACGGTAACCAGGCGTATAAGCTCATAGAAACGAGGCTTGCAAGCTCACAGAAACCAGGCGTACAAGCTCACAGAACCAGGTTTATGAGCTCACAGAAACCATGAGCATGAGCTCAAAGAAACCAAGCGTATAAACTCATAGAAAACAGGCTTACAAGCTCACAGAACTCAGGCGTATGAGCTCACAGAAACGATGCGTATAAACTCACAGAAACCAGGCGTATAAACTCACAGAAACCAGGCGTATTAGCTCACAGACACCAGGCGTATAAGCTCACAGAAACCAGGCGTATAAGCTCACAGAAACCAGGCGTATAAGCTCACAGAAACCAGGCGTATAAGCTCACAGAAACCAGGCGTATTAGCTCACAGAAACCAGGCGTATTAGCTCACAAAAACCAGGCGTATTAGCTCACAGAAACCAGGCGTATTAGCTCACAGAACTCAGGCGTATAAACTCACAGAAACCAGGCGTATAAGCTCACAGAAACCAGGCGTATTAGCTCACAGAAACCAGGCGTATTAGCTCACAGACACCAGGCGTATAAGCTCACAGAAACCAGGCGTATAAACTCACAGAAACCAGGCGTATAAGCTCACAGAACTCAGGCGTATAAACTCACAGAAACCAGGAGTATTAGCTCACAGACACCAGGTGTATGACCTCACAGAAACCAGGCGTACAAGCTCACAGAAACCAGGCGTATAAGCTCACAGAAACCAGGCGTATAAGCTCACAGAAACCAGGCGTATTAGCTCACAGAAACCAGACGTATTAGCTCACAGACACCAGGCGTATAAGCTCACAGAAACCAGGCGTACAAGCTCACGGAAACCAGGCATTTCTGGTCACTTTTCGCCGTCACTTATATATCGAGCAGCACGAGCAGCATCGCAAAACTAGTTTCACCCATTAATTCACACACTCACTCGCTCTACACTCACTGTTTCTCACCTAATCTTCCATTATCTATTATTGTCTGCGTCTCTCAATGATTTCTCCAGCTTGCAAAGATGTAAGCATTATCAACATATTTCAGGCTACATTTCAATATGATAACCTATCAGCTTCAATAGGCCTACCTTCACTTTACCTCGGACCTAAAACTGAACGTGAAACTATTATTGTCGTTTATAATTCAGCTGCAACGAACTCTAATTATAATCATTCTATTAACGTAACGCTCGTGAAGTCTCTAAAGTCTAATGAATTCTAATCGATGTTTAGTTTACGGAAGGATGCCTGTGGACCGTCGTCTTTTGGTCGAAGGGATTCGTCGATTCCCCACTTTTCGCTGCTCAAGTACTTGATGCGATCTCGCACTTCCGGTTTGGTCAGTTCTCGTTTCATGTTCTCTGCAAGACAGAAAGATTAGACACAGGATAATCTACGTATTGTTTGTATTTAAAAGTAAAGCCTGATTTAAAAACTATGAACCCTGGCTCTCCTGTGATTTAATATCTGCATTGGCTTCCTGTTCAGCAAATGATTTGTTTTGGGCATATGATTTACAGATTACTGAATGCTTGACAACCATGGTACTTAAAGTGTGTCCTTATTCCTCAGACTTAACGCAACTCAGCGAGGTCATCTGATTGTATTTCTCTCGTCATAGCTACATGTATGACTAGAGCTGTTCTTGGTGAACGATACTTTTCTGTTGACAGATCTACCTTTTGGAACTCTCGCCCTTCGTTCTTCTCATCTATCGTTTATATATCATTTCTGCCGTTTATTTCGCTTCGTGCTTAGCGTAAGGATTATATCCTTTCAGAATTGCTAATCCACCATAGGCTGCCTCTGTGCCTTAGCGGACGGATCTTCTTACTATTGACCCATTTTGGTGCGTCAACGGTTGGTGCCTTGTATATTAGACACTATACCGGCGCGATAGGAATTACTAAGAAATGATAATAATCAACTCGGCAGACAACAAACGTTGCAAACGCTATGACGACTACATGCATGTTCAATAGGATGATGGTGTTGATGATGGTGATGACGACGAATAAAAATTGGCACTTTCTATAGCGCAAGTATCTATTTGTAGTAGTAGTATTAGAAGTAGTGGTAGTGAAAGTGTAGTAGTGGTAGTAGCAGCAGTAGTGGGAATAGTAACAGTAGCAGTAGTAGCACATGCATGTAGTAGTGATAGACTTCTTATTAAATTGTTATTAGTGCCCTAATTTACCGATTATTTGTTTTTCGGTGCCAGCGTTTGGTCCTTTGTAATCGTCTGGCAGGTATTCAACAGGTAGACATCTCATAGGTATATCTTTGTAGACGCTTTCTAGCACGTTGCCGTGATTCTTCAGCTACAAAGACGAGAAGTCATTTGTACGTCGTGGGTCTAAAGACTCAATCGAACATCTCATCGTTTAGGATTCAGACAAAGATAGTCTGCTTTTGGTGAATAGCATATTGTATACCTGGGAATTGCTGCCTTCTGATGGAGCTCTAACTTCCTCTAAGTTCAGTAATTATGGAAGGTCTTGGGTTACATATGAATCTGAGACGGGGCATTGCAGCTAGATCTGCCATTAAGAATTTATCTGTATATAATCTACAGAAACACAGTTTGCAGAGTGTCTTTACCACTGGTAAGTCCATCCAAGCACTGGCTCCGCGTTCAGGTCCCTGGGATTCGTCCAAGTGATGATACTAACTCATTACTAACATAACCAACACATGTCTAGGTGGCCGAGGCCACATCCGAAAAGAGTCGCCCTTCAAGTTACCTGATATAAACATACATACTGTAGCGATGTCCTATTCCGACTAAGGTATTCTTATCTAAGCATGTAAATAGATGTGTTATAGCGTTGAACAAAGGTACAATTAGGTGCTAGATGTTTAGGGTTAATTAATTTTATAGATTATTTAATTGACCAGCATCTACATGTAAGGTCAGCATGATAGAGTATAAAATTAGATTAAGTTCGGGGATATTTACGATGGTTCGAGCCTATGAGCAATGACGTGTTGAACGCTGATTGGAGGAGTTTAACTTCAATGAACTGTAAAATAATCGTCTGCGGCGCCTGCGCACTGATGCCTTCAGGAACGAAGAAGGAGCAGTTGAAGGCTGAACGTTAATAATGGCGTTTGAAGTCAGTTGAAACTGTGTCGGCAGTTCTCTCCTGATGGATGGAATTGAAGATTGAGATTCGATAAGACGATCAGTTATAGTTGAGTGATGAGAATAGTTACTGAACTGTTCTATCCGGTATTGCATTGTATTGCATTGTATTGTATTTTCGTTTATTCAAAACTGGCTGTCATAGCGCAGCCAGCGACAAAAGTGCGCAACTTATGGTTATAATAAAGGAGCCTAAACAAATTATAGATATGGATAATGTTTATATCTATACTGGATAATTTGATGTTACACTTGTGTTAATCTTCGGAGTTACGCATCGAAATAAATCGAAACGATGTACTGGCTTGCTCTAAGTTTAGTGTAGAACTCGAAAGCTAACCGCAGTGTCAAAGGATTCGTTGTCGAGAAGTACACTGACTAATAACGAGAATCGCACTTCAAATAGTTGAAGGAACACTTTTGTTCGAAGGAACTGTTGTTGGTGAACTGTACTGTGAGATTCATCAAGAAACGACAGATCAAGCAAGCAGTGTCTAGTTGTCTACTACACAAGGTTCTTCACGGCGCAACATGGACGTCGTCTTGGCTCCATGGTGATTGATCTTAGAAGACGAGTGGCTAATTACGAAGTGAAGAGACCTACTACTAGAGAAGAGGTTATCTTAGGTCCTGATAATACATATATTTATTAGATTGGATGCTCGTCTAGGCAAGCTGTTAGAAGACATTTTTTATGAGTTCATAATCTAGTGACATTTATAAGTTCATTATCTAGTGACATTTATGAGTTCATTATCTAGTGACATATTTGGGTTAATTATCTAGTGACATTTTATGAGTTCATTATCTAGTGACATTTTATGAGTTCATTATCTAGTGACATTTTATGAGTTCATTATCTAGTGACATTTTATGAGTTCATTATCTAGTGACATTTTATGAGTTCATTATCTAGTGACATTTTATGAGTTCATTATCTAGTTACATTTTATGAGTTCATTATCTAGTGACATTTTATGAGTTCATTATCTAGTGACATATTTGGGTTCATTATCTAGTGACATTTTATGAGTTCATTATCTAGTGACATTTTATGAGTTCATTATCTAGTGACATTTTATGAGTTCATTATCTAGTGACATTTTATGAGTTCATTATCTAGTTACATTTTATGAGTTCATTATCTAGTGACATATTTGGGTTCATTATCTAGTGACATTTTATGAGTTCATTATCTAGTGACATTTTATGAGTTCATTATCTAGTGACATTTATGAGTTCATTATCTAGTGACATTTTATGAGTTCATTATCTAGTGACATATTTTGGTTCATTATCTAGTGACATTTTATGAGTTCATTATCTAGTGACATATTTTGGTTCATTATCTAGTGACATTTTATGAGTTCATTATCTAGTGACATTTATGAGTTCATTATCTAGTGACATTTTATGAGTTCATTATCTAGTTACATTTTATGAGTTCATTATCTAGTGACATTTTATGAGTTCATTATCTAGTGACATTTTATGAGTTCATTATCTAGTGACATTTTATGAGTTCATTATCTAGTGACATTTATGAGTTCATTATCTAGTTACATTTATGAGTTCATTATCTAGTTACATTTTATGAGTTAATTATCTAGTGACATTTTATGAGTTCATTATCTAATGATATTGACGTTCGTTAAACTGACATTATGTAAACAGTGCATTAAATGCATATTCATATATCTGACAGCATCTGATTGATGATATTATTAACTTGACCTTTATAACTACCTAATGGGGCATTGAATGAATAACAAATAAACGAGCGTGTGATCAACGCCTATCTTCCGTATTAATAATAATGATAATAATGTTCGTTTATTAAATCAAACTGACAAGTATGCAGAAAGATTACATGATATAGTAGTAATAGATGATAACAAGTTTAGCAGGAGTCGAATTAAACTGTATGGCAGCCTGCAAGGCACCCATCTGTCATAATGCTCATTCTACAGTCGCCCTAGGGAGTGGAAGGCTAAGTCAACCTCATTGGGGCTAGAGGACATCAAACTCGCGTCCTTCTGATCTTTGTGCCAGCATGTTACCATTTAACCATCTCTCGGCCCTTTACTAGAGTTCTCTATAAAGAAAGTCGAAGGAGCTCATGTCATAGAATGCTATAGGTCTATTATAGGTATACTTAACCTATTCAAGCGAAGCTTCCCTGCTGTACTGTGGATGTTGGCTTTCTTTGTTTAGACGTGTGTATGTTTTGTGCCCTTAGTGCCATAAGCTTTCTTTGGTGCGCCATCGGCTGATGCCTTGTGCATTAGTTGCTGGTATCACGAAATAGAGTATCCGTCCTAAGACCATCCGGGGGGGGTATGAATTTATCCCCCGGATGGAATAAACCGGTTTAGAGTATCCGGGGGGATAGACCATTCTATCCCCCATCGTCATACGCATCACGATAGCCAAGACGAAAATCCAGTCAAAATCACAAAAACGAAGTAAATTAATTTCAGTTCGACGTACAAACTAAAGATACGCAACTTAAAATATTTTATGTGTACAATAAATCCAAACCGTACGACTGAATACACTGAGAAACCGCCACAAGTGCAAACTAAACCGAATACTCCATTTCGCTAAGGGGGATACTCATGTATGGGGTATACTATTTCGTGACACCGGCGGTATAGAAATGGCCAATTTTTAATTGTTTTTACAAGCAGACAACGCTCATTTCGCTATCAACTGTACATGCATACCTTAATTCACGGTTGATACTAGAAAGCGTCTCGATTTAAATTATCCTCAGACTCACTCGTTTCTGCAGTTTCTCAGTCATGCAGAATTTGACGACAGTGAAGATGAGGTCCATCATTGCTCCGGCGTTGTACAAATGCATCGCTTTGATACGTGCAGGATAGCTTCCCTACCAAGCAACAATACATCAACGCATCGTTTTATAGGTTATTAGTGCTTGACTCAGAGTCATTGTTAGTGTGATAAATGAAGGGAGACAATGGAGGAGGCGACATCAAGGCGGTAATTAGGATTAAAATATCTGTGTTTCTACTTAAAGATGTGCTTCATCTGTCTTATAAATGTATAGCCTTCCGTTGAATCAGGTATAGTTCGCAATGTTGGGGGAAAAATAAGCTCTGTCACTGACGGAGTCCCCGCTTTCCGTGAAAGCCGAATTCTTGAAGCGCTAATCATGCCTACAAGGGAAGCTTTTGTAGCGCCAAGTAGGTCGCCAAACTTGATTCTTAAAGGTAGAATCATAGGTGCTACCTTGGATCTCAGGTGCTTGAAGTTCATGGTGTACTTGTAATCCATGCGGGGCAAATAGAGACAGAACCCTCTCCTACGAACTCAAGTCTGCCCATAGTGGCGGCAACACCACAGTGGGAGCCAATGGACATCAAAGCCTCAAAGGAGCTGTAGAATCTGGTTGGTCACCTGAGGTTTATCTAAGACTGCCGCCTCTCCCTCTGGTGCTTGAACTCCGCTACTACTCGTACTCTCGTAGTGCCAGTCCCAAGCCTGGATGAAGGAGGATGGCGACGCTAATGATCTTTGTTATCACACAGTGTCGTTAAACTGAAACTTCTGCTTGGGTGCTTCATTTTCTGCTGCGCAGTTCTATATTGTGCCAAAGGCTTCCCTTGTATCACGGAGAAAAAAGTACCCGGGTTAGATTTGCAGGACCGGCCAGCAGGGGTTAAATTCCATGCCAACATTGGCAAGTCCTCACAGTTACGGCGATCCTGGAGGTTAGGTCTGTCTAGTCACATATCCTTTAATATTTGCGTGTATTTGGATGCCATGTATAGCGCATAAACTGTTACCTGCCACGTTTGAATGAAGTCCCGCCTGTCCTCAAGTGATACAGAGGTGTGCACTTTCATCGAGTATCCGCCAACATCGCTCAGTACCAGAGTTCCATTGACACAGGTCATCTCGTCCATCAGATACAAATAGTCGAACACGCAGGCAAACGCTCGGAAGACGTCCGTAACGGTGTATTTCTTGCCACTGAAGTCAATATCACCTGCAACAACATTCGGCAATATATCGTTCGCTTAGTCTAAGATCCAGATTGTATTGTTTTTGTACTGTATTGTATTGCATCTAAACATTTATAAAGCGCTCCTTGTAGGATGAACCATTCAGTAAGCGCTCACATTGCGCAAGGCCCTGAAAGAAGAAGCAGGTTTTAAGAAGAGAAACAGAAGGAAAGGCTGCCAGAAAGAATTGTAGTGCGAGCTGAAGGAGAAAGCGCATTCCAAACAGAGGGACCAATTGAAGCAAAAGATCGAGAGTGAGCCATAGCAGTTCTAGAACGGGGAGCCAGAAGGTCAAGTCTATTAGAAGAGCGAAGTGGATGGTGAGTGGAAGCTGATTGAGGCCGAGGAATTAGGTCCATTAAGTATTTCGGGGCAAGACCGCGCTGGATCTTGAATATCAGAATAAGGATTTTGAATTGAATGCGGGCAGAGAGAAAGGCAACCAATGTAGTTGTTCAAACATGTAGGTAGATATGTGGGAGTATCGGGGGAGACGGGCAGTCCATCTAGCAACTGAGTTTAGTACCGACTGGAGAGGAAGAAGACGGACCTTGGGAAGACCAATGAGGAGGGAATTGCAATAGTCAATTCGAGAAGAAACAGCTGCATGAACTAATGTGGCGAAGGTTGTAGAGGAGACAGAACGACGAATGACCCTGAGTCGCCTCAGATGGTATTGTTGGGTTAGTTCGCTCAGCTGCTCAGATCGCGTTAATCACTTCTGTCGCTTGCTCGATCTGTCTGTTTGCAGTCCGCGATTAATATAATATGACGTCTCTCTGTCCCGCGAGCGAGAACTTGCTATGGCTAAAACGCGAGCCTTTGCCTTCATTGGCCCTGCACTATGGAACCAGCTTCCTCCGTTGACACGTTCCTGTTTATTAACTGGTGGGCCAAGTGCCTCTTTTCGTTGTCTGAAGACCTCTTTCTTTTCTCGGGGTCTCTCACACTGGGAGCGCCTCTGATTGGTGTGCACTGCGAGAGGCGCTATATAAATTGATAGATGCAATACAATACAATACAATACATATCTCGTCTCTTACAGGTGTTGTTTTCACACGTCAGCAGATAAATATATAATGTACAGATAGCTAGACGAATAGGTAGGTATATAGTTCCACAGATAGATAGTCAGATAGATAGGCAGAGATGATGGATGGATGGATGGATGGATGGATGGATGGATGGATGGATGGATGGATGGATGGATGGATGGATGGATGGACGGACGGACGGACGGACGGACGAATGGATGGACGGGATGGATGGATGGATGGATGGATGGATGGGTGGATGGATGGATGGATTGGGTGGATTCATAGATGGATGAATTGTTTTCTATAATGACTAAAGTATTTTTCCCTTCAGAATTCAATCTGTCTAATGTTTAGTCGTTGGCTAGCCGATATTTTGTCGTCGTCGTCATCGTCGTTGTCATAATTGACATCATCGTTGTGAATATTACCTGGTCGGATTATAATTATTTTTCTTCCTTCGTCGTCTCTTTCGGGAAGCAAAAGGATTGTCCTACAAATAAATAAAATCGTGAGTCGCCAGATAGCGGAACGTAAGATAGCATATCAATGTATTTGCCTTCGAAGCAAGAAAGGTAATTAAATACTCGTACAGTAATTCAACAGGTGGTCGATTTGACATACGAATCAGTACAAAGTCAACATGAGCGAATGAGTGAACGAGTGAATGAGTGAGTGAATGAATGAATGAATGAATGAATGAATGAATGAATGAATGAATTAATTAATTAATGAATTAATGAATGAATGAATGAATGAATGAATGAATGAATGAATGAATGAAGTGAACGAGTGAGAATGAGTGAATGAGTGAATGAATGAATGAATGAGTAAGTGAGTGAGTCAGTCAGTGAGTCAGAGACCGACAGAGTGATTGATTGATTTGTTTGATACCCTTCGCTTATGGCTGCCAGTGCTTTTGGATCTGCTGAATCAAGATTTCTGAACCATTTGGAAAACTTGGCTCTTCTGCCGAGAAACTTTTCCAAGAGTTCTCTGGCCTCAAGCTGAGCGAAATATCTTACCCTGAGGAAGAGCAGGAGGAAGGCAGTGTCTGAAACAACGACATTTGAATACAGGTATAATGCAGTTTATAAGACGAGATTTATTAAACAGACAGATGGAAAAAAATACATCGAGTGACTGAATCACCGATGGCCAAGGGACAAAAGACAGGTAGATATATATCGTAATTGTAAAATCCAAATTTCCAAAGCGCTAGGCCTTATCTAAGACTAAACGCAGGGCACAAGCTTATTTACGAGCGCTGATTAATATATGGAGACAAGCAAACGGTCACGTAGCTTTGATAGAGGGCCTACAGATCAAGGAGGACTTAAACAATGATTAAGAGCTCATTGAAGGTACGAACGGCATAAAAACAGATATACTGACAGAGATAAATATAGTCTAATGGAAAGATAGACAAACTATAGTGATGTAGAAGCAACTCATACAGGCAGACAATAGACAAACAGTTCGGCAGATGGATCCACCCTTACAAACTGACGAACAAATGTGGAGACGAACACATTCATGCAGAAACAGACAATGCGACATGCCGAAAGACAGGCAGACAGACCTGTAGGGCATTTAATATGAGGCTGTTCCAGTATCCACTTGCGGAACGTTTCGACTGCTCCGAGTCTGTTCTTCGGATCTTCATTCAGTTCCTCCTTCGCCTTCTTCAGACTCTTCTCATCCAAAGTACACACGTACTCTTCTGTTGACGTCATCGTGTCTAGTAATCGTCACTTTTACTCTATACCTACCGACAACTAAAAGCAAAAGAACATTTAAAGCTATATCTACACTTTCAGACGATGCTTCGAGAATACGTAATTACAACTATGAAACATGTAGGCCTATAGGCCTACTGTATAGGAGTAGGAGCAGCGCATCATCCATGAGTGGAACCCATTTGAAGAAATACCAGCGGACAATAATGATTGATTACGGCTAAGTTCTGCTTTGCGAAAGGAAACAGTTGTAAAAGGAAGTTGGAAGTAGGCTACTGTGATATTGTGCAATGCTGATGGGACACATCATAATGCAATATTGATGTTAAAGTCTAAAACGACTACTTGGGTGATAGAGTTGGTAAGATGGATTAAATGTAAGAGCAGCACAATATAATTTGTAATGTGTACTAAATGAGTGAACAAAAGCAATACATGTATCAGAGATAAATGTGAAATGGACTATTTCCATGAAAGTCTTAGATGACGCAATGTTAGGTCTAATCAGGTGGAAATTCGCAGAAGCAATGTTAGCAGTGTGTCGTAGTTATTCAAGTCAGAAGAACGTATACACAGGCCTATTAAAGTGAACTAGCGCTGGCTGGGCAACTTCGAATTTTCTTACTCTCTGTGATTAGGTGACTAAGCAACATGAGACAACAACATTGTTAGACAGTGCTGGGAAGGAATACTCGCATATATTGCCTATTAAAGAGAATGTGGTGCGATAGCTGAAAAGTTTAAAACCGATTACAGTCCAGGCATAGATTATGTAGGCCTAAATCCTAATGTTTACACGAAGCGAGGGAAGAAATTGGAGAGGTATTAGCACAGATTTGGATGCATAGATCTGATGTGCACTGGACAGTTACCATAGGAATATAGAGATGCACTTATAGCGTCATTTTTTAAAAGGGAAATAGAAAAGAACCATGTAACTATAGTTATTTTAACCAATGTTTTGTGTAATGACATGGACAGAAAATTAAATATGATGTTGTGGAGTATTTGAATTAGTGTGACATCATAGATTTACCAGAGGTCTTTCATGTTTGACGAATCTGTCGGAGTTCTTCGATGATGGTTGTGAAAAGATAGATGAGAGAAAACCAGTGGATGCAGTTGATCTAGAGTTTGTCAAGGCATTTGACAACGTACCTCATGTAAGATTGGCCAAAGGTTGGATTTTTGACTGTAGGTACTAGATAGGCCCACTGGCATTGATTCAAAACTGGTTTTCAGACTGATGACAAAAGGTGGGCATGTGCACATGTGACATAATTATATTCTGGTTGGACAACAATGTGCTAAGTGTAGTGCCTAAATGATCAGTGCTTGGGCCGTTGCTGTTCATAATTTTATTAACGCAATAAATTATGCGATTGTACCTAAGATTACTAAATTTGCGGATGATACTGAACCATGTAGAGCAGTCGTTAATGAAGAAGAAACGAAGCAAATGTTCTGATGTCCCAGGCCAGATACGTGCTCTTTAATTCGGGAAGGTGATTAGTGATGCATGCTAGAAAGTGTAAAAGGTTTTCATATGAATTTGGGGAGGTAAGGTATTGAGACTGAGTAACGACGAAAGGGGTTTCAGAGTGATTGTGCATCAGAGTGCACAACTTTAGAGGTAGTTTGCAAGCATGGGCGTATTCAGAGGATGTTTACGGGTTCAAAGTTCAAACCCCCTCCCCGAAATAAATTTGTATATGGTTTTAATTGCGAAATACAAAAAACTTAACTTTTGCGACCATGTCCAATGGAACCACCCCTCACCAAATTGTTTCCAGGCTAAGCTACTGTAGGATAATGCAAGATTTCAATATGGATGAGATGAGTCTAATATACGTAGCAGCTTAAAGCTTAATCTAAGTTTTATATAACTTGGAGTCTTCAGAAATTGACAGCAATTTACGCTGCGCCTTAATCTAAGTAAATACATAATTATTATGATTATATGCTATAGGCTAGATTAGATTGAGTACAATCTGGTCCTTACCCTACCTGAGCAGAAGCCTTCGGTTTAAGCCAGCGCTGGTTGAACTTTGCATGTTCAAATATAGGTCGCGTATGACTTATGGTCGGTGTAACTTTTAAATTGACCCTGTGATCGAATTTCCTCGTCGACGAGTTGCAAAAATTGACGGGAATTGTATCGTTAAAGACATTGTGTGACTTTGCAAAATGAAACTGCCAACTGGTGCAATGTCCATTGAACTGCTGGCTAATGCACATTGCAGTTATCAGAGTGTTATCTTACACTTTAGGTTAATGTGACCATTATAGTATTACAGTCAACACTTAATCAAACAACTCCGCACATCACAAATAAAATCACAATGATTTTGTTGGCACAATTACCTGGTGCATATACCTATAAGTACCTAATATCACAGCCCGATACTTTCCTCTACAGTCAACGCTATAGACCTTCATTTACACGGCATACACCTACTTGTCACTTTCTCAGTTACAGAAGTTAGCCTAATATTGTCCATAGCTTCAACTTCAATTGCTAGTTTACGGTAGGTATAGCACTCGTCGCAATGATCAATCGCAGTCCAACGATCGTCATCCTTTACCCAGCCTCTAAATTACATACCATACGAAGAGGTCCGTCCCACGATGGAACGATGCCACCGAGTGCGAAGTACTTGCTCAAGTACTTGTTTCCACACAGCAGGCTTCTATAATTGGAGGTTCGAACTCACACGCTCTGCGTTGCACGGCTGTAGCACTCAAGGCACTCGGCTGCAGTGTCACACATAGGTCACATGCAGGTGCCCGACGTGCCCGTACACTACAAGAATGCGTGCTTTCGCCTGGCTTGTTATTGGGGTTATGTTTTAACGGGATTCAGCCTTTTCGCCGTGGCTTATAAAACCACGCATGAACGAGCATCAAATGAATAGGCCACAACCGTCAGTGTAAGTCAACCACGAAGACGGACCTTTTGTATTGTATTGTATTTGGCCATTTTACAAAGCGCTTCTCATAGCAAAAGCCTTTCAGAAGCGTTCCCATCAGTGCGAGCAACCCTGATGGAAAAGGCAGGATTTAAGTTTAGAAAAAGGTGAGGAAAGATACTGCAGAAAGGATGGCGGAGCGGACCGAAGGAGGAAGACCATTCCACAGAGAAGGACTTATCCTGCATAACCCTAACACCAAGCCAGGCGAAAGCACGCATTTTTATAGTGTATAGGTCTACTTTATCCAGTGTGTGACCTGAGGACCCGTTTACAAAAAGGTGTGGTGGGAATTTCTCACTTTCACTTAGTCGTGTAATAGACATCTGAAAATCTTTCTTTGTGGAGAGACGTTTTTCACCCAATAGAACTCATTTATGAGCCAAAAGTAAACCGGGAGGAAGGGATAGAGAGATAAGAGAGATAGGAGAGATTCGGGACAAAGAGAGAGGACCGCGTTGTTCGCTTAATTCTTATCAGAAGCGACAAGATTCATTCATTCATTCATTTCAGATATTTATATAGCGCCCGCTTCAAGATTTCTACTCAGAGGCGCTCCCCTGACTACAGCGTGTCTTTAGCTATAGTGTGCTCTGAATCGGAGACTTCAAAAACGCCGAAGCGCATGAGCAATTGCGTTTAGGTCTTGAAGGATCTTGGTCCTGGATGATGCGGTCTTGGTCGGTCTGGTCTTGGACCAGGGTCTTGGACCCCGCGGTCTTGGTCTCGGTCTTGGTCTTGAACCACGCGGTCTTGGTCTCGGTCTTGGTCTTGGACGCGGTCTCGGTCTTGGTCTTGGAATTTTGGTCTCGTGCACAACACTAGGTGGATTCCGACGGCCATATTGGAACCTTACAGTATATGCACGTGTAATACCTCCAATGTTACTGATTTCGGTAAGGCACCGAATATTGTTTTCTTCATTCGGGGGATCAACCTTTAGCAACCCGGTCAAGGCTGCAAGGCTCTAATTCAAACATACTATCACACCACCAGGATTACCTCGCTCGCCCAACCAATGTAATATGTTTTTAGGACTTCAGAGATGGAGATCTGTTGGCATGGATTTAACGAAGTCTTGAATGCATTGGAGTTATTCTCTCCTAGTGCGAGAAAGAAAAAAGAGAGAGAGATCATGGTTAAGGTCATGACGGTAATGACAGCAAAGCTTTTGTGCAAGAGCGATCAACAACCTGTGACGTGAAGTTTGCTATGAGTAAACACTTGTTGTATATATAGCTAGAAGAAAAGGGAGTCTCCTCAGCTATAGCTAGCCTGAGGAGCAGCCAGGTTATGCCGACGCTAAGAAAGCTGAAGTGGCTAACAGTTATAAAACTGTTAGTCACTTCAGTTATGAATGCGGGTGGCTTCTCCTTTCCCTCGCCCTTCCCACCAACAGTGTACGGTCAGTGTACTCATTATCAATCAATCAGTCATAGAATTTATATAGTGCCTCTTCAAGGGCTCTACTCAGAAGAGCTCCCGAGCCAGGCCTGATCATGTAGAAGAAAGTCTTCAATAGGGTGTGAAAGGAAGTCGAGTGGATATGAGGAGATAGGCGAGTTCGCCAGGGCCACAGTTGTAGCAGGCAACTCGAAACAAATTTTACTCTGCGTGTCTGCTATAGGTCTCGCAGTATGTTAGGACTTAGCAGTCTGTACTTATAAAATGTGTTCTACTTTTGCTGGAGACAATAAAATGAATGTTACGGTCCTACGGTTATGGTAATTTAAATTACTGCTAACATGCTGCTTTCGCGGCTATCTATATCTGACCTAAAAAATTGTGAAGAATAGTCATAAACGGAAAATGATTATTATTTTTGTCTGCAGAAGAAACTACAACGCAGAATGTTTCAGTTTCAAAGTGAAATTTTTACTGATAAAAAATCGTACCCTTCTACAATAAGATGATGATGACGACGACGACGACAATGATGATGATTAGTCGACCTGTAATGTCTCTGAGGTCCTAAGCTACAGTTAGAAGTGCTGTGCATTCCATCCAAACATTTATATAGCGGCTTTATTTTGGTTTGCATCGGTATAGCAGATCTAATGTCAGCATACGGGAAACTTTAACATGTCCATGACGCTCAAACGCTCCATTGTCTTTTAAGTTTTTCTGAATGTGGCTTATAACCAGACTTTCGGTGTGGCTTGTGTGATGATTTCTGGCCTTTATGTGTTTAATCGAATGTGTTCTACAGCCGAACAGGAGATCTGCTTTCTGGTAACATTAATTTAGTGGCTCATTTGACCAAAATGTTAACATTGAGTGTAACCAGTTGTTACCCTTGAGAGTTCATCTAGGTTTGGACGTCAGAGTTTCAGATGTCAAAATGTCATCGACAACAATAGGGCCTACAACTCGTTTATGAGTCTAGAGTAAACCTGCTTATATCCTAAAGTAGTTAATAACGCCAGGTCATAAAAGATCGGCGCGTATTGAAACCTGTACAATAAAACCCCAGTGAATAAATTCCCTGAATGCATATATTCGTTTTATATAAATATTATATTCAGCTTATCATGGCGATGCATTAAAACCCGTTATGCTGACAAAAACGATGTCAGACATGAATATTCATTAGGTCTTTGCAGAGGCGTGTCTTGTCCCACTTTAGCCGTCGCCCATTGGTTGAATGAATCTGGAGTGACCGTCCGAAACGAGTGAGGGAGGGGTGTGTATAGAGGCGGCGTGTGGCAACGGGTTGCCATGGATACCTGCCGGTGGGGTCCGGTGGTCGAGAGATGGAGGAAACATCATCATCATCGGGTGCGGAGGAGGATAGGGGCCGAAGGAGCGCAGCTGCCCGGCCGAAAGGTAGGGGTTCGATGCCGGAGAGAAGACATCCATGTCTGGTACGCCAACTGCAGAAAGACACAACACAATGGCACTGTCACCCTTCATCATCATCACCATTGCAATAATAATAATTATGATGATGACGATGACGATGATGATGACGATGATGACGATGCTGGTGATGATGCTGATGCTGCTGCTGCTGATGATGATGATGATTATGATGATGATGATGATAATGATGATGATGATGATGATGATGATGATGATGATGATGATGATGATGATGATGATATATATAATTTCGTTTATTGAAAATAGAAAGTTGACAGACCGCAACTTCTCACATAGAAGAAAAAAGAGGGAAAATAGCTATAATTATTAGTGTTATCGTCAGATGTCAGTACGGCAGTGAACCGATGGCACTCCCAATCCTCACATACATCAACTTAAATTATATCATAACAAATTGGGTCTAGTTTTATCCAGGGTTTGAATTGCCAAATTTGAAGTAGAGGGGTTAAAAAATTCTTACATTTCCGGATGTCACTACTAGAGTTTCTTACGTACCTAAAACCGGTGTACGTTCTAAATTGTAGTGGGCGTGGGTGCACTGTAGCCTACATGTACTCAATCCTCAGCTGTGTCAAAAGTTTAAGTTAGCCTGCTAACTTAACCCGCCCAAGATAATTTTTGGAAATTAACTGGGGGTTGAGAAATGAATTGGGGTTGAACCTTCCAAACCAAACCCCTGCAATTAAATCCCTGGTTTAATATAAAGGGGCGCTATATAAATGCGCCAATAAAATAGATTATATATCACGTAGCGTCCCAGGAATGTTGGAAAGACGTGACTCACGTGATCGACAGGCCATCTGTTGACTGTCTAGATAACCAGAGAGAACGCTCGGATCAGAGTTGTAAGGAGGACCTGCGTTTTCAAGAACAGAAAATGTCTTAAACACGAAGAAATCATCGACAGTAGATAATTAGACCTACATGGCCTTCTCAACCTTCAAGTACTTGTTTGAAATCGAAATTTTCTGCCCTTGACGTTAAACTCAAGCTGTGGTCTGTATGCAACTCCCTCTCATAGAGCGTATACGGCCTTCTTTGTAATACAACCAGATGTAATGCCTCTGCCAAATCATATTGTACGGACTAGGCTGAAGATGATGACGATGACGCTGCTGATAATGATGTGGATGACGATGGCAAAATAACAATGATTACGACGACGATGATGGAGATGATGAAGATGACGACGATGACGATGATGATGAGAACGACGACGACGACGACGTTGATGATAATGATGTTGATGATGATAATGATGATGATGATGTTGTTGTTGATAATAATGATGATGATGATGATGATGATGATGATGATGATGATGATGATGATGATAATGATGCTGACGATGACGACGACGACGATGATGATAACGATGTTGATGATGTTGTTGTTGTTGATGATGATGATGATGTTGTTAATAATTGTGATGTTGTTGATGTTGATGATGACGATAATGATGATGATGACAATGATGATGTTGTTAATGATGATTATGGTGTTGTTGATGATGATGATGACGACGACGACGATGATGCTCTAATTAATACCTGCTCGATTCGTTTGATCTATCATCGGCTGAACTATACGCCTCCTGGCATTTATAAACCTATCAACAAAGAGCAAAACCCATTTCAAAACTGTCACTTGCAACAATATAACCTTAATACCTCGGGGTAAAATAATAATAACAACAACAACAACTTCTGAAATGTGCTTAGAATATATGATTACAACCATAATCATCATCGTCATCATCAACAACAATAGCAAAAACAGCAACATTCCCAACGTCATCATCAGCAACAACAATGGCAACGACACTAACGCTACCACCAGCACCATTCACCAATAACAGCAACTGTTACAACACTTTTACTGAGAACACAAGAGTAACGCAGACGCGCCAGTCCAACTATAATTATCAGTCTAAGACATCAATCGCTAGGTGGCCATGGATTAATTTGTACTAGTAGACTCTCAGATAATTTTTCCCGTTACTTCACAGCTCAGAAGTTTCTAGCTTTAGTTCTTAAAATCAGTGGCGGCGCCAGGGGGATAGGAGGCTTAGCCCCCGACCCCCCATAACTGCGGCTCAGCCCCCCAAAAGTGGGAAATCACTGCAAATCACAGGGAGGAGGGGACGAAAGGGAAGGGCGTGGAGCTTTAGCCCCACAAACCTGAAATCCTGGCGCCTCCACTGCTTAAAATCTGTATAATAGCCTTTGAAATACTTCTACACTTATGTGTAAGATTTATCAGTTGCGAGTTGTAGTCGTTGCTGTTGCACCGCTACAGTTACTGTCTTAGTCATCAGTTTAGTCGTATAATAACAGTAACGTCTTTTACTGACCAGTTGTTGACCTGCATGATGTTAAGACGACTGTCCTGGGCTAACTGTTTCTTCTGCTCCTCGGAAGGATAGGGATGCTGTACAAAGACACATTGTGACGAATCACAATTTACTTTGCTCGTACTTATTCAATACTGATTGAGACTGGAGGAAAGTGCCTAAATCCTACCCTGGTTTAAACGTCTAAAAATAATTACCCTATAAATAAATAAGTCCCAGTAATCAGAACCTCTCAGCCTCTAAGTGAATCAGTAAGTCAATCGCAAAATGAGGAAATCAATAAATTAACTCATCAAATCTAATCCATTAACTGAATCTATCCCGACTATCCGATCACCTATTAATGAATCAGATCGATAAATCAATAAATTAAACGAATCAACGAGAATCAACTATTCGAATATGAAACTGTTCACATATCGAACCATTCATTCATCCATTCTATGCAGTCGATGAATGAATGAATGAATGAATGAATGAATGAATGAATTAATTAATGAATGAATGAATGAATGAATGAATTAATTAATTAGTTAATTAGTTAACATCCGTCCGTCCGTCCGTGGTCCCTCAATTGATCCATGCTGTAGTGTGCTGCCGCCTACCGCTAGGTTTTGGAAGAGCCAGTTTCGAAGGATGCTTGTGGCTGATTTAGGAAAGATTCCTCTCTTGTTCTTATGTCGTCTTCGACTGCTTCCTCCTCCTCCTCCTCCGTTCGATTCCAGGTCGTCTTCATCTCCAGATCCCTCGGCAGATAAGTTGCTGTTCTCACCTGCACAGTCGCCTGATCAGATCATAAGGAAAGAAGAAAAGATTTAACCCCTATTCAGAATCATTGAAGTTGTTCCCTCAAGTGGATCTTGGAGACCAACTTGAAAACGATGTACTCACCATACAGACATTTTATACTATTCTAAAAACTGTTTCAACAGCAAACCAGGTTTGCATAGAAAGCTTAACATCATCATCATCATCATCATCATCATCATCATCATCATCATCATCATCATCATCATCATCATCATCATCATCATCATCATCATCATCATCATCGTCATCATCGTCATCATCGTCATCATCGTCATCATCATCATCATCATCATCATCATCATCATCATCATCATCATCATCATCATCATCATCATCATCATCATCATCATCATCATCATCATCATCACCACCATCATCATCATCGTCATCATCATCGTCATCATCATCTGTTCCTAACGCCAGCCATTTGGCGGCGATGGGTACGAATAAATGATTCCTTTGTTCTCGGTCGTTTGTCAAATTCAGCGTATAGTCTTGGTCTGCCTTTGTTTCTTTTTCTTTGAATCTTGCATGTAGTGCTATACAATTCTTTCATTGGCATTCTCTCTGCATGTCCAAACCATCGGAGTCTTGCTCATCGGACATTAAAAGTCTGGCCTCGAAGCGCAGTTAAGTAATGTCTTAAAAACAGACCAAATTCTTTATGCCAACGTAAAGGATCACATTACTACGTAACCATATGATATCCGAAAGGTTAGAACACAGCTTTTAACGCAGAGTACTGCATGGTTACTACGTTTCCCTATATAGGCGGCCAGCGTCTATTATAGGGACCTTAAGCATGTCATATCACAGGGTGAACGCCTCTTTCGGTCTTTCCCCGTGCGCGAACTGCTATTGGCATGCATTGTGCTTTCTCTGTTGTCCATGCCTATAGGGTTCAATCAGGCGCGTTTTACTGCAGCCTTAAGATCGTACTTTTTAGCTGAGGTTGGGTTGGGAACGCTTCTGGGTAATAACCTTGAAGGGGCACTATACAAATCTCCAAAATGAATGAATGAATACAGTCTATGCATCTATTAATCCTCTATATACCTGAAAGGCCAATATTCTCTCTCCCTCTCTTGGCCTATGTTAGTAAGACTCACATCAGCTTGACTGTCACACAAGTTACGTTGATTTCGGGTCTATATATACATACATTAGTGTCTGCAGGGCGCTATTGGTCAATTTCTGAAGAATTATTCTATAGATGGGTGATGGAATGCACCCCGCCCAAAGGATTTCTGCCAGAACAGACCTAGATCGCTGTTGTCCGTCGAGTAGAGGGTGTTTGACCTCGTCCTAGGGCAGTTCAGTGAACCCTCAGAGCTGCACGAACGATCGTCGTCCTGTCTGCTGTAGGACGACATCCGACCCCCGGCGGAAGAAGGAGGGTGCAGACCCTGCTGCTGCTGCTGCTGCTGCGAATGATGAAGATGACCCTCCTACAAATAATTAATCATGCATGTACATTGTAGGTTATAAAACGTCCATACTGGTCAGAAGCAGTCTGCGCCATTCCATTGAGCAAATCAAATCTCCGGCGGTGCACTATATACTATAGGCTCGTGCTACCGCAATCGTCATGCTAAGGGCACCATTCTACATTTTATATATATGTATATATAGTATAATAAGTATAATAGTATAACGCCTCCCTACTAAACGAAGCTAAACTCCGAAAATAAATCAAACCTCCGGCCCCGCTATAATATTATATTAGGCTCGTGCTATCGCAATCGCCATGCTCACTGATTGCTCAAGGCATAAAGTCCCCCACACACACAAACGAAAAGTCCTATAGTTGCGTCACTTTAGTGGAAAGTCCAACTGGAAACATTTCGAACGTTTAGTCTTACTGCCAACCAACATGCATAACTTTCAGTAAGTAGGACAATTACTTTCTTATGTAGGCCTAGTATACCCTACAGTAAAGAAATTAAGAATTGAATGGTGTGGCCAAATTATTCGTATTCGGCTCAACAGTAAAATGCTATTCAGTACAGCTCTATTATGATTTATTTATTTGGTAACCAAACAGAACAAGTAATAAACCATTCAGTACATTGGCAGACAAGTATGGGCACTCAGGAGACCCATAATAAGGGGCCAATGGTTTATAATACTATCATGTATTATAAATCATTAAATAAATCTATGTACAGCTTCGTGAAATTATGAACAAAGCTAAAACAGTAATTCGCAGTCCTTAATGTGTGATCCGCTGAGTCTGGGTTCCTAGACGTTTCATAATTCCACAACGCTGAACATAATTTATAAAAGGTCGGTTCGGAAAAGACGCCACATAAATGTTCGGCCACAAATAGAGATAGGCATCTAAATTATACATAGCAAAGTCATCCATAATCCCCGTTCATGAGTATTTGCTGCAGCGCTGCAGTATAGTTCTTGTGGAAAGGCGAGCGAATGTTGCGCCATCTGTCTTCGATCTTGTTTTGTTCGTTCATGAATGCCACAGTTCGACCAGTCGTTGGTCGATTTCCGCTCATTCTGTATACGACTCTTCCGCTGTGTATGTCATGCATTGTGTGGCTAAAAGGTTTGGAGTCCGCAGAGTTCGAAATTTACTACTTCAATTTTCGGATATTTTTTCCTGTCGATGTTTTTTTGTCAGTCAATCAATACCATGGCCTTCAATATTGACCAGTTTGAACGGCCTGGCAGTACACATGCAGATGACTATATATATATAGGAGACTGTGGCCTATTTGCACTTTCATCGGAACATATAGCCAATCGAAGACAATTCGTTTCTACAAGCAGCGACTTTGTGGGGGCACCGACATCAATGATGTAGACAGACTGTCTGAGATGGCAGACACCTTCAAGACCTTCAAGGGAGGAGGATCGGATGGCTATTTGGCCGAGGTCTCGTTCGACCGACTTCTTCGATGCCTAAAATTCTGCCTCTTCTAAAGGATTATATCATCATCATCATCATCATCATCATCATCATCATCATCATCATCATCATCATCATCATCATCATCCTCATCATCATCATCATCATCATCATCGTCATCATCATCATCATCAGCGTCGTCGTCGTCGTCATCATCATCATCATCATCGTCGTCGTCGTCGTCATCATCATCATCATCAGTTCCTGATGCCAGACATTTGGCGCTGATAGGTACAAATAAATTATCATGATTCTCCTCGGTCCTTCGATCAAATGCTTAAATTCATTATACTATATAGTACCAGATAACAGATACCACAAATTCTGCACATTTGTCTGGCCCTTGACAATCTCTGCTACTTGCAAGAGTCCGCAATCCGCATACACAATGTTACACATGCAGGGTTTGGCTCACGGTTTTGCATGCATAGGCCATGGCATGCAGATGGATAGGAATTCGGAGTTTGCCTCGTGTCGGCTCTGGTAGACCGTATACAGAAATAAAAGGAGATGCATGGGCGCCTTTCGTGGTTCACTGGATAGACCACACACTTAAGATCGTTTGTTTATAAATATTACAATAATTAATCAAAGACCGTCAAAGGATAAAGACAAGGAATTCGGAACAGCGCCATGAAGGGTTTTGGATGGATCCCGCCATACATCAGTATGAGAAATTGAGAATTGTAGAAAAAGATTGGGGATCAGATTTTTATCCATGTGGAGTTCGGGTGCGAAATGACGACTTAACAATGGGGTACTAAGAAAGACTAGGGGGTTGAACGAACCCCCAACCACCGGAAACTCTCACCCTGGATCCAACTCGAAAAATTGGGGTCGACTGTGCTTTTCTATCCACTATAGATCATAAAGCTATAAGATCATTTTGGCTCCTACTTTCGGAATGCATGGTTGGACTAAAAAGCCTATAAGAGGTGAGCTCATGAATGAGAGTAAAACAAGTTAATTCAATTTGAGTGCGAATGGCGGATTGATCAAGTCCAGATATCTGGAAAATCTGGAATGAGCTCCCTGTGGATCTACGCCTAATGCATAGAGCCCTTGCGGCCACATTCTTCTCTAACCTCAAGACTGTTCTCTTTTAAAAGCCGGGGTTGAGTCGGGAGCGCTTCTGAGTAGATAATCTTGAAGGGGCGCTACATAAATCTCTGAAATGAATGAATGAATGAAAAAGAAGATGAAGAGCTTCAAGAGCAGTTTCTTTCGCTAGCCACGCCATGGTATGAAGTTTTAACGACTTCATTTTTTTCTTATCCTCGGTATTTGAGGGTGCATGAGGCGCCAGTCCTCTCCTCACCGTCTGATCTTCCGACTGACAGTGTACGGTCAGTGTATAATAACTACATATAGTTATATACATATTATATATATATATATATATATATATATATATATATATATATATATAATTAATGGAAAATCAGCCATGTCGCAGATTACACTGCATGCAGGAATATCGGAAAATCACGTGCCCTTATCAAACGGCTCATATCTTTTAATCCAACTTCATATAGCTCCTATAGAAATAATATATGCATAATTATATCAAATGGCTTATATCTTTTAATCCATCTTTATATAGCGCCTATGTATTATATATGCATATTATAAATGGCTGATATCTTTTAATCCATCTTTATATAGCACCAGTGTAATATATATATATATGCATATACCCCTGAAAGACAGGATATTTATTTATTTGTGTCAACGTGCAACTGTACTTGTATTAAGTGTGCTTATATATAGGGCTTTGTATATATCACTATTTCATTCACTGCAGCTTTCCCAACAATATGTGAGATTCGAATCTAGCATTACTTTCATCGATGAAGCTCCAACAACATGACAAAAGCCTCTGTATAGCCTATACATAGCGTCAATTCAAAATCCAGTTCAACTTCTATACTTGAACTCCAAATATATGCAAAATTATAATAATAATAATAATAATAATAATAATAATAATAATAATAATAATAATAATAATAATAATAATAATAATAATAATAATAATAATAATAATAATAATAATAATAATAATAATAATCTTTTCTTTATTGAAGCGCCTGACAAACGCACTGCGCTGTACATTTACATGTTATGCAATTCAAATCTTTACTACTAACAGAACAGACAGCCTGCAATACAACTTAAGATGAGTGCCATACGTACATGTTTATAGCGAATACACTGCAGACACTGCAATCATCCAGAAGGAATTTAAATGCAGTGAGACTTTCAGAGGCGAAAGGGAAAAGTCCACTATCCCTCTCCCGGTTCAGGCTAAATGTAATACCAACTGAATACATATTTTCCCCATCCATTTAGATCATTCTTTAATGTACCAACCACTAAACGAAGGCTTCTTATTATGTGTATAGGCCTATACATAGTAAACATCTACATAATATACTAAGTCTCGTGTATGTTTTATACATGAAGAGACAAGTGTGTCCATTCACAAACACATGTACATACACACACACGCGCGCACACACACGCACACACACACATACACACACACAGGCATATATGTATGTATCTATGTAGATCTATCTGCGGTCTGGTCATGAGTACCACGGTTATCGTTGGATGACAGGTGTATGTGATTGATTACACTAGACAAAGTAGACATGCAGGTAAAGACAGGTATAGGCCTATTGCCAAATGGATATGGAAGGGAGCTAAAAAAAATTGCAACCCATTTAATAAAAGACCGGAGAAGAGAGAAGGGACGGGGGGACAGAATGGTAATGACAGGGAGGGGTTGTAGCTATATGCATGGTTAGCATCGCCTGCAGAGTTGCCGCGGGTGGTTTGGGGAGGATATGCAGGGCGGTGGGGGCAAGGGAGATGAAATTCAGCCTTGCAGACTAATAAAGGACAGATTTTAAAGTGAGATACCATCATGCATTATATATCAACTTAATGCAGAACAAGAAACGGCAAATAAACTGTTTGAACACATCGCTCACAAAATAGTAAATAAAATAAGTCAATAGAGTAATAAAAGCATGCATAATGCAACGAGGCTCAACCATTTTTTTAAGAAATAATATTGTCATATATATAAGAAGCGTGGATAATAAAGCTTGTAATACTTGAAGTTTATTGTTTAGATTAGACATGATCAGCGCTTTTGTGAGGTAAACAAAAGGCGCTATATCAATTATGTAGATACATAAGCTAAATAAATTGAGAAGCTTTAATGACTTTCCGCCATAGATTTATAACCGTAAACGCATTCACACATACACACAAATACACTCACATAAACTTAGGCATACATTCAAGTATACACAAAAATATAAACATTCAATCATACATGCCTAGACCGATATCACAGAAAACTTAGTTACACATGTATGCATATAATTAATTAATGTTCGTTTATTGTTAAGTCACTGGGTTGACACACCGCAACCCATTACAAAAAATAGTAATAACAGTTACAAATTAGTTAATTAATAGATTTTGATCACTTTTCCAGCAAGCGGCGACAAGCATTGGGGCAACATTACCATCCTAAACAAAATCCTCGAGATGATATGTGTGGGTGTGTGTGTTTGTGTGTGTGTGTGTGTGTGTGTGTGTGTGTGTGTGTGTGTGTGTGTGTGTGTGTGTGTGTGTGTGTGTGTGTGTGTGTGTGTGTGTGCATAGGCTAATTATTGCACAATGCAATAATTTTTCTGGTATAATCGGTCTATACCTGTTCCTTGTAGGCGTTGTGAGGAGTGAGATGTCCGTTCGAACTTTCCATCGGCGCTCGGTAACTTCCGGAGTCGCTGGGAAAACCGGAAGTGGATGGGATGTCTGGTTCTCTTTCGTCGACGACCAGGTCGACTGGGATTTTGCTCTTCAGGCAGGTTATGTAGCGCTGGCAGAAATTGTCGCAGAGTTCGTGCACCTGGAGATTTATATATATTGTCCGCTGTTAACCTAATCTAATAGAATCTAATAAAGAAATGCAAATGATATAATGAATAATAATAACAATAATAATAATAATAATAATAATAATAATAATAATAATAATAATAATAATAATAATAATAATAATAATAATAATAATAATAATAATAACAATAACAATAATAATATTTATTAATAATATAGTCTATGACAAACGCACTAAGTTAATATAGGCCTATACATGTACATGTTATGACGATTAAAAAATTCACAAGAACACAAATCACAGAAGACATAAATCAACAAAGTTGCAGCTATGAAAGGCGCAAGCTCATTGTACTTTTGCAGCCACCTAGGGAATGAAGGTATGAGCTAAGCCCATGGGGCCTTAGGGAATCGAACCGGGTCCGTCAACACTTCAGACAAGAGTGCTATCCTTTATACTATCCCCCCAACCTCTATATAGCGCTGTTACAAAACTGTACAGCGGGGAAATCCAAAACGGGTCGCTAATTGGAAAACGAGAGAAGGAGGCAGAGGCTCAGTTAAAGGCTATGCAGAAGAAAGAGGGATTTGAGGCAACTCCGCCACTGTTTGTTTTCTGACAGTGCCAGTCCCAAGCCTGGATAAAGGAGGAGGGCGACGCTAATAATCTTAAACAGCAAGGGATTTGAGGCGGAGAAGGAGCTAAAGGGAAATGGAAGCAGGGAATGAGTTGGTGTATACAAGGAAAGAATAAGTGTAAAGAATAGTAATAATTCGTTTATTAAATCATAATGACAAGTGCGCAGTAAGATTACACGATATAGAAGTAACAGATGATAACAAGTTTAACAGGAGTCGAATTTCACTGTATACCAGGTATACAAGGCGCTCATCTGTCGCCTCTAGGGAGTTGAAGGCTGAGTCAACCTTACGCGGCTAGCGTCTTTCAGATCTTCGTGCCAGCGTGTTACCATTCAAACATCTCTCATCCCAGAAAATGAGAAGAAGGGAAGAAGAGCAAATGGATCAGGAATATAATGAACGAATTTTTTAATAGTAAGAAATAACGTTTCGATACTAAACTAAAGAAGTTTGACCTCGGTTGCAGGCCCCTCCATTTGGAAAGACCTTCAGTCGGAACAGCGCTTAGTATACCTCTGACCAATCTAACTGGGTTTTATAAATCGCTCGTCGTTTTCTTTAGCCATGGCTGCAGCTGGGAGTGCTGCTGAGTAGATTTCTTGAACGGGCGCTATATTAAGTCTCCGGAATGAATTAATTTTCCGCTAAAGCACTTTCTTCTTGACTGTTACGTTGTTTCGTACCTTTTCGATTTCCAGAAGATGAAATCGTAGCACTTGAATCGATTGAACCATCTGACCAAAAAATCACAACGTTTATAAGTAAGATCAACGCAGAGATTTATTTGGGGCCACTTTATTGTATTATAATACATCTCAGTATTATTCCTGTCTGCATGCGTGTTCTCATCTCTCTCTCTCTCTCTCTCTCTCTCTCTCTCTCTCTCTCTCTCTCTATCTATCTATCTATCTATCTATCTATCTATCTATCTATCTATCTATCTATCTATCTATCTATCTATCTATCTCTCTATCTATCTCTCTCTTTTTCTCTGTCTGTATCTTTCTGTATATCTGTCTCTATCTCTGTCTGTCTCTACTTAAGATAGCAAGAACCGCAGCATATATAGTTCTTCGAGAAATTGGCAAACCTTAATATGAATGGACGGACTACTTTAATCTAATCCAGACTTCTACAGCGCCGTTATCAGTGCACACGGCTTTTAAGATCTCTTCAAATCATTAACTTTTAGCAGTTAAGAATCAAAGAGTAAGAACGACTCCGACCGATAGACAGGAAATAACAATGATAAGATTATTGTTGTTCTTATAGAGATTATGGTTAAGTTGCCGTTGTTGATGGTGATGATGATGATGATGGCGACGACGACGATGATTATGCTACCGTTAAGTTTGAAAGTGGAAAGCGAAAGTGAGACCTACTAAACTGTCTAACTCTGGATTGACGGTAAAATACGATTTCTCAGCTTTCGCCTGTCAAATATAAACAATTTAATCCTTTTAAGTATATATAGAACAACAATGTATATGTATCTTTCTGTATGTGTGTCTGTTTGTATGTATGTCTGTCTTTGTGTGTCTGTGTGTCTGTCTATAAGTATATGTATGTATGTATGTATGTATGTATGCATGTATGTATGTATGTATGTATGTATGTATGTATGTATGTATGTATGTCTGTCTGTCTGTTTGTCTGTTTGTCTGTCTGTTTGTCTGACTGACTGTCTATATCTATAAAGCGCTGGTCAGTCAATCCGACTGACTTTGTGAAGTCGGTGAATATATTATAAGTGAAAGTATATAGCAACATAACATAACATAAATGAGAATTTATAAAGCGCAACTTCTAGGGAAACTTATCAATAGCGCTCTCGAATCCCGATCCAACAAAGAGAACTCACGTTCAAACGGAATAGACTTCAAGCGCTTGCGGAACAGAGAAAGAGAATTAAGAGATATACATGTAGGTTGACTATAGCTCATGCTGCCATGCACGCAATTGTTGTTTATATATTATATATTATGGCTGCGGATTTTAACGACTAATTAATCGATTAATCGTTAAATTTGTAATCGACTAATTTTGGCTTGTTCGAATAATTTTTTTACTTATTTCATGATGTCAAGAGACCCATGCATTTCCGGAGTAAGCAGTATGGCGAACAAATAATGCGAAACGTTTGAGTCTAAAATTAAGCGATCATTTGCATTTAAGGAATTCTAAATGCTGATGGAAAAATCGAAGATGGCGACAAAATTAACTGTCTTCATTGCAATAAACAATTCGCTTACGGTGCTTCAAACGCATTGCTAGCGTATCACCTTCAGCATGTGGAATGTGGTTTTTTTGTATACTATATAGAAAGAAAGTAGTAACTGACTCAGTGACTACATTTGTAACAGGTTGTCACACTTTATACGCAAGAGATATTAATCAAATTTAATCAATTTTAATCGAAGTTAAATTTTGGAGTTTAGTCGATTAATTTTTTATCAGTATACCAGCCCGAATAAAAAATTATGTATGAATACATATATACATCATTCTTTATCTCTCTATCTCTATTCGCCCTCAGGCGAATAGAGATATCTATATATAGAGAGATCAAGAATGAAAGATATGATGCTTACACAAAACACAACGCTCAGGCCTGCTTACCTGATTGGCGAAGACTCTGATATCGTCGTTGAAGGATTCGAGGGAGCACATGTCGCCAAGTGACCCAGAGGACATTGGTCGCGAAGTGCAGGTTGCCAACTCACACTTTTCGAAGATAAGTGCCAACAGCGGAAAGACTGGATGTCTACAGAGGACGAATGTGATAAAAAAAAGTATCCTAATTATCGTTTCAATTTTATTTTGAAACATAAATTACTAAACAGATAATAGTAATTGTATTGTAATTGTTATAACCGAAAATTTATATGCCTATAGCGCTGCTCAGAAATCAGAAGCTGCCTGAACCTGCGCGAGTGCCTGCATTAGCGAACAAGAAAGTCTTAAAGGCGTCTCCGGAACTGGGAAGGTATAGCGAACAAGAAAGTCTTAAAGGCGTCTCCGGAACTGGGAAGGTGAGAGAGCTAGTAACTCAAGGCAAAGAGAATGGGGAAGAGAGTTCCAAGCTGATGGGCCAACACGGGCAAATCACATATATAGAGTGGGCCGTAGCATGCATGCATGCAGGACAACCGCATAAGGCCGCGAGTCGAAGGATGCAAAGAGGTCATCCCAGGTAAAGAGGAGACCAAGGTGCAGAAGGACTTCAGGTATAGGATGGGGGCCATCTAGACCTCTGCTGTTCACTTACACGAGTCTATGACTACGACATTAATTTAACATAGAGCCGAAAGCGAAAGACATGTAAAACAGAAATCCGTAATCAGGGCCGTTTTAAGGTTGTCGTATACCTTATAATTATAGGCACTCTTGCGTTCGTAGGCCCAAATGCCTGCTCTGCAATTGAAAACGACTTGATGCGAGAAAAATTTATGGGTAATTAATTAATTAGAAACTAACTAATTAGCTAATTATTTAGCTTAGTAACTAATTATAATTAATTAGTAACCAAAATTTTGCTAATTCTTATTCTAATTCTGATTAAAAGTTGTCTAATTCTAATTAAAATTTCATTGTTTGTTTCATAATTTCCTTGCTACATATTTCTTTACTTTTCCTGGATGCTTTCATGTAACTAATAAACATCAACCAATAATTTGAGTTTTTAGTTTTTTAAACTACCTTTGAATGAAGAAATGCCTTTAGTTATGACGTGTTTTTATGGAAAATTTCAGTAGGGGTCGTCCATTAATTATGTCAACAAATAGGGGGTTTGGAAAAAGTTTGACAGTTGTTGACAGGGGAGGGGGTTTGGTCCAAGTTGACGTCAACAAATTTTTTTTCCAACAATAAATGGAAAAATATGGTAAATGACTAAAAAGTCTAAAAAACGGTCATCGGAGTTCAAATCTCTAAAAAAAGGTCATTCAGAAAAGTCAGTCTGGCTGTATACGCTGCCGGTAGGGGGGAGACTGTGATTGTTGACATAATTTTTTGGGGGTCCGTCAATGTTTGACAGTTGTTGACAAGGGGGAGAGGGGTCAAAAAGGCCAAAAATTTGTTGACATAATTAATGGACGACCCCTAGGGCGTATACATAAACGAATCCATCAGTAAAGTAAAATTAATTGGAAAGTGCCTGTTTAGCAATAACATTCTTAGCTTCTATAGTAAGTAAATAATATTGATTTCTCAGTTTTCCACCTGCATCTGAAACACGTCTGTGTTGTTCCTGTAACTTCAGCACCAATGGAGCGAGAATTTGATGTTGCAACTGCAAGATTTGTTACAAATGAGTAAAGAAATAGGCTTGAAGACAACAGAACTCATGATAATTCCAAAGTGCAAGTTCAATCTCATATAAATATAAATATTCTCCACAGTAATAAGAAGAAATTTGATGAAGACTATTGAAATTTGAGTTTTGTCATAATTTTTAATATTTGTCTAAAAGATTGAACGCCAAACTGGCAAAAGAGCATTTTTGTGTCGTTTTGTATTCTGACGTCAGCAAATAATTCTACTTAATTAGTTGAGTGCTAATTCTAATTCGAATTAATTACCGGGGTAGTTATCTTTAAAACTGCTAATTCTAATTCTAAAATTCGAACTAACGCTAATTATAATTAATTAGTTACAAAATCTTTTTAACTACCCATCACTGGCAGGAAATGACATCTGAAGTTGTTATAAGTGATTCTGCTAATGCAAAGAGCCGTAGGTTCACGTAGTGTAGGCTGTTGCACAGCTTAGCTTAACTTTTAGTTAATAGTTTACAGTTAAACTGTTTCAGTACAAATGCAAAAATGATTAAATTAGAATTTGAATTTCATTTTTCATTTTTGCGTCAAATTCAATCATTAAACTTATTTTTTCAATATCTCATTTTCAGACTTTCGTAGGCCCCTGAAAAGTTCGTAGGCCCTAGGCACAGTGCCTATACTGTGCCTATTGGATAAAACGGCCCTGTCCGTAATGATGGTGATAAAGTGCAACGGTGAAAAGTGATTGTCGTCAAAGTGATATTGAAAGATAACTGCTCGCCTATTGCACTCTGTACGAACTAAGAAATAAAATAAGTGCATCGAGGGGGTCCGCGGGTCGGGTATACTAAATATGCTATACACGCAGACTTCTATAGTGTACACCATGGGTGATAAATAGAATGAAAAGTGATAGGCAGTACTTTTACTGTTCACCTGCATGGTCCATCTTAAGACGTCGAGAATATAGAAACGGAAGAAATTCTCGGGGCTTCTGCTATATAATTATATCTTACGAGGTGCACATCTCTATAACCATAATTCGCTATACATTGCTCAAGTGCTATACTCTCTTCGTCACTGTCACTGTATACATAGGCAAATAGATAGATAAATCTGTCACCGTCACCGTCTGTCTGTAACCGAATGACGCCCTTTCCTTCGGCCTCGGCTTGCTATATACGGCACTATACAAATCGTCTCACTACTATATATGTATACTACTAGTCTACTACTGCTACTGCTACTGCGACTGCTACTACTACTAATTATTATTACTATTACTATTATTATTATTATTATTATTATTTTTATTATTATTATTATTATTATTATTACTATTATTATTATTATTATTATCATTATCATCATCATCATCATCATCATCATCATCATCATCATCATCATCATCATCATCATCATCATCATCATCATCATCATCATCATCATCATCATCATCATCATCATCATCATCATCATCATCATCATCATCATCATCATCATCATCATCATCTGATTGCAGTTTGTCATTAATGAAGTCCTTGTCCCTCTTCTGTTGTCCCTCTGGCGTCAGCTGCGATGAACTGGAGATGAGTTCCTGAGAGAAAGATCCGGCTCCTCCTCCTCCTCCTCCTCCTCCTCCTCCTCCTGTCCCTCCTCCTGTCCCTCCTCCTCCGATGGCTGTGGGCGCCGGAAGCATGGCCTTGAAGGAAGGGTTCGAATGAAACCCTTGCTGGAGGGGGTTGAACGACGACGAGGACAAAGGGGTGACAGACGGCTGCAAGGTATGCAGGCCATTTTGCAGGGGTGAATGGCTGGAGGCAGACGACGGAGGAGGAGGAGGATGAGAAGGATGTTGCTGCTGCTGATGCTGATGTTGAGAATGAGGATGGTCGTAGCGTAGCATCCTCTCATCCATTTTCCTATCAAGACATTAACGTTGTTGTTCTTGAAAAATAATATTAAACGTTAATATTAACTAATATAGAAATTACATTGATAGGCCTATATTGATAATAACTCTATACTTTTTAATATGTTATTATTATTATTATTTTTGCTACTATTGTTATTATTATTATTATTATTATTATTATCATTATCATCATCATCATCATCATCATCATGTGTATATGTATGTATGTATATGGCCATTTATATAGCGCCCTACAAGAAACTCACGAAGGCGCATGCAGAGAAGTCTAAACATTATATAATATAAAGCCTACCGATGAACCATGCAACCCTCTATAGTATACATGTATATGTGGTTGAGCATTAGCGTAGACTCTTTTATAGATCGAATCTGCATACTATTTTTTTATTAAGGATATACATCTTGCAATTCCAGTGTAGGGAAACATTGACGAAACGTCGTTGGTATAAGGTTTGGCGTATAAAACAATCTATAGCCGTACATATATATATATATATATATATGCAATATATATATATGCAATCAGTCAATACAGACTGAATGCTCGTATATGGACGTTGCATGAGAAAGGAAACTTAACGATTTCAAGACACGAATTAGGCAACATATGTGTGTGTGCGTGTATGCGTGTGTGTATGTGTGTGCGTGTAGGTGTGTGTGCGTGCGTGTGTGTGTGTGTTGGTGTGTGCGTGCATGTGCGTGTGTGCGTGTGTGTGTGCGTGTGGTTATGTCTGCGGCAGTCTGCAGGCATGCAGACTGCCGCAGACATCCAATATACAGTATACATCATGCAGAAGACCTCCCACAGAGACACGAACAGCTGTACATATACTGCTGACTATATTATATTGCCTATATATACACATATAACTCATGAACACAAAGAAGTAAAATAAGATAATACATAAACGGTTCGATACAGAATGTGCAACTTTAAGCTTATATATTTAAATGTATCATTAATTAAACGTAAATATTATAGGCATATGTAGGTATAAAGACATTGAAAATTGTGAAAATATAGGTGCGATATAGGCCTATATGTGGTGAGCTTTCAGGAATGTAGTATAAATTTGCAACTTATTGAGCTTATAGTATACAGTATACATGCTGACCGCATGTAGGCCTATTTTTACAAATAATTATAGCCTTCTTATATGCCCTTATATATAGGCCTAGATGTATAGTTTGTAACTCTTAATGATTGTAACATGCTTGTATACAAGCATAATATCCAAGGCTAATATATATATATATATATATATATATATATATATATATATATATATATATATATATATCAATAGGCCTATATTTGCTTTTTAGTTTTAGTTACCAGCTATCATATCCAAATGGATATATATGTACACACATAAAAATGGTTATATAATTATGTCATAAAAATAGTTATACCTAGGATGATTATGAACAAATGCATCGTTGTATCAACTTGTATGCCCTAGAATAGATAGTGAGGGCATATGCCATCTATAGCTGTAGCCGCATACACGTGGCTGAGGGATCTACGAAGTACCATATAATTATGCAGTCTATTATATTCCGCCATATTACGCTTAAGCTATATATATACATTTATATAGAGCTTTGATTTGCCGGAACAATCGCCATGTGTAAATGTTCTGATACAAAGACGAATAAGCATGCATAATAATTAATAGGTTCAGTCTATGCTTAGAAATATTAACTCACGTCAAGTACTCTTTGTGAATATCGATAATCCTTCGTGTAAACGCCAGCAGATCGAATCTGCCCACTTGGACCACTTCTTCTATACTCCAAGTAACTGCTATAGGCCTATTATCCGAAGCTGCTACTCTATAATACTAGTTCGCTGTTTGTGTTGTATATGAAGTCGTGCATGTGTACGCAGCTGCATACAACACACGCGTGCGGCTGCTAAACGTTGCAGGAATCGATTTTTCGCCCGCTCTGTACATGTATGTAATCGGCTGCATGCACAGTTGTCGCGGGCCACCAATCGCTCGTGTTAAGGAAACACCAGAATATCCTCAACGGAAGCGACAACTATGCGAGGAAAACATGACGGAAGCAGTTGCCCATCGATAGCAGACGAAGGCCAGACGAGGCTGGGGTTGCGGCGGCGACAGAGCACATATTCCAGATGCCTTCTTTATGCTCGCGATGCCATTACGAGCCACTTGGCCCCAAGATGGAGCTAACGGCGCTGTACAGGCTCCGCCGTCGCCCGTCTGCATGCGGCTCCTGCCAATCAAACACGCCGACCAATCGACGACGGCCGGCCGAAGCCCCGCCTACTGAACGCCCGGCGCTAAGACGGGTGCTTAATATGTAGAGAGGATTAATATTTTAATGAAGCAATTATTATTCATAGGCGAGAATCGCAATTTCGGGTTCCCGGATGTCGGCCTTTGAAACCGGCGATGGGTGGGACATTTCTTAGGTCAAAGATCAAAGGTCACCGGCGAGACCGTCTCTTGCAAACGATCCACGGATTAAAGATGCCTACTGCTTTAAAGTGTATACAACGCGGCAATGCTGCGCAGGCTAAGCGATATTGAGAAAGCGTCAATGCCGAGACAACTGCAAGTCAAGGTACCGTTAAACGTGTATTTATGTAATCACACGAACTTGCAGTGAAACTGATTTTCTCAGCAGATGACATTTAGTCAATAGCTACAATACGTCAAAGTCTTCTTTATAAAATCTAGTTTTACAAACGGTAGGTTAGGCCTATAATCTATATGCCATTAGGCCTATGTATTATAAAAGCGTATATAAGCCTATATGCATCTTGAAGACGACGTTTACAGAAGGTGACACCATTACTGTGGTCGAGCTAGCAAAACTGTCAATTGCAACAGAGAACTGTAAGTTATACAATAAGCTCTACAATTTTTGATATACCCTTATGCATAACCTGCTGCTACGTTTCCCATGTACATGGGTAACCCTGTTAGCGGGAACCCTGGTCCCTTAAGGGTTTCTCTCCCTTTGCTTTTTGTTTGGCGATTCTATAATTATATTTGTGATGTTAATTGTGATGTTGCCTACTTGAAGGAATAAAATTTTTGGTTATGGTTATGGTTTTATGGTTATATACAGGCCTATCGTAAAATCAAGGCCAACAGCGTTTGCATGCAATCCATTTATATATATATATATATATATATATATATATATATATATATATATATATATATATATATATAGATAGATGCAGTCATGAGAAGCATATGCGACTGTATACACCCAATATATGCTCCCTGCAGTACTCTCATTTCTTAGCAGACGACAGCGCAAGGACAACGATTCGCCGCTTTAGACCATATATTTCCACTGCTGAATGTGGTGCAGAGAACCAGCGCCGCATGCCGTAGGACTTCTTTCCCGCGTTTGCTCTGTGGATGATCGTCATGCATCACAAGGTGAACGGCATTGAACGCTGTCAGCCGAGTCGACCACACTATACAGCGTCGACCTCAGCGCGACATGTGTGTGCGCGTGCGTTTGCGTGTGTGTGTGTGTGTGTGCGTGTGTGCATGTGCGTGTGTGTGTGTGTGTTACAGTGTGTACGTGTGTGTGTGTGTGTGTGTGTGTGTGTGTGTGTGTGTGTCGTCCGCCAAAGTCAAGGCCGTGAAAATTGGACCAAGCTAGGATGAATCTCATCCTTGAATGAAAACTATATGAAAACTATATATTGTATTTAATTGCAAGCATTCTCGATGTATTTAAATCATATAACTATATATATACAAGTGCTCATACATACATATGTTTACATCTATATATGTAGGCCCTATATGTTTACGTATTTAGGTCTATACTGACAGGCTGTTTTAATGAGTTTTTACAAATTGTACGCCGGGGTAAAAACCAGAATATAACTTATAATGTCCGATTGCTGCATGCTCTATTAGCACTTCTCTAAATATTCTTCAAACCACATGCATGCATGCAGGCCCACAAGTGTTAGGGAGGCCCGCGCCAGAATCTGCAAAGAAGGGCTGTATCAGAGCATATATGAGATATACACTGAAGTTATACTGAACTACAAAAAAGTTCCAGAGGATGCGCTGCAGCCTGCAGTGTCTGCATTTTGTTTTTTAATTGTATACTATTATATAATCTCATTAATCTTTAATCTGTATATAACTATATTATCGCAAAGTAGCATGCATAATATTGTATAGGTCTGTTACAGTACACCATGCATGCAGTGGATCGCCTGGTTTTGTTGACAGCAGAGTTAATTGTCAGTTTTAAATTGTGGTCCGACCAGGGTCATTTGGGACCGCAACGCCATATACCGGTAAAAATTTCAAGATTTATATGGCGCCTGAAGCCTGCGTTATACAGTCATTTTTTGTTTAGGACGGGATCAATGGGCCCGACTCAATATATATTTTGCCAAAGGCTACAGTCTTGAGTCAAAATAAAAAACGAGGTTTTGGTGAATAAATAGGCTATATCGTCATATAATGAAACTGCTTTTTAAAGCTTAAAGCTAAATGCAAACAATGGCCTTGTCAGTTAGTTGAGAGGTTATCGATTAATTTTGTTTTGAATATATATATATATATATATATATAGCCAGTATACCCATAGGCGTAGCCAGAAAAAAATTTCGGAGGGTTTTAAATTTTCGGGAGGGGTCCATTGGAAATGGTCGAAAAAGTTCAGTTTTTTGGTATTTTACATATAATTGCAGATAAAAAAATCGGGAATTTATTTGGGGGTTTGAACCGTAAAACTCCCCTAAATGCGCCCATGCCAGTATACTATAGCGTAGCCGAACGGATAACTATAGTTAATCGGAAGTGCTAAACAAACCGGAAGTCTATGAAAAGCAGTGTTTCTGGTATTAACATAAATTGAAAAAAGCAGTTTTAAGTTTGTACTATATATTGATTACTTTATTTCAATTGTCGAATTTCTATCAGTGCAATATCTAAAACTGTCTCATAAAGAACCTGAAATAGTGAAATTTGTATTCACGTAATTAGAAATCAATGAAAAGCAAATAAATTGCATGATGTTTGCCGCTGGTGTAAAGCCAACATGCATAAGCGAAACGCTTGGAACAACATCTATAGTTTCTCAAGGTGAGTGATATGACTTATGTCGCTAATATAGTCATAAGTCTTATATGGAATGTTGTTGGTTTCAATTTTAGAATCATTTAGAAGATTTCAGAATGGCTGAACTACTTAATTTCTTTATAGATTATACTATTCAGATGATCGGCTGATTTCAGTGACTTTTTCTTGGTATTAGAGTTCAAAAGTTGAGAGAAAAATTGCTTCGGGATTTGGGTCTAATGTGCATTTCACTCGTTTTGAACTGCCTTGAACTGTCTCGGTCCTTGTGTCTCGGTCCCCACTGTCATGGTTTCGGTCTCGAAGTCTGATGTCTCGTATACAAGTGTGCATGTAGCTGAAATGCATATGCGTGTGTATACATGTGGCGAATATGTACAATTATGTACAGTCCGACTGTTGTTCGTTTCTGTATATATAGCTCGGTCCGTTTATCAAACAGCGGCCGTAAACATTTTTGTCAGAGAGACATTTGCCAATTTGGCATTTCTTTGTAACAGTCTGATGTTCGCTCACGACGTCTGGAAAAGACGTAAACACGATCTATATGAACACATGAATAATATTATGCGCTATTTGGACAAACACAGACAGACAGACACACAGAGACACAGAGAGACACAGACAGACACAGACAGACACCGACAGACAGGCACAGACACAGACATACACAGACAGCGACAGATAGACCCGACAGACAGACCCGACAGACAGACCCGACAGACAGACCCGACAGACATGTAGACCCGACAGACAGAAACAGACAGACACCGCCAGACAGACTCGACAGACAGACACAGACAGACCCGACAGACAGACCCGACAGACAGAGACAGACAGACAGACAGACAGACCCCGACAGACAGACCCGACAGACAGACACAGACAGACCCGACAGACAGACACAGACAGAGACAGACAGAGACAGACAGACCCGACAGACAGACACAGACAGACCGACAGACAGACACAGACAGACACCGCCAGACAGATTCGACAGACAGACACAGACAGACCAGACAGACAGACACAGACAGACACAGACAGACAGACAGACCCGACAGACAGAGACAGACAGACCCGACAGACAGACACAGAGACAGACACAGAGACAGACACAGATACATAGAGACAGAGACATAGAGTGACACAGAGACAGAGACAGAAAGACAGACACAGAGACCAATAGACAGAGAGAGACACAGAGAGACAGAGAGAGAGAGAGAGAGATAGAGATAGAGATAGAGAGAGAGAGAGAGAGAGAGAGAGAGAGAGAGAGAGAGAGAGAGAGAGAGAGAGAGAGACAGACAGACAGACAGACAGACAGACAGACAGACAGACAGACAGACAGACAGACAGACAGACAGACAGACAGACAGACAGACAGACAGACAGACATACAGACAGAGGCAGATACACAGACGGAGACAGATACAGAGAGACAGAGACAGAGAGACACAGAGAGACAGAGAGAGACAGAGAGAGAGAGACAGAAAGAGAGACAGAGAGAGACAGACAGACAGACAGACAGACAGAGACAGAGTCAGAGACACACAGAGCGAGACAGACAGACAGACAGAGGCAGAAACAGTGACATACAGTCAGAGAGACAGACAGATGGAAAGTGAGGAGGGAGGCATGGACGAAGGAAGGGATAGGTGACGATTTATGTATGCTAGTATACAACTATGCAAAGTCAGTCGCTGTATATGTATGTAAACTGGAACTGATGCGGGTCTTCTTATCTGGGACTGCAGCGACGCACATGCTCTCTCTATAGCATCATCCGTGGCTCCTCGCAAAGCAGATGTTTTTCTCAGACGTCTCCATGGAGACATGATGCTCAGCCTCCTGCTACTGCTGCTGTTGCCTCAGCCGCCGCCGACGACGATAAAATAAATACTCGATGCATGGATGCTAAAGACAAAATGACAAAAGAAAAGACACACTCGTGTATACGTGCAAGCTATGTATGCATGCACGTATGGACGTATACGTATACGTGTACGTACGTATAAGCATGTGTGTACGTTCAAGTAGGATATATGTGTGATTATGATATTATATACGTATGTAATGTGTATAGGCCTATGTATTATATGTATGTGTATTATGTATGTGTGTATGTATATATGCACGTTTGCTTGTTTGTTTTTGTTTGATTGTGACTTGCAACATAATGTTGTTGCAGACTTATCGCAACGCTTCAACTTCGTTTCTATTTTGCTATAAATAGCACTGATTAGATCAGATCTTTTCGTTTTATCTTTCTTTCTGTAAGCGGCTCTATACGCATATATTTTAGGGCTGCGGAAGTTAACGATTAATTAATCGATTAATCGTTAATTCATGTTAACTAATAATTTTTTAACGATTAATCGAAGACCGTTTGACCGCTTGTTACATTATGAACAAAACACGTTGCTCACTAGAACATATTATAATGGTTCATTTACGTAATTGGTTGAAGGAATTCCATCTGAACTGAAAATTTTAAACAAGGCTACTAATATGAACAAATTACTAGGCTATATATAGGCTACTAAGTAAGTAGTAAGTACAAAATATAGCAATAAATAATTAAATATTAATAATACTATAAAAAAAGATAAACAATGAGTAATGCCAATTTTTATTTGTCATTACTTATTGGGAAATACGTTTGTTCACAGGTTAACTATTAATTAATCGGTAATTCTTAAACAGTTAACTATTAAACAAATTTTAATCGTTTACAGCCCTGTAGGCACATAGCTATGTAACGAGTGTAGTTTTAAAATGACTAATCATTCTTATCTATTTAGGACGTGATGTTTTCCTCATTACACCGCAACCGTCTCGACGACACTTATGACCCAAGTTTCCTTTCGCCACCCTTACACCCCTCTCACTCCCTCTGCCCTCCGATCACACCCTTACCCCACACCACCCCAACCCCCTCATGGCGATCAGCGCGCGTCCGCAATCATCGCCAATAATCGGTTGGCATGCGTTTCCCTCAGAACCCCCAGGGGTATACACAAACGGGGTAATCGTTTATACATACAAACACGCCAAATTAAACCCCTTCGAGGGCAGGACCCGCTTACCGAATTCTTGGCACATTAACCATTAAATACCTGCATCGCTGGCTCTATCGGAATGCTTACCCCTTTATCCACCCTCGCCCGGTATACCCCTTTCTGACTCTCGGTTCCTTTCGCGCGCTTCATTAAACTGTAAATGATCCCTTTAGGGTTCGTTGCCCGCATTAAGCAGCCGATCGTTTTTAGCCAATCAAAATCCAATGCGTGTCACATGTCAGGTCCGCAGAAACACCGTGTTCGGCGATGGCGGTTTACCTATTAATCGGTGATTAGCTAACCCGTATTTAACTCCGAAGTTAATGGGAGTCTAAGGCGACTATAGTGAATGCATATACAAAGTCGCATTTTATGTGGGTGATGCATGCCTGTACAGGGGAACGTTTATGGCATTTTAAAAGACGACGTATTCGTACATCAAACCATTCTTCTGGTGAACGTTATGGGCGCATTAAATTTTTTATAGTATGCGACATATAGATAAACAATTCATTCGTACCTGCTCATAGTGAATGTTATGAAAGTTTATCTGAAGTGGTCCAACAAGGCTTTGTAAATTTTCAACTGCTCTTACAGTGTGGCCTATATAATTACAATGAAAGGAAGACGACTTTTGAGCAGCAAAAGTGAAATGTTAATAAATAATAAACTAGTAAGATTAAAAAACAATAGTAGGCCTATAGTAGTGGTGGTAGCCTACTAGTAGGCATAGTCTACAGTATTGGTAGTAGTGGTGGTTTTAGTAGTATATAGTGGTAGTACTAGTAGGCCTATCGTATAGTAGCAATAGTGATAGTGGTATAGTCGTGCACATGGTAGTACCGTATTGTAGTAGTTGTGAAAGTAGTATGGTAGTAATAGTAGTATAGGCGACAAGTCGAGATCTTCAGCATTACCCTTTGCAGTTGAGATGATCACATGCAGACGATGATCACCATGTGGTCCGTTTGTATACGTATAAACCTACGATCTGTCACAGTTTAAAGCAGCCATATAATATATGGCTGCTTTAAACTGTGACAGATCGTAGGTTTATAATACATATTATGTGCAAGATATGTATAATTGTATACCTGCATTTGAAGGTCTGGCCGAGGGTTTTCGGAGTGTCTGCGATTGAGTCTCACAAGGCATGCAGCTGCTCTGGCCGCACAGACGAGTATACGCTTTCATCTTTCAAGAACATAACACGACATTCACTGAGCGACTGCGCCAAATCAACCTTCGTCGGGATTGGAACATGCTCGGCGCCTTGAATTCTATGTGACGGTGTGGGATCGCCGGCGAAGGAAATTTTCAAGCTGGAGTAGAGTGAATTTTTCGTTAATTCAACACAAAACTCGGCGTTTCTATACATTAAAGAGAAGGGAAAGGATTGAAATGGAAGGAAATGGAGGGGAATGGAAGGGAATGCAACGGAATGGACGTAAATGGAAGGGAATGGAAGAGAAGGGAATAGAAGGAAATGGAATGGAAGGGTATGGAATGGAGTGGGCGTATAAGTGGAATGGAAGGGAATAGAAGGGAAGGGAATGGAAGGGAATAGAAGAGAATGGAATATAAGGGAAGGGAATAGAAGGAAATGGAATGGAATGGAAGGGGCATGGAATGGACGAAAATGGAATGGAGTAGAATGGAACTGAAAGGAATAGAAGGAAATGGAATGGAAAGGAATGGCAGGAAATGGAATCAAAGGGTATGGAATGGAGTGGACGTAAATGGAATGGACGGGAATAGAAGGGAAGGGAATAGAAGGAATAGAAGGGAATAGAAGGGAAGGGAAGGGAAGTCGTCTTCAGAGAGATGAAGGCAAGCGACAGCCGACGCATTTTCTCTTCAAGTCAGCGCTCCTTCCCATAATTCATCGGAGTTCCGGCGGGCGACAGCCTCGCTCTAGGGCGCTAATCACGTGTTTTGTCGTCGGCGATTGTGGGGTTCCTTTCAGGACCTGCCAACCCCGCCAGAGACAAATGGCTTCAGCGGCCCGACCCCAGCGCCATCCGCTCTCTCAACCGTAATCACTATTATAGGAGACGTCGCTACGCGGCGCCAGTCGCGTCTGTATACATTGCTGAACTCTGCGATGTATACACTCTATGTATAGCAGGCGACTACGAAGGCGCAGAGCGGCCACACGCTGTGTCCTCCTTTAAGCATCTGGCAATAAAATATCGTTGCTGCTACTGCTTGCTGTAGATCGCTGCAGTATACACGGTGGAGTTAGCGAAGCTTTCAGGCAAAATCGATCGATAGGCCTGTCTCAAAAGAATATTTAGTAGCAGTCACTGTTGGTAATATAGTTGGCAGCATTAGTATTAATGACGGAAGTCGGATTCATTACAGTAGTAAGGTATTTTCTAAGGTTAGTTTTACGATTTGGAGGATAAACATAGAAGAAAGACGCCAGTCCGTTGTGGGCCTCCGTAATTGATAAGCGCCTCTAGCGACAGCCCGATACTCGGACAGCGTGGGACGTGGGGACCGCGTGACTGGTCGACATATTGGTATTCATCCGGGTCTTGAACGGTCTCAAAGAACACCGATCAAGAACGCTTTTGCATTTCCTGCGAGTAGCACGAACGCTGCCGGAAATGGGGCAAAAGGGATTGCGACCCCGTTTTACTAAGACAGCAACGGGGCTGGGACGCCTTAGCACTAGTTTTAATATGTAATTTACTTAAAATTACTTTAGGCCTATATATTCGTTTAATGTACGTGTAAATCAGTTGACAAGCCCCAACACGGTTGGTAAAGTGAAATGAGATTAATAATGTAGAATTCTTTTGGTTATTGTTCGTTCAGAGGTTATTTTTTAAGCAAGCTCCTATAGAGAACCCTAGGTATGTGGTCCCTATCATCCTTTGCTGACTTCTGAAGCGCCCGTGTTGAGTACAGGGTAACCAAGAAATTGCCTGAAATTAACTCAGCATTTTTCGATAATTTGGTTTCGCAACGTAATACACAGCTGGGCCTATGTTTTCCATTGCTTTCTGAGTTCCTTATTAAAAGCGACATGAGTCTGAATATAGGGTAGGTCTAATATCGGCAGAGGATCATATTTTTCACTGGGTTGGAGGCCAGCTGGGAGAAGTCGTGGGGTGACCTGAATAACCCCCAGATGTGTACGAGGACAGAAGTCGCTTAGAGGAACACCTGCGTGGCATGGGGTTTATGGGCGACTGAACCCACTTGGCGGACGAACGAATAAACGACCGGCCTGCGACCAGAGACCCCTCTGGCACCCACCCCTGGCACCCACCCTGGCACCCACCCCTGGCACCCACCCTCGGGGACGACGCCGTTGTTCTAATGACAGCAGCCATTTGTCAACGCTGTCAGAGTCGGCCACACTCGAGCGCTGCCGCTACCACACGCTCACTCATGCCTCAAGCTCACGAGCACAGGCAGGCAAGCAGACAGAAAGAGACACACGTACGAACAGACACAGGCACGGACAGGCAGGCAAGCAGGCAGGCAGACAGACGTATATATGAGCAGACAGAAGGACGGACAAGCAGGCAGATACGCAGTCAGGCAGACATACGTACGCACAGACAGAGAGACGGACAGGCAGGCAGAGTGTTATACGGTTATATCCAGTGATCGATCGAGTCAGTCGATAAAGTTGGTCGAAACTCGGCCAAGTTAGTCATGTTGGTCGAAAAATTTTCCACTTCGTATACTTGCAAGTCGAGTCGATCAAATGTTTTGACAAAGTCGAGTTGATTGTTGTTTCCTCGACTTGACTCGACTATGATATATTTTAGAATGTACAAATTTCTATACCGCACTACATTACATAAATTCGTGTTTAGTAATTCAAAATGGCACACCGCAGTATGATTACAAGTCAATGTATGAACCAGACTTGTATAGGAGACATCAAACTGCGAGACCGAGACCGAGACAGTGGGGACCGAGACAGTGGGTTCGGAGACCCAGACCGAGACACAAGATCCGAGACAGTTCAAACGAATGAAATGCACATAGGACCCAAATCCCGAAACAATTTTCTCTCAACTTTTTAAGTCTGTATAATACCAAGGACAAGTAACTGAAATCAGCCGATCAACTTAATAGTATAAACAATAAAGAAATTAAATATTTCAGCCATTCTTAAATCTTCTAAATGATTCTAAAATTTAGATCAACAACATTACATATATTAGCGACATGAGTCACATCACTTACCTTGAGAAACTAGATGCTGTTCCAAGCATTTCGCTTATGTTGGCTTTACGCCAGCGGCAAACGGCATTTATTGTGTTTTTCATTGATTTCAAATTGCGTGAATGCAAATTTCACTATATCAGGTTTTTTATGAGACATTTTAAGATATTTGCACTGATAGAAATTAGAAATTTAAATAAAGTAATCAAGTATAAAACTTAAAACTGCTCTTTTCAATATCTGTTAATACCAGAAACACAGATTTTCTAAACTTCCGGTTTGTTTAGTACTTCCGATTAACTATAGTTATCCGTTCGGCACATGCAGGGCCGGATTAAGACTTCCGGGGCCATAAGCCAAGAGACGGTTTAAGACATCCGGGACACTAATCCCAAAGCCAAACAAAAGTAGGCTATAAGTGCCTCCGAACACAAACTTCGAAGCGTATTCGAAAACGATTTTCTTCTAATGAATCTTGGCTAAATAATAATAGATGCATCTACCATTGTCATTTTGTCAATTAGGACTTTGGTGCAGTATGATTTAATTTTTACTGATATTTGGAGCCCTCAAAGTGTTGTGGAGCCCTAAGCCGAGAAGCTTATGCGTTAATTCGGTCCTGGGCACAGGACAATTTTATAGCGCGGTATACTGTCAGAAGTTCAGAACTAGGCCTAAAGACAGTTATATTTGGAGCCCTCAAAACGTTGTGGGGCCCTAAGCCATGGCTTAGTTGGCTTATGCGTTAGAACTATATGGAAACCGCTTCTATACTATACAAGAGAACAAGACTTTCTCTTCGAGACAGTTTCCAAAAAGTCAAGAAATGACCTCGAGACCTAGACCGAGACAGTGGGGTCCGAAACCGAGACATCAGTAAACCTATCTCGAGACTGAGACAGTGTTGCGGAGACAATCCAAGTCTGGTATGAACGGATGTTTACAAGTTATTACAGGAGTCGAATTGAACTGTATGGCAGCTATGCAAGGCGCCCATCTGTTCTACGTGCTCACTTTACCAACGCCACCTATCGAATGGAAGGCTGAGTGGACTGTGGGACTATAGGAGATTCCATGGTAGCCTAGCTGATCGAGTCGACGGCGACAGCGTGGCTTAATACTTATAAGTCAACCACACACGATATCATTATAACAATACATGACATTTTTCTTACCATGGCAGTTCAATTACAGTTTGACAGTTTGAGGAAGAGTGTGCAATTGAAATTCATGAGCAATTTAGGTAGGCTACTGGATTATAAGAATGCAATAGTCGTCAGCAATTATCGCCAAGATAATAATAATCTTTTCTTTATTGAAGCGCCTGACAAACGCACTGCGCTGTACATTTACATGTTATGCAATTGAAACAATTCACAAGAACACAAATGACAGAAATGACAGAAGACATAAATCTTAACTACTAACAGAACAGACAGCCTGCAATACACGGCGCTAATATCAGCCTACAAAGCATGTCCGCCTACGGAATTCGAACTCGGTACCTCTCGCTCTCTATGCCAGTGTGTTATCCAAAGCGCTATCGGGCAGTCCAAGTCGGCAAAAGTCGACAAAGACGTTCGTTTATCTACCAAGTCGATGAGTCGACGAGAGTCAGCATGGTGCTACTGTAGCAATCGTTGGTGGTGGTGGTCGTTTGGTGGCGCCAGTGGCGGCACTACAGCAGGCAAGTGCCCTGGTAAAAGCCTTTGCCCTGGTCATTGCTCTGCCACAAGGCTTCCAGAATTTTTGCCCTGCTCACCATAAACAGCCCCTGCACTGGTTACTTGTATGACTGCCCTGGCTATAGAAAATGTCCGGCGGTGCCTTTGGGTGGCGCAGAAGTAGAAACATGATAGGATAGGATAAAGAATTCGGTTTTCAGCCGTGAGTGGAAAGTTACAGTAGAGAGGGCAAGCGGAGGAGTTGTGAGATTGGCAGGTGAGAGAGGAGGACACTCGAAATGGTGGAGATCTTTTGGGAGTTCGTTCCAGAAAGCTGGTGCAGCCGCTGCAGCGTAGATTAAGGAGCGGCAAAAGAATTTAAGCCTTTCCTCATAATTATATACCAACTCAAAATTCTAACTCTGCACTGACCTTTAAATCATTTCTCGATAACCATGCCCAGCTTTATGGTATACCCTAACCCAGAGAAACAAGCGGCAGTCCAACATTTCTGCATCTGACAAGCAACAGAAACGGACGTTCACTGGAAAGAAAACCTGACATCGCTAGAGAATAATAGTTCTGCCATCTGGCGATCGTAATCGAAATACAACCGGAGACCTCTGTACTTCATTTTCATTCGCTAGATGAGGCCACCAACAGTTTAATTCCAACAGTTAAACATTTTATATCTAAATGGACATTGGACACGTTCTTCTAAACGACCGTAAGCCGACGACTCAGTTCATTTTTCAATGAACTGATCGGGTACGATGCTTCACCAACGCTACCCGTTTGAATATGTGCCAAGTCATTAAAGGTGACCGTGTAAGGACTGTATGACCAGTCACCAGAACTCCGCCACTGATCGTTCTCTTTCAGTGCCAGTCCCAATTGCCTGAATGAAGGAGGAGGGCGACCAGTGTTGTTCAGTAATTGAAATACATGTAATTGAATTACGTAATTGAATTACAAGTTCTGTAATTGTAATTGTAATTGAATTACATTTTAAGTCCAGTAATTGTAATTGTATTTCAATTACAATATTGCATGTAATTTGTAATTGAATGAAGTGTAAATTACAAATTACTTTCATAAACTCAGCAAAGATGACAGACAGCCTGCCGGGTTGACCAGGGCCATCCGTTTAATTGAATAAACTGCTCTGCATTATGTTTGCATGGCAACAGAATTGTCAACATAATTCTTTCCTTACACCCCTCTTACAATCTTACAGCACACTTTGATAGACCTCAAGGACAATTAGGGCTGACCTTCATTATCAGACTATCCATGCAGTCATGCACTCATTCTTAGCTAGCTTACTGCGGCTGCCTACAGAAAACAGAGCTTCCATCTACAGAAAACAGAGCTTCCATCTTCAGCTCCAGTTAAGCGTCTCTTTAGCACTGGTGGACAAATTGACCCATTCACCAATGCGCAATCAACTGAGGTCTCTAACAGACTATCATTTTGAATAACTTCTACTAAAAATCAAATAAACTCCCAACTTGTTTTAATATATCATAATTGCAAATCGTATTTTGGATACCTGACAAACTTATAATACAATTTAATGTATATAATATCAATTTACAGGCCATTTGTTCATTGGCTGTTTTAGTTTAAAAATAGAGTAAATAAAAATTATCGAAAAAATTCTAAATCATTTGCCAATTTTAAAGGAATAACTGAAAAGTAATTGGTAATTGAATTACAATCAAAATGTAATTGTAATTCAATTACTTTCAAAATCAAGTAATTGTAATTGTAATTCAATTACATTTACAGGCATGTAATTGCAATTATAATTGAATTACATTTAGAATGTAATTGATACAACACTGAGGGCGACGCTAATGTTCTTTGTTATCACACAGTGTCGTTAAACTTAAACAACTACAACAACTGTATGACCAAGGACGAAACTAGCATTGGGTTTTTAAGTCCCCCAAACGAAGCTGACGTCCCAAAAATAAATCAAGCCTCCGGCCCCACTACAAGCTCACATGGATATTAGGCCGACATACTGAGGTCTTCAACATTACTAAGATCAGTGCTTTTTTTCAGCCGGAGCGGTCCGGAACGGCGTTCCGGTACCTTTTTCAGCCATTAAAAAATAATTTAGTTAATTAAAATTTTTAATAAAAAATTGTATAAAATTGTTCAGATACTTTAATTTAATGTAAGTGCTTTCAGTGTTTATTGATACTGATATATATATGAAACAGAAATATTAGCACAAAATATGCCTCTATGATTGTTCTGAATTTTTTGAGTTCCGGAACCTTTTCGTCTAGAAAAAAAGCACTGACTAAGATACAAATGTGTAATAGCTTGAACTATTTCAGAATGATAACAGACGAATGTTTTGGGATTAATGACTGTATACCGACCATGAATGGCCAGGAAATCGTCTCTATAATTCGGAAATAAATGAAAGTCAATAATCGGTTATTAACTTATTGGCAACACCTAAAACACCAGCGTCTCTAAATGACCACGAATAATAGCCTACTTTACGGCAACCAACCACACCACACACCAAACTGTGCTGTCACCATGCCGCTGGAATTGCCTCAACCAATCCTCATTCAGTCTATGACAGATAGTTCAACCTTTGTGCTTGTGCTTCAATGCATTGTGTTTCGCATGAAAGAACTAGAAGTAAAAGTGTAAAGAACACAATCATTCAATTTGACGCACAATGAACACAAAGAACATAATGCAGTGAACATGTAGGCCTATGCTTAAGGCGCTCAATGCCTAACCAACTCGCACCACTTACACCAGTAGGCTATTACCTTGAACTTCCTCTCTCCAATCCACACGAGGGCTGCGTTCATCATCTCAAGGTGATTTTGTTGTGACTCGATCACTCAAAAAACTTGGTAACAGAGCATTTGCGCTAGCTGGCCCGGCTGAATGGAACAAACTCCCTGACTCTATCCGCAAGTCATCAACATTATCGATTTTCAAAACTAACCTTAAAACTTATTTGTTTAAGATGTAAAAAAAACTTACTATGATTGATTTTCCTGTTACGCGCTTTTGTGCAAGATTCACATTTTGTTTAGGCGCGCTATAAATGCAGTCTAATAATAATAATAATAATATTGTATAAGTGAAGGGCTTAACACTTATACAGGACCAGAGACTCCAAACAGGAAATTCTAGCCAGCATTGAAACCCAGCAATACGTCGTCCAACATGAACAAGATTTACAGTACTGTTTGAAACGATAAGAAAAAAATAAGAGAGAAACTCTTTCACAAACGAACCGACTTGACCTCAAGGCTCAAGAAAGTTAATTACCAGTAATTGATCTAGCATACCGTATCTTTAAGTGTCAATTAGCCTAATGAATTCGCCTCGGAAGCACTACAGCTGCACGAAAGTATGTCTTAAAAATTGTTTTCAAAGGGCAACCATATACAGACAGACAGACAGACAGACAGACAGACAGACAGACAGACAGACAGACAGACAGACAGACAGGAGACTCAGGATTGCAGAGAATGAGGAAGAGAAGTGGGATCATAATTATAAGCCTACTTAGCAGAGGCTGTTAGGTACATAATGTCTAGCCTAATACTAGCCCAGTTGGTTACACTGGTCAGAGCAGAGCCTGCGTCCCATACTTCTGTGTTAGCGAGCGTGCGGATTGCAGTTCGCTTCTCGATGCTGACTTATTTAACTTTAAGAGATTTACATCTCAGCGTATACATAGCATGGTCCGTACACGGGGACCTTAAATGGCGTGGTGGCCAATTCAAATGGACAGCGGTGGTGAAGGTCTCACCCAATCAATTTATTTGAAGGAATGAGCAGGATCGAGGCCATAGGGTCGCTACCCACTATATAGAAGTGTGTGCATTTACATTGTTGTACGTTTCTCAAAACAGCACTGAATAATAATGTACATTCAATTCAACAGAAAGGTCCACTCAAAATACAAGAGGCCAGAGACACAAGAAGACAGGCTGTAGTATACAACGGGAAGGGGAGTTTTGGATGGGTATACAGACTCGTGACCACTTTACTAAGAGCAGCTTACTCATGACATTGGTTTATATTCTTGAAAACATCCATAATCGGAAGTTTATAGACTCTATCCCCAATGTCAACTTCTTATAAGACGTTTGGCAAAAGAAACTCACTTTTCTAGCTAAAAAAACTGACAAGAATAAACTCTATTTGTATCAAATTTATGCCTCACAAACACACATCATTGACATGAGCTTTTCTTGGAAAACTTACTCAACATGCAGCACTACCTAGTACCTGATAAAAGACACCAAAATTTGAAGGGCTTGTTTTCAAGGATTCCATGATAAAACAATACCTGGGAATATATTCTGCATTTAATCAAACAAAAGATTCAAATAATATCTAAGACTTAATCTATTATAACTGAATCTACCATAGTCATATCAGAATCAAGTAATTGAATTGATGACTATAAATGTACACATTACCAGTCAACAGTTTACAACTGTGGAACTTTAGCGTCTTTTTAAACTGTACCACAGGTCATTTATAAAAGGTTTAAGCTTCCAAAAGAAAAAAAATTTCAGCTAAAACAGATTAAATCTAAGAGGAATCATCGAGTATGATGAGACATTTCCACCAATTCTCTAAATCTGCTAATAGACATGATAAAACAAAAGTAATTCATACCCAAACCAAGTTTAAAGTTAGCTATTTTTAAATAAAAACCGACTAGCTATGACAAAACACAAACATTGCAACAAAAGTTTTCAGAATCACATTTGCCAATCAAAACACACAGGTCAAGATAATGCTGAGCAAAGAAGTTTTCCTTCACACAGAGTTCAGCTAAGCCACCAAAAAGATATAGAAAGCGCAAATTTTCAGAAGTGACAAGCAGAAATTACACCAATAATTTCTTGTACTGTGGAATAAATCCACTTTACAGTCCATGCTATTTAAGCATAAAATTTCTAACAAGTATTATGAAGATATCATAATTATTAACATCTCTGTCTCTCTGTCTGTGTCTATCTCGGCAGGTCTTCATTACTGTTTTATAATATACCGATTGCCAGGTTCAAGGTAAACAAATAAAAAGTATTGTGCAAGAAACAATCACGCAGTTTAAAATAAGAAAACACATTTGACAAGATGCACTGTGCATATAAAAAAGTTCTAAAGCATTCAGCCATCTGGACCTGTATCCAACAATTCTTCAAACGTTCTTGAAAAACAACCCTGACATATGACGGGTGTTCAAGTAAACTGCAATAAAAAAACCTTGGTACACTTCAATGTGCACTAGAGCTTTGCAAGTTCTTACGCATGAATGATACCATAGCTAAACATAAATTTTCACTCTATTCTTCTCCACAATTCTAACTAGATCAAGGTTGCAACACATCAGTAATGAAAAGTTCAAAATAAAAACTTGTTTATCAAATTTATAATACAGGCAACTAACTGAATGCCTGCCCAAGCCATGTTGGCAGTAACAGATGATCAAATGTGACAGGAACATCTTCATATCCCAGTTAGGAAGAGCCTCATATCCCAGTTAGGAAGAGCCTCATATCCCAATAAAGAACAGCTTTGAATGTCCCATTTAAGAACAGCTTCACGTCCCATTTAAGAACAGCTTCAAAATCCAGTAAAGAACAGCTTTATGCCCAAAAATCATGGCAAAATTATATGCCAAAAACATATGAAACTGTCATTCACAAGAAATAAAGAACATTTTGTTAGAGACATAAAGTTTATGGGAAATGCCACTTACTGGTATTCTCACATTCCCAATCAGGGCATCACATCGTATAAAAACTGCAGTCCCTTGTCAGGCTAATAATATACCTTAAAGTGACTCTAAGCAAATTTCTACATGCCAAAAGCAGCATATTTAATGCCTACAGTGGCTATGCCAATAGGGGCAGACACTAATGCGCCAACAGAGGCATTCAATAACCACAGACAACTTGGACTAGTGAAACTGAAGTAAATCAGAACAACTGAACACCCCAATCCACAAGGAAGGACCCAGGCCAGAATGGGGGGGGGGGGGGTGGTGGGCCAGCTGGCATGGGCCTACGATTCTGAGGGGGCCTACTCTCCCTGATAGAGAGTCAAAGGGGAAAGCTGATACTTTAGCATGAAGGTTAATGCAGATAAAATATGGATAAATCATAAACGAATAAATTATAGCTGTTATGCATATATCAACATATGCACTTAGCACTAATTGATTACCAAAATACTTAATGAGCAGTTAAAAATTAATGGGGCCTACATTTCCCATCTGGCCTGGGCCTATTACCAGCTTTTGCACTGGCCTGGAATGACCATAAGCTTACAGAATACACAACTGCATTACAGAATGCAGAAATGAAAGTCTCCTCTTTGCATACATATTAATGGACAACATTGCATTCGACTTTACTCCCACTGCAAATCGATAAAAACTCTCACTATGTAAAGAAATGCACGCAATAGTACACAGCGCACTGCAACACAATCTGAAATTCACGTACGCCACTTCAGTGAATTCTGAAGCAGTGCGGCCTAGCTGAAGCAAAATAATAACATGTTTATTAAGTGGCTCCAAAGATCACAGTCCTAAGGTTGACGCATCATTCTGGCCACAGCAAAGACACTTGAAAATGTATCTTAATGGTTGCTTACCAATGACTGGTCAATTCTGTCTGAGGTATGTTCGTATTCCTATCATGAAGACACTCAGTATAGCGCATTTTAAGTAGCTCACAAATGATGAACCAGGATACAAACTCCAGACATAGAGTTCAAGGCCCAGTGCATCATCAATGAGCTAAAGGAATTACAAATCGAACAACAGCTCCAATTCTGGTAAACCCCGATCTGTAATAAGGTTGGCATGGAACCAGGATATTGAACCAATACAGAGTAGGAAAAAGCACGTGCCACACCTGAGCGCCTCTTCAAAGCATCTGAACAGAATCACAGGCAGACTGAACACACCCACTTGGCAAATAACTCAATTGTAATAGTCAGGCAGACCACACATCACATTGGAGACCTCTCAAGACTGACGGAAAGAACTCAATACAAATGCCATTAATATCATTAATATATACAACAGCCATCATTCAACGGCAGAAGTGGCTCAGATTCCGTTTCAAGCAGCAATACAACAAATATGCAAAATACGCTTGCTAGCATATTTGCAAGAGCATGCATGGGCAACAAAATACACACATAATGTCACATATGCATCTAGAAAATAAGCATTATTTGCACATACAAGCAACATTTGTTCACCATTTTATCAAAATAATAATAACAATAACAATAATATCACACAAGGTTTTTCATATTGTTACAGGGTATCCTTTTATGCTAAATTTATTTTTCTTAATTATTTTAACTAATACCTTTACAAAATCCACAAAGCTTAAGTATTGCATAACAAGGATCACAATAATGATAGGGATAAAAAAGATGATTATTAACATGTTGGCTGCTTCTTACATATGTTCAACACATATGTGTGCATAACTAAATACGTATAGCATATACAAAATGTCACTCATCAAAAAGAAAGCGCTCACACAGAAAATTCACATACCATCTCAACATTTAAACCAAACTAAATATAGCTCTGTTTCAAAACAAGAAGATGGAAATGATGATAAGAATCGAGCCTTAAGGCAGTTCCAGATTCGGATGCAGGACATCTTTTCTTCTAGAGACCATTGTCGTCCCTTCCGTCTATGAGGTACTCGAAGAAGTGACCGAGCATGACAATGTGACCCGGGAGAAAGATGTACATTGTGTAGGATGCCATGACAAACAATGCCAACAAAAAGCAGTCTGGAATAGTTTGTTAAAGATCACCTTAAGAGATTTGTTTACAATTTATTGTTTATTATATTTCAGACACAGATAATTTAATTTAATTCAATAGCGGTCAGTTTAACCATTAATTTCTTACGTCTGCAAAAACTGTGTTCGTTTTTTAGCCGTTTCAAATGTTGTTTACATTTCTGAATAAGTTATTTTTCACCTTCAACATTGTGTAAAGGGCACACCTACTTACTTACTTTTGCAAAAGTAGTGGGCTGTTGTAGGTCAGCACTCTATTTTATGTAATTTCTGGGGTGGCTATATTGTTTATCACGGTCACCAATGTCACCGAGCCTAGAGCTGTAAACTTTTACCCATTTTCGTTCTCATTTTTCCACTGTAATTTTAATTTTAATCACAGATTTATATTGTGCCTCTTCAAGAGGCTTTTCCAAAATAACGAGAGAAAATCATGATAAAATAAAATAGCTTTTAAGCGTTTTATTGTACAAATTCTAACCATCACTCTTCGGCAAGCTTATAGAATCGGGGACCTAAATTTTCCGATATACCGCAACGTTTCGTGTTATACGTAGCATATCAAGGCATGTTCCATTGGCCGCATGCAGCATATTTAGGGATGTTGCCATTGGCTGCAAGTAAACAGTCGAGCTCGGCAGGGTTGGCAAGTTGTTGTCATCGCCGGTTATAACCGGTTATTGCCATGGCTATAACCGTCCCGGCAACAACCTCTTGGCAATAATGGCAACAACCTTTTGGCAAAAATAGAAACTATTAATTATTCTGGCAATAAAATATGGAATCTTCAGTTAGCTTCATTTTTTATTTCTTCTGACTTGCTACTTTACAGAGTTGATTTATTCAAATATATCATGCTTTAAATCAATCAAGTTTTTCCAAATAAAAATCACCTGATTTAAATAACCATATAATTTCTTCCTAATAAAAGACATTTACTAGTTTTACATATTAAGTACAGTCAATATCGAATTGTGTAATTATGAATTAGAAATTTTGCCAAACCATTGGCTCCTATACACTACTAATAAATTTTACACTACCAGGTAAGTATATAGAAAAGGCAATGATCCAGAACCCTGTTGACCTGAATATTACTACTGCAGTGCAAATAGCAGTTTATTTTGGAGTAGTTGAACTGTAGGTCAGAATTTTTTTATCTTAATCTCATATAGTTGACTTTAACTAAATTTATTCTAAGGGGTAATATAGATTTACTACAGTAGTTTTAATTTCCCACAGAAACATTCATTATAACTATGCAGTCTGTGCAGTGAAATATGATTTTCATTTGCCTTGCCCTTACTTTGGAGAAAATGGGCAACAACTGGCAATAACCGGCCGGCAACAACTGGCAATAACCGGCTATAACCGGTTATTGCCACTGTCCCGGCAACAATAGGTTGTTGCCGGCATTAACCCAACCCTGGAGCTCGGAGATTGGTTGACCTAAAATAAAGGCGGGCTATGACATAACGTAACGAGGGCTATGACCTAAAATGAACGCGGACTATAAATTTGTAGAGGTCACTGTTTCATAAGACGCATGTCGTAGCGTTTATCTGTCTTCTAATGACGACACTAACCCTAACCGACCCTCACGACGCAAAGTTTAATTTAACGTAAAGTACGACGACACTAACCCTAACCCTCACCCTAACCGACCCTCACGTCGTAAAGTTTTACTTTACCTAAAGTTTCAGAATCCATTCGGTTAGGTTAGGGTTATGTGTCGTTGTTACGCGTCGTGAGGGTCGTTTAGGGTCAGTGTTAGGGTTATGTTAGCCATGTTTTTGAATGAAACTAAAAAAATGGCATAATGGAACAGTGTCCCAGCTACAACCCGTCAATGTTCATGTGCTACGTAATTTAAATCAAAATTAAAACCTCATCTATTGTCATTACACTATGGCCAAGAACACAGCGCAAAGGTTGGTCGCGGTAATGTGTATTCCATGTTCCATTTAAATCGGCCAATCCGCGCAGCGCGCCCGTTTTCTAAGCTTTTCCCACATGCTTTTCCTGCGTCCAATGGCAGCATGCCTAAATATGTCGTGTATAAGACGAATCCTGGCGTAAAAGTGGGTAAATTTACGCAATATATTTTAGGTCCCCGATTCTATAAGCTTGCCCACTCTTCTGCATTCTTATAGTAACATGGCCGGCCAGTTTCAGATATATCGTATATAATATTTAGTATCTTTTGGTGTCCTGTCATTGGTGGGAACAAATACTTCCGGCACGCTGTGATTGGCCGACAGAAAGGGCACATGAATATTCATTAGAGCATACCATTTACTTGGTTGAACTTCACCGGGAGTAAGATGAATTTATTCAAAATAGCATGTTCTAATGACAACACTAACCCTAACCCTAACTGACTCTCATGACGCCCAACCTGACCCTAACCGACCCTCCCGAGGCCAGTATTTCAGCAGATTTGCTGTCCATATTAAACTGGCAGTACCACGCCCACAATACACGCCAAAAATATACAGTAACTGTCCGGCCACGATACTATAAGAATGTACACTCTTCCTGATTTGGAGCCAACTTCGTAGAATTACATGTGACCGAGTGAATTAAAACTCAGACATCACACCATTCTAACGCTTCTACAATCCGCTCAGCGACAAAAAAAGTCTAAAGTAAAGCATATTAAATCATTTTGTTTAATCTAATTGTAAAATCAAAAGGATACTAAAGACTTTTCGCTCCCATGCCTCCAGCATGTAAAGCGCTGTGACCAGAATATACTGGTAATACCAGAATTCACAGAACGTTGAGATCCTCTTCATAATCGACATATCTGCTTTTCCGTAGACTACAAAACACCTTTCCCAGCTGAAATAAAGAATTTGTTGAAGGAAATTGAATTAATTCGCCGAAATATTTTCTTAAACTTTACCGTGAAAAACCAATGACGGTCGCATGATGAGTGACAGACTACAGATCTCATCAAGATGCTAACACACTTGTTGACGTCACCCTTCGACTCGGGGCGCCACCAAGTAAGAAAGATATTTATTTAACTCGTCTCCAAATTTCTTCAGCGTCGAAATTATTTATAGCTAATTAGTCAAGAGAATAAAAATGTTTCTATAGGCGCTCGGTAAAATAAAAATCGGCGATGTTAGTAAGATCAGGTTCAACTTCTGTCAAGATTCACAGATTCCATAGGTCTGATATATAAAGTGTGATTCTCGTTAACGATAACGATAACGAAAATGTTCGTTAACGAAAATAAAATGATTTCGTTAACGATAACTATAACTATAACTAAAAATATCATTAACTATAACTATAACTATAACGAAAATAACACTAACGAAAATTCATCTTTATATCGTTAATGCTAAAAATAAAAATAGGAATTCCAACATGGACGATTCGACATAAATGAGAACGAAAAATGCGATATTTTTTATTATGCAATTTATCAGTTACTTTGGAAACTCATGTATTCATGACGCTGAATGCACCCATGCTTCAAAGGCTTTCAACGCTCTGAGAAAAATTTGAAACAGCGTGTTAATACGCACAATATTGCTTATAGCCTTAATTATTGTAACTAAGTAGTAACTGAAATTAACTAAAATAAAAATCCATTAACTATAACTATAACTATAACTAAAAAATAATACTAACTATAACTATAACTATAACTAAAATAAAAAAACCATTAACTATAACTGTAACTATAACTAAAATAAAATCTGTAAGGAGAATCACACTTATATTTAGGCCTACAGACAACTGACAAGACAGCCGGCGACGCCGCGACGGCGGTGGATTTGAGTTGAAATTCGGGAGAGATAGGTTATAAGATTTTCGCAAGTATACGGCCTATTCAAGATAAAAAATCTTCTTAAAAAATATACATTGCTTTTTTATTTGTCAAATGTAAATCAATAATTGCCGACAACTACACATAGGTCTATTATACAGCATATGTATACGTCTGTGCACGCGTGTGTGTATTTGCGTGTGTGTGTGTAGGTTTAGGTGTGTTGGTTTTCGTGTGTAGGCCTACATATACATACATACATACATACATACATACATATATACATACATACATACATGCATACATACATACATACATACATACATACATACATACATACATACATACATACATACATACATACATACATACATACATACATACAATGTCATATATATATACATACATACATACATACATACATACATACATACATACATACATACATACATACATACATACATACATACATACATACATACATACAGAGCAAGCGGCTCTGGAATGATCTGTCAAACATCTTAGGCAGATCGCGTGGCTCGCAGGGACCAACGTTCTCATCTGAAGATTTTCTTCGCCACTTGTTAAAGAAAGTTTCAGATGTTCGCCGAGACACCGAGGGCGCGGATCCACCACAGTACTCTGAAATTCAATGCTGCTTTGAACGGTTCGAAAAGGTGACGGACGTTGAATTGAAATCGCTTCTTCTGTCATCACCATCAAAATCATGCCTGCTTGACCCCATTCCGACCTTTCTCCTGAAGGAATTTATTGACGAGCTGCTTCCATTCCTGGTTCAACTCTGCAATGCCTCTTTAGCGGAGGGATGCCTGCCGGAGAGTCAGAAGCGGGCAATCATACGGCCAGAAATCAAAAAGACTGGAATGGATCCGGACAACATCAAGCACTACCGCCCTATCTCTAACCTGACGTTCCTTTCCAAGGTTATCGAGAAGCTAGTGGTACGTCAATTGCTGCAATATTTGGAATCGTGCAACCTCATTCCGAAACTACAATCTGGATTCAGGAAAGGCCATTCGACAAAAACCGTGCTTCTGAGACTCATATCTGATGTATGCGATGCCATCGATGCTGGACATGTCACGCTGCTCGGACTCCTGGATGTGAGCGCAGCGTTCGACACTGTAGATCACAGCATCCTGTTGACCAGACTACGCATCTCGTTTGGAGTTGTCGGAGAGGCGTTTCAATGGATAAGTTCTTTCCTGAGTGGACGTCAAATGATGGTGGCCATTGGCTCGGACAATTCGGCATGGGCGCCTGTAACATTCGGCGTCCCGCAGGGTTCAGTCCTTGGGCCACTGCTATACGTGCTATATACAGCTGATTTGACAAAGATCATCTGTGCTCTTGGAGCCCGAGTTCACCAATATGCCGATGACACCCAACTGTACTCAACATGCCACCCATCCGATGCACTGGCGTGTGTGTCAAAAATCCAGGCAATTGTCGAGGAAGTGCAGACGTGGATGTCTTCCAACCGGTTGAGGCTGAACCCGGACAAAACTGAATTCATTTGGCTGGGCACGGGACAGGCACGTTCAAGGATTGACAGTGAGGCGATTGAAGCGGCATTTCCTAACTGGAAAGTACAACGCGTTGTCCGGGACCTCGGAGTGCTTCTGGACGAAGACTTGTCTATGGAGGAACATGTCAACTCCCTCTGCAGGTCTTGCTTTTATCAACTACGCCAGATTAGAGTCATTCGGCGAAATCTATCATTTGACGCCGCTATGACTCTTGTCCACTCCTTTGGGCTGACGCGCCTGGACTTCTGCAACGGTGTCCTTGCGGGTTTGCCAAAGTTCCGGATACGACAGCTTCAATCCGTTCTCAACTGCGCCGCCAGAGTCGTCGCAAAGCTGCCTAAATTCTCGCATATTTCGATCTATATGCGAGACACGTTGCACTGGCTCCCGGTTGAGGACAGGATAACTTTCAAGATCATCCTCATGGGACGAACATCAATGATCGGTGCAGCCCCAGAGTACATCAGGGAGCTCTGTGTTCCAGTCTCCAGCCAGCCAGGTCGTCGATCCTTACGCTCTGCAGCTCGTGGGGACTTGATGGTCCCACGCTCCCGTACATCGATGCGGGCGCACCGTGCCTTTTCATGTATTGGACCTTCGCACTGGAACAGCCTTCCATTAACAATTCGTAACATTGCACCGCAGGCAGCTCAGGAAACATTTTCGAAACTTCTTAAGTCGCATCTGTTTAGATCTGTAGGGTATAGTCACGTTTAGCGCCTTCGTGAGTTTCTTTTAAGGCGCTATATAAATGGCCATATACATACATACATACATACATACATACATACATACATACATACATACATACATACATACATACATACATACATACATGTATATATATGTATATATATACATATATGGGGTGTATGTGTGCATGTCAGGCGTTGTAGGCCTACATAGATCTGCAAGTTTGAAAGGATACGCAGGTGTGAAAAAGAGAAACAGCATCTGATGCTGTAGCATGCAATCATAAGCCTAAATCCGAAATTTCTAAAGCGCTGCACGAAAGCTAAGCGAAGGGCACCAACTTATTCACGAGCTCTGCGTCGTGTCAGAGTAGTTGACCATGGAGAGATGTCCATTGGAGATCCTAGTCCTGTTGTCAGAGGAAGCCAAGGATGGATGTGTATATGGCCATATATATAGCGCCTTACAAGAAACTCAAGAAGGCGCTAAAAAAGGATCCGCTCAGGCTCGGGTTTTGTTGACGATGAGAAAGATTCAATTGAGGAGGAGAAAGAACTGTGGAGGATACAATGAGTTGGGTGTCGTCTGCGTAAAGATGGTGTTCAACAGAAGAGGATTAACCCCTCTGTTAATTAATTACGAGTCCGTTGAGGCGGCCATGGGTGTGAAGGATATACGACTTCAATTTTCATACCCTTGGCATATGAGGTCGGGTCATGACCTCTGACCTTTGACTCGCAGCTTGATCTTCCTGTTCACAGTCTGCTAAGCGTTCAGAGGCCTATAGCCTACTAATTTGGCCTATAATATTATAGTTGAGTTGGCTATGGAGCCCAAGAGGAGCCGAGACCTCGAAACACCTGCTATCATGCCATGGCGCCTCCGCTAGTCGTAAATCCCTTCAACTTGACGCAGCACTGTTGAATAAGCTGGTGCCCTGCGCTTGGCTTTCGAGTGGCGCTTTAGAAGTTTGGAGCTTACAATTACGATACAGACTGTATAGGACTATATATAGAAACTTTTCCCAAGATAATTGTAATCGTAATCGTATTCGTAATCTCCAAACTTCTAAAGCAACACTCGAAAGCCAATCTAGACAGAAGGGTTGTCCAAAAGAATAGTCCGAGGGAGGTCCGAGTCCGGTTTCCAGAGGATCAGACTCAGAGGAGTCAGAGTAGCTGCTAAGGTGGGTGTCGTTTAGGCCGAGAGTTTGAAGGTACAGGATCAGTTACCGGCAGAGGTCACCATTATATAAAGACCGACTTTACACGAAATAATTAACCCACAATGGCAGGTGATTCATGACCTTCTGAAGACGGGCTGCAAGTCCAGTCCTGCAGATAGGCCCTACGCCTCAATGGCTAATTAGGCCTAGGCTACGTACTGCTCACGTGGGCGATGCTACGGAAGTTATAAGTTGTGGCGAGAAATTGGACTTATAGTCGATAATTATGTTGATTGTGTAGATTAAGTGTTAGTGTTGTCTGCTTAAATCGTACAGCAGGACTGCGCTAATTGCAGCGCTAAAATCTGATGTAGAGTCATGTGTAAATTGCACGGAATAATTACGCTAATTGCAGCACCTAATTAAGATTTGAGCGCCTGCTGTAGGCAATTTAGATCAAGATTTGATAGTAGAGTTGTGAGAAAATATGTGGCTAGAGGCCCGAAATTTGAGCGATTAAGTTTAGATGCTGCAAAACAGCTATTTCACATGTAGCCTAAATAGTTGCTAGAAATAGGTGAAAATAATTTGAGCAGCTATGTCATAATTCTATAGTAAGTATAGGGTGCGCACATATCAATTTGATCTTGCGTTTAAAGCTCTGGGCCTGCATCGCGATATTTGATCTATAAGGGGTAGGCTAAAAAAAGGACGATCGAGAGGTGTGTCACTGTGTCAGAGAGAAGTGTCAGAAAGAAGAGAAGTTTAGTGGCTATTCAGCCTATTCTGAGGAACTGTTAGACTTGTACGCTGTGTTGGTGAATAGCCGAAGAAGATTTCTTGACTGTGTTGTGTTGATTCCTTCGAAAGACCCTCAACAAAACTCAGGGGGTGAATCCATTGAACATTAGGGAGTTGATTACATCGGATCCTGGTAGACTTGAGGCTAATCCGCGCCTAGGGTAAGCCTACGACGACAGCGGGGTTAGGCTACCCCTGCCCGGTTTCGCGACAAAGTCTAAGCCTATTGGACTGCTGTAGCCTATACAACAATAGGCCTACATTGGTTGCAGCAACTGCCGCCAACTTCAGTATGGTTAGGCCTATAATAGTCTGAGTTCAAACAAAACTGAAAAATGTCAATGTTGGTTTCCCATAAGCCGCATGCGCCTTAATGTAGCTATGGTCCCGCATGGCGCACACCTGCTGTGGCCACGGCTCGATTCTTAAACAGAAGGGACCCGCTCGACGTGATAACGTACGAACGTAGAAACCAGAGAGATGCACTTGAGTGATCTGCACTGCAAGAAACTCGAAATTTTAGGTCATGCCTTGGTAAGAGTAAGTCCTTCGGCGTTTAGCTCCCCCCCCACCCCTATCTCGTGTCTGTCTTTAAGACTTGTATACTTAGGGCCCATCACTGGTTGAGAAGACCTATTCTCATTAGGCCTATAATTACAGTGTTGCATTGGTTTAGAACATATATACTAATATATATATATATATATATATATATATATATATATATATATAGTCCGATCGATATGCAGCGGCTGTGGTGGCGTCAGGTGTTGTGTGGTCGATGAACCTAGATGGGCGTTGAAAGGATTAATTACTCAACGTAAGAACGACAGACCACTTACATCACCACAGGCGCAGGCGAAGACTGATGGACGAAGCTCTAATGAGATTTTCTCCAGATTAATCCGCGTTTCGCTAATGACCTGCAATTCATCAGCACCGCAATGCTTTCATCTGAAATGGCAGTCGATGCAACCAATCCACGACATTTACACAACATTATACTACAAATCTACAATGTAAGCATCACATAACCTAGAAAACCAACATAGCATTACATAACATAACATAACATAACATGACATGACACAACGTAGGGTAACACAGCACAACATAACACACCATAACATAACATAACACAACGTAATGTAACATAACATAACACAACATAAAGTAACATAATATAACACAACATAAAGTAACATAATATAACACAACATAAAGTAACATAATATAACACAACATAAAGTACCATAATATAACACAACATAAAGTAACATAATATAACACAACATAAAGTAACATAATATAACACAACATAAAGTAACATAATATAACACAACATAAAGTACCATAATATAACACAACGTAAAGTAACATAATATAACACAACATAAAGTAACATAATATAACACAACATAAAGTACCATAATATAACACAACGTAAAGTAACATAACACAACATAAAGTAACATATTAATATAACACAACATAAAGTAACATAACATAACACAACATAAAGTAACATAACATAACACAACATAAAGTATCATGACATAACATAGCATAAGACAACACACATCATAACGTAACGTAACATAAAGTAAGCCACACCATAACATAAAACAACACAATATAACATAACATAGCATAACACAACATAAAGTAACATAACATAACATAACATAACATAACACACCCATAACACAACATAAAGTAACGTATACCGTAACATAACATAACATAACATGACAAAACATGATTGTGCCATCTGGCAAGAAACGAACTCTCTATTAACTCGGAACGTTATTGCTCGGTAATTTAGGTTTGGTCTGCATGACAAGACTCGTTAGGAAGCCAGGGCTCCGAGAGTAGATTACTTGTACAGGATAGAACCGGTATAGATGACACATGTAGAGCTATATATTGCATTTTGATGTCGTGATATGTCTCTGTGGCGTTGTAATGGGTGCGCTGGTAGGCTATAAGACTTACGACCAGTAGAGTTGCTGTTTTCTGTGAAGGCCGCTTCTGGTTGAAATGTTCTGCCTTTCGTTCACGAAGCTGCTTATGATGAAGCCGCTGAGTTTTGTCAAGTTTCGTTCTATTCTTTTTTAACTTAAAGGTATAATTAATTTGTCGCATATTATTCATTTACAATAGGCCTAATACACTTTTATGGTAACCCAGAAGAGAGTGTTGTCATTCCCTAATCCCTAGGGGACGGGACCTCTAACAATATATATATATATATACATATGCATAATTAATATTAATTATATACATATGTATATACGTATATATATATACATATATCAAACGTACATACGGGGGCCTATAGATTCACACACATGTTCGAAGCACTCTAACGCTTCACGACGCTTAATTGCGTGTCTTTGTTTTCTCGTTCCTTGCGCTCTGCTGATTGGCTTGATCTTTTTTGTTCCTAGGACTAGGACTGCCTTGACTCAACGCCGGGCATTTGCTGTGGTTGGTCCCTCTACTTGTAATGACCTCCCTCACTAAGGACTAAACTAGTGACTGGTTTTCCTCGGGTAACGTGCGGCATTTCAATCTTCTGTCACAGCAAATCTTTCAAATGAGTATACTAAGCGCATTTCAAAGATAGCAGCGAAAATGGGCCTACGTTCTCCAACACAGAATTCACTCGCTGAATTCGTCTGGCTTGTTCAACCTTTTGCTAGGGTTAAACCCATCCTCGTTTTTCTTTCGTGGATTTCCCTAGTCCTGCCATATTCATTCCACCAACGGGTGAAATTTTCCACAACGAGACTACCTTTAATTTTTGCAGTGCTTTTTCGAGATCAAAGTCTGTGCCATAGCCTATTTTTGGAAAAAAGCTGATCGGATTTTTTCACGGTTCATAAACTAAGATGGTATGACGCACGAAACTGTTCGCGCGCCAAGTCATGCATGGTCCACTGACGCCAGCCCTCCCGCAGCAACAAAGAGACCGAGTCAGAGGCCGCCCTGCAGACGAGAAAATCGATGGGCTAAAATAGTAACACAGGCCATCGAAAATCAGAAGCCCAGACAAAAGCACCACAACACATAACATGTCACGGTGCCACGCGACTCGTAATTTACTTTTGGATGCAGTAAATGGTTTTCAGATCTCTGCGAGACAAGGCGCGAGCGTGGAGTGACGTCTCGAAAGTGCAATCTGTGTCTTTCTGGACATTCTTTGTCTTTAACTGACATTCATTTTCCACTCACAACTTCATCATTATACACACACTCGCACACACACACACATCTAAACACACACACACACACACACACACACACACACACACACACACACACACACACACACACACACACACACACACACACACACACACACACATACACACACACACACACACACACACACACAACACACACATTTCACAGTACACACACACACACACACACACACGCACGCACACACGCGCACGTCGTTAAATAAAGATATTTCAAGTAAGATTTCTGCTCAGACTGGATTTTGGTTGTTGGTCGTGCATGAGTGATCTTTTCGTTGCCAGCCCATCGACCGATCGAGCTTTTGTTTTCCTTTGTCGACGACGTGTTTTTGTAGTTTTTAAACTGGATTTGTTTGTCTTCATTAGTTTTCGTCGTTTCTGGTCGCCGCACGGTTTGGATGTTTTCACATTGTGATGCATGTCACGTTCTAAAATATTGTGCTGGTCCTGAAAACAGTGGCGTCTACCAATAGGGGTGGGTGGGTTGGGATAATGATCTCTTGTGGTTGCCAGAAGTGGGTGGTGTTAACAAATATTAATTTACAGGTTTGAATGACTTCTGATTCTCTCATATATAACTTTGCCAGAGTGGGAGGCTATTATCCCATTCCCGGTGGCCGGAGGGAGGAGGGCGGTAGACGCCGCTGCTGGAAAATAGCGTGTTTTTCGAGAAAAATCTGAGAAAATAAGTAAGTAACTTAAATTAAGTAGACTTTATTTGCATATGACAACGCACATGCATTAGTGTTTTCTGGCAGAGTGAGCAAGACATTTTCGAATGTGCAGTTGACTTGTCTGCAGTGTACGCACTGTGTAGTATATAGGCTTATATGCATTTTTTAGAGATTAGTTTAAGTGAACATTAGGCCTACACACGATTGCATTCTAATACCTGAATGTTTCTGATAGCGTATACCAGGGGGGCTACCAGTTCAACTATAGTTTGACATTTTGAGGAAGAATGCTACGGTTGCAGTAAATAGGGTATAGGTAATTGGGTAAGCTATAAGCTTTTATTGCCATAATTATCGTTTCATCCAACTGTGCAGTTTCTTTTTGAAAGTGCTCAATCTAGGAGCAATTACTTACTACTTCCTGTGATAGCCGGTTCCAGTGATCCACAATTCGTTGACTAAAAAAGAATTGCCTAATGTCTAGTCGCACATGCTTATAGTAAGTAGGCCTATAGGCCCAACACTTAGTTATGTTACGACCGTTCATAAGCTTAGGGACTAAATTTTAACCTAAAGCTTTTGATAGCAAGCAGTTCATTCCCTAAAAAAGCTGTACCAATATAGTAAATAATATGTATATATGTGTGTATGTATGTATGTATGTACATGTATGTATGTATGTATGTATGTATGTATGTATGTATGTATGTATATATATATATATATATATATATGCGACCAGCGATGTAAGTGGTATCATATGTATACATCTGAAGCCCATTTTCCAATATCCCCATGTATACTTCCTATGCCCTACATATGGCATCATGCATATGTAGGACATATGAAGCCCATAATATTGTCGTATGGGTTCATGTGACGTTGCCTTTGGAGCCTGCAGGCTAAAGTAAACACACAGACTAGAAACGCAGGCTGCAGGCATGATATAGAGGCCTATATAGCTATCTGTCTGAAATATTAAGGCGTTTTCTTCTTCATCGCAATCGATTCCTGCTCGGCGTACGTGATAAATGCGTGAAAACCTCACGAAGAGTTTATATAGCGCAGTCACGTTGAGCGCTGCAAAAACGACAGATTCGACTTCCGCCACTGGACACTGGAGATATAGGCGGTCGGTCGTCGTTACTCACCGAGGAGGAGGAGGAAGAGGACGAGGAGAGGAGGAGGAGGAGGAGGTGAGAGAAGGAGGATTAGGGAGGAGGAGGAGGACTAGGAGGAGGGAGGACGACTATGAGGGAGGGCGAGGTGGAAGGAGGATGACGAGGAGGAGGAGTGGAGATGTAGGAAAGGGTGCTGGAAGGAGGGGAGGAAGAGGAAGAAGAGAAGGACTAGAAAAGGAGTAAAGGAGGGAAAAGACGACAACGAGAGGGATTGGAGGATGAGGTGTAGGAAGAAGATATGCACGAGGAAGAGGAGAAAAAGGAAGGGGACAAGGAGGTGGAGGAATATGGAAGAACTGGAGACTGAGCAAATGGAAAAGAGGAGGAGGAGGAGGAGGAGGAGGAGGAGGAGGAGGAGGAAGAAGAGGAGGAGAAGGAAGAGGAGGATTATCTTTACAGTGTAAAAACTGTCCATATCTGGTAGAAAATTAGAGTCAGAATCAATAACCGAAATTATGTATCCATTAAACGTACCGGTATACAAATATAAAATGGTATCAGGTGCATAAAGAACTTGTGTGCTTAAGCTTTTCCGGTTTATGTCTCAGCCGACGACATGCGTTCAAGATACAAGCAAGGCTTCAGCTTCATGTGAGCGTTGTATCGTCATAAAAGCAATAGCCTGCATACATACATTGCCATAATTATAACGTCTGTCTGCGCGTCTGCTTGGGTATCTGCTTGTGTCTCTGCCTGTGTATATGCCTGTGTGAGTGTGTCTCTGCCTGTGTGTCTGCCTGTGTGTATGTCTGTGTGTGCCTGTGTGCCAGTGTGTGTCTGCATGTGTCAGTCTGCCAGTATACGTGCGTAAAACTGTGTAAATGTATGGTAGACGATAATTATGGTCTAGAGACTCTAGCCTCATGAGAGGAAGCCATGTCCTTCAGTGGCCGTTGATTACTTGCATTTAAGACTTTTGAAATGATGTTCATTTGTAAGGTTCAGTTTCATAAAGCGATGACCGTCTATCCTCGGAATCTAGAAATTATCTCTTCTTGCCATCTCTGAAGATAATTAACCCTGCGTCTGCAAAACTATAATTATTTGTAGTCATATTTAATATGCTGTACATGTATTAGGCCCAAAAAAATATTTAGTCCATGGAGACCAATGAAGACTAACAACCAAGAGCGAAACGGCTGAAGGGCAGACTAAGGACAAAGAGCAGAGTCAGACGGACAAATAGACAGAGACAGAAACAGACAGAGACAGAAAGAGACATAGACAGAGAAAGAGGCACAGGCAGAAAGAGGCGGAGACAGAAAGAGGCAGAGACCTGAGAGACGGAGACAGAAAGAGACGGAGACAGAAAGAGACAGAGACAGAAAGAGGCGGAGACAGAAAGGGACCGAGACAGAGACAGAAAGAGACATAGACAGAGAAAGAGGCACAGGCAGAAAGAGACAGAGACAGAGAGCAGAAAGAGGCGGAGACAGAAAGGGACCGAGACAGAGACAGAAAGAGACATAGACAGAATGAGACAGAGACAGAAAGAAGCGAAGACAGAGAAAGAGGCACAGGCAGAAAGAGACAGAGACAGAAAGAGGCAGAGACCTGAGAGACGGAGACAGAAAGAGACAGAGACAGATAGAGACAGAGAAAGAGACAAACACCGAACAGAAGCAGACAGAAACAGATAGAGACAGAACGAGACAGAGACTAGTCCTAAGACTGATAGACAACGTTCAAATAATTTTTTTATTGAAGTATTTCATTCTATGATTCAAAAAAAATTTAGGTAAAGAGGCACTTTAAAGAAAATTATTGAACCATCACCACCAAATGACTAACGACAGGAACTGACGATGATGATGATGATGATGATGATGATGATTATATATACAGGGTGGTCCAAAATAAACCGCACAATGATAAATTGATAGTACTTTAGTCAGACCAATTCAAATATAACCGTGAAAATTCACAAAAACACAGCAATTATTTTTACTGTAACATTACATGGATGGATTTCGTTACATAAAATGTTCAATGTGTCCTCCTTGCTGCTGGACAACGCATTGAAGCCGACGACGCCATTGATCAATTGCGCGGTCAATGAAACGCTGTGACAGCTTGGTCCACTCTGTGACGATTGTTTCTTTCAGCTGATCCACTGTAGTGAAACTTCTACGACGGTATACCATCTGTTGAAGGGCGCCCCAAACAGCGACTGGATTCAAGTCCGGGCTGTTTGGGGGCCACATGTCAGGCTCAATGAAAGAAACGGTCATTCTCAGTTAAGCGTCCCATGATCACAATCTCTTATAAACAACAACTTCTTTACCATAAACTATGATAAACAATGATGAAGTTAATAATGACGTAAGAGAAAACGTATAAATAAGTAAGAAAAATGGCATTAAACATTGAATTGTTATACATTATATCAAGAAAACTGTCACTGTGCGGTTTATTTTGGACCACCCTGCAGGGCTTAAAGTGTGCATGGACGGTCATGGACGGCGTCCAGGCACTTATTTTCAAGGCTGGACGCCGTCCTGCCACTTATTAGGCCAGCACAGCCTGCACGCCGTCCATGCTACAGACTAATTCCTCTACGACGTGTATAACAGAATAGCCTTTGTGAAACAAAACCAAAGAAATGACACACCTATAATGTATTCTGTTTATGTCTCTCTGTCTATCTCTGGTCTATCTGCCCTATCCCTTAAACCTCTTTCTCTGTCTGAGTCTATCTCTCTCTGGTCTCTCATGTATCTCTTAAACCTTACTTTCTGTCTCTGTCTGTCTGTCTGTCTTTTTCTCTATGGTGTCGTGTCTCTCCTGTCTCTGAAACCCCCACACTCATTAATTATAATTTTAAGCTAGGCTATATTTGGGTATGGTAAACGCCCGTATAATGTTCCAGTATAAAAGATTCCCTTCCAGTGATACGCTCGCAACTTTGCCGTATAGGTCTGGGTGGGCTGAAGGCATCTATGGAATGGAATTAATCAAATCATTGAATGTGTTTTTAATTTTGTTGTTTAATATCCGATTGCAGTTGTTGCCCGATTGCAGTCGTTGCCCGGGCAAGAAAATACCAAGTTACGCCACTCCATATAATGACAATGTAGACATATAATTTTATCCACCTTAGGTCTGTACTTTGTTGAGGTTGGCTCACACAACTTTAAAATACTTCCAGGCCACTGGTACCACTACCCTAGACTGCATAGCACGTATAAAATCTAACTGAAGTTGTAATTCAAGTTGCGAAACGACGAAACGTGTAGTGTTGTTCTAGTTACTACAATTAGTCTGCTAGTGAATGATGTCTGGTGGATCATCGACGAAAAAATTGAAAAGATCAGTTGCTCCACCTGGGGCAGACTTGTTTTCGTTCTGGAAGAGATCATGTAGGCCTACTGAAAAAGGTAAATAGATTGGTGTAAAATTTAAGAAGTTATGAATATTTATAAAGATGTTATTTTTTGCCAATTAAAAACTCACGTAGGACGCTCTAACGCCGTCCGTTCGGTAGAATATAAAAGAAATGTATGTAGACTAGTAGTAAAATTAGTAATTATAGTTATTATATGGCCATGACTGGCCGCTAATAAGTTTCTAACTCAAGTGCAGTAAATACGGACACCTGAGAACAAGTTTTGGGAGGGGTGGATAGTTATAGGTCATAAAATAAGAAATATTAGTTAGTAATTTAATGATGCTGGTTTAAGTAAGCTAACCTAGGCATCTTCGAGCCATGCATAAATACTATCACAAACTTGAAGATACATGTAGGCCACTACATTATGTGAATTGACTATCGAACTATTATGTTTAATTAAATCATTAACCTAATGAAGACTGACTGATTATCAGTGCTTTTTTTCTAGAAAAAAAGGTTCCGGAACTCAACAAATTCAGAACAATCATAGGGGCACAGTTTATGCTAATATTTCTGTTTCATATAATTATATCAGTATCAATAAACACTGAAAGCACTTACATTAAATTAAAGTTTATAAATAATTTTATATGATTTTGTATTAAAAAATTAAATAAATCAAATTATTTTTTAATGGCTGAAAAAAGGTACCGGAACGCCGTTCCGGACCGCTCCGGCTGAAAAAAACACTGCTGATTATCATCTATGAACTTAAAATGATGGCCTATCCACAATATGACCTCAAATTCATCTTCATGTACTTTAGCGGTTATTCTACAATAATTAGTTAAAATTAATATTGTTTTATCTGGGGCAACAAATCTGCACAAATTAGCCCGAGATTGGCATACGACCCCTGAACTGCCCTTAAAATCTAAGGGTGACCCTCTGTTAAAAGAAGTTGCCCATGCCTGACATAGACCTATATTCTCTTGATGTTCACATTGTTCAGTGAAATATATTTCATATAAAATGCGACCAGTGTCAAGATAAATATGCCAGGATTTTAAGAGCTTCACTAATCTTCCTTATGGTCAGAATGAAAAACCGGCTATCGATTATCGAGTGGGCTGTTTTGTTGATCAAAATGCATGAAACGTTGTTAGGGCTACTACCCCCGCACGGCTACTTTAAATAATTATGCCTCCTCTGTTTGGTGGGGATTTGCCACTGTAGGTGAACATAAACGCCTTAACGGTATTCTGAGAAAATTGACCCGTTCAGGCTTCCTCCCTGCCGATTTTCCTAGTTTTGACAAACACTGTTCTAGAGCTTATTCTACTCTTTTCCGTTCAATTCTCTTAAACCCTTGTCACGTCCAGTTTATTCATGTAATAAAGTCAAATTTTTCACAGATCTAGATGTTTTAGGTACTTATATATCGAAATCATTGGTGAAAAATTTGAGGTAAATTAAAGCCCAAAATGTACTCCATTTTAACATCGATATGCTCAAAATTGCGTCGGCTAGCCGCCCCAGATGGGGAGCTTACGACGCTCCCCATACCCCTAGTCGTTAGGGGCTTCTTGCCTTCGGCAATCGCAGCTTCGCGCCTTCGGCGCTCGCAATTCCACCCCCCACTCAGACATTCTAGTACGCCCCCCAACTTCAGGACCGTACGTGGTTCGCCCCTGGTAAGGGGCGTCCAGGCACTTCTTTTTTACACTTTAAGCACTGCCACCCTGTATATATATATATATATATATATATATATATATATATATATATATATATATATATATATATATATATTCGTCGTTTAATATTGACACACCTGTGTGCTCACTAGTCATAGTATGAACGTATGATTACAAGTTATTACAGGAGTTGAATTTAACTGTATGGCAGCCATGCAAGGCGCCCATCTGTCCAACTGCTCATTTTACTATCTAGCGAATGGAAGGCTGAGTGGACCTTGGGTAGCGGGAATCGATCCCGCGTTCATGCTGATCTACTGCTCTTCGAGCCGGAGTGTTACCATTCACCTAAACCCTCCACAAGATGATGATGATGATGATGATGATGATAATGATGATGATGATGATGATGATGATGATGATGATGATGATGATGATGATGATGATGATGATTAAATATAAATATACATTCATACATACTTAGCCTACTTGCTTTGTACACAAGGCTAATGTCCTTTAACATCTTGACCGATAACCCTATCATAAAGGCCCCATAAAGAGGATCCGCCCCTGTAGTTAGCCATCAATCTTCCTATAAATACTCTTCCTTCGACATGAAGACGTCCTGTAAACACCGAGAAGTGCTGCTTTTCAGCACGACTCTTTTTGTACTGCCATTTAGAGCCTTAATTTGATATTCTGGAGATGCTTAGCGCATGTATTTATCACGCGCGTATACAAACGGACATAGGCACCGATACATACACACATACACCGATGCACACGCACAAACACACGCACGCACGCATGAAGGCTAAGAGCGATGAAAGGTAAAGGCTTGGCGTTTTGTCGATGCAAATGAGACCTGCAGTGAGTGTGCATAGATTCGAAGAGTCGCTTACAAGGAGAGGCTACAGCGCACGGCAGATGCATCGCCGATGGAGAATGAAAGACACCGACAGTAGTTGTTGTTTCGACCGCTCGGAGCGCCAGCGTACACGACTACGTCTGAAGCGCGGCATATCGATGATGCGACTTATACAACGGCATTTATAGGACTTGTTCGTCGCTGACCTCAGAGACACTGTACATCCGTGCCTCGGAGGCAGAATGCAGTTGCATGTGTAGATGGATCGTGAACGATTGATGTCTTGGGCATTATTTTAACGGCGCTATAGAAGTTATTAGATTAGACTGCTAGCAGCGTTGTGCTATATACGAACAGTGTCAGTCACCGATATATCGGTTAGCGCATACCTTTTACCTTTTAGCGTATTGGAAGCGACACTCTATGAGGCCTGTGTTCCAAAGATGAATCATCCGAACATCGATATCCTAATTGAACTGTCCGATCGATTTATTGATCGCTCGCTCGATCGGTAAATCAACTACATTGATCTGATCGTATTAAGCGAACTGTGCGTTATTGTCAGACTTTCGTAAGTCAACGATGACTTAGGTCTACATAATATTCCATTTGGATAGACATTTGCGAGTGTTGAAAGTGGTTAGCTTTCAAGTGTTCCGAGCGCTGTACTAGATTGCTTAAGAATGTCGGCGTTGGAGAGACCAAAATCTGCGGGGAAGAGCCGATCACGAACTCCACACTACACCAACTGGGAAGTGGAACCGGAAAGGGGCCGACACATCTCCGTGGAACCTCCACCCGCAACCTTAGATAGTAACACGGTGATTCGGCGGGAAGCTGTTTTACTCACCGATGCGACTGGTTCTCTGGAAGGGAAAGCAGGGAGGCAGCGTCGCGCGTCGGAAACCACAGCAAAGACGTCATCACGTGAAGCAGACGACAGCGAATGGACAACGACAAAGAAAAATGGCCGCCAAAAGAAAAAGATGGTCGTCCAGGACTCCACTGACCTGAGCAAGAAATTCGAAGACGTTTCAAAGACGCAGGAGGAGATTGCCCGGCGGAATTCTACGCCTGTGCCGTCGTATGCGGAGGAAATTCGTCGACTTCCGATTTCCACGCAGAAACGAGAGAAATCGTGGTATACTGCAGGTGACAATATGCGGTTGAAGGATGGTCCGTTCTGCGACGGCAGAATCATGAGTAAGGAACTGAGGGAAGGAGGAGGAGGAGGTGGTGATGGTGGAGGAGGGAGGACCAGGAGGAAGAGGAGGAGTTTCGAGAAGACTTTATACAACCGCCAAACCGAGCAAACTGGCTCCTCTTAGCCTCTCAAGACCTTCAGATGGACTCGTGATGCAAGAAACTTCGGATCCAAGATCTTGGGTGCCAGAGAGGGGACTGGAATACAGTTTGATCTCGGTGGACATGCATGGTAAACGATCAGACGCCAATCGCAGGAGCAAACTGACACCACTGCCAGGTCTTCGCAAAGGTTCCGACACGGAAAAACAACAAGATCAACATCCTTATAGCAACGATTAGCCAGTTCGCTAACTGTTAGTGTTCATCCATTGCACGTCATGTACCGCCAGTGTTCTATCTGTTTTACTCTAGTCGTGTAGTAGGCCTAGGCCTATACCCAGACTGCAGTGGCGTAAATCACTGGGGACAGAGGGCGATTGTCCCCCAAAGTTTTGACTGGGGCCTACCTGTCCCCCAAAATTGAAAAATCCGGTCCCAGAAAAGTCTGTCCCCAAGGTTATGGACAGATTTTCGCCTCTGCCAAACTGCATTATAGACAACTTATTATGAGTGTGGATACTGCAGTTTTGAAACTAACTGCATTCATGATCTCATGACCATCGGAGTTTCGGGTGCTCAGATCTCATGCATCCTGCCTTCGACTTTTCCTGCCGAGACTATCTGCAGCAGGCCTAGTCACAGAAGAAAGTCTTGCATTCGGATCTACAAGAATTATTCTTGACGAGAGACAAGGTTAGAATGACAGTGAAGATCATCTACATGGTAGCCTCTCGTTAACGTTTTAATGAGTTATAATATATAATAGAACTTTTTGTCATGTTAAGCTCGACTGATTAGGCCCTATTTATTTATGTATTTATTTGTTGCTGTCCTTCGGATCTCTGCTCAAGACTTACTTATGATGTTTAGTCGATTTGTTCTTAGTCTGTCTCATCCGACTAATTCCCGCAGCCAGCACAAATGCGTTGAGCCAATGTTGGACAACATTTAGCCAAGGCTATCAAGACCAAGACTTGAACAAATTTTGGCAAAGCGTTGGACATCGTTAGTAGCCTATAATGTAGTCCTGAATCCTAATGTGTGTCTTATTGAGAATCGACTGGACTTGGCTGTGGAGAGGAAATTCTGCGACATCGTTGTGTTGTTCATTTTAGTGAATGCACATTCGAGGGTTGAAAAATTATTACATGCCCGGATGTGCCAACAAAAACCAAAGCAATAATTTTCAATAATTAAGCAAATAATTTAGAACTATGACTAGATGACTCAGATGTCCTTAACAGCTTGTAGCTTTGTCCAAGGCTCCATGTTAACAGCTTGTAGCTATGTCCAAGGCGCCATGTTTGCCTGACTACAACCAACTAGCCTAATAACAGGCCTATTGCTCGGCATTCCATAGCGTGAGATTGGACCATTTATGCAGACTATTAATAAGTCATTAACAGATATAACGATCAGCCTGTTTCCTCCACTGGTGTGATAGAGATTCATTCGACTAAATCCTCTCTCGCAATCAGCTCAGGCCCACACATGTTGAAAATAGTTGGATGCATGCGTAAAGGAAGATACTTTGAACCACTGAAAGCAGTGCTGGGGTTTAACTCACCCTGGGTAATTTTTGGGAATTAAATGGAGGGGTTTAAAAAGTGAATTGGGATTGAATCCTTCAAACCCCTCAAAAATTCAATCCCTGCTTAGGTGTGGATACTAATAGGCCTATAAATTGCACATGGGGACACTACCACAGCGAGGGGTCTTCCAGGCTTCTAGCGGTGCCATAGAACAGGGTGCAACTGAGGAGAGATCCACATTTTGAGCCGAAATGAAGGGAGTGGAGGCTGAGGGGGAAGGGAATGGAGTGGTTTTGGGAAAGGGAGGGAAAAGGGAAGCAGAAGGAGGAGGGGCAGGTGGAGGGGAAGGGGACTTAAGGTAGGGACCATAATAGAATAGAAACACAGACACTTCGTTTCTTTTTTATTTAAAAACAGTTTTATATTATATTCAAGATAACATATTTGGTCGTTAGGCCTAGGCCTATTGGTCAAGTTGATCTTTGGGGTGGGCTACTATATAGATTCACACTTTGCACGTAGGCCTACAGGGCGCAAGTAGGCCCTATAGTTCTGCATGGGAACAGCATCACTTTCTATTGAAAATTTACATCGATCAAGTGTGGCAGTAGGCTATTATACCCCACCACTTTTGAAGTTTCGATGGAGATCGTTCTCCAAGCCCCACAATTGGTAGACGAAAATGTCCCCAAATGACGTTCCTGACACAGCTCCACGAAACTTTGCTCACTTAGGCCTAATGTGTCCGTTGATCGTGTACGTAGGCTAGCCTACTTAGGTCTAAGTGAAAAATTGTAGAAAAATAGCTTTGACAGGTAGGCCCCTATAGGCCTATATGAAACTATAAAAATACGTGCTTGTTTACGAAGTAGGCTAACGTTAATTTTCGTGTATGCCTTGCGAGATGTAATTTGTAGGACCAGCTGCACTCTCACTCAGTCAGAAACGTATAGCCTACATTCAGCTTTGCACAGCGTCGTTAAAAAGAGACTATAGTATAGCTAATCCTGCTATCGCTGCGGCAGATGCCGACAGAATTACCGTTGCCATGGTATTAAGCTTAAAACTAATTAACCCAAGTGTGATGCTATAAAATGACTAAGATGAAAAGGTTCCGAAAATTGATTAGTTCATGCGACCAATGACGTCATTTAGCAATCGTCGTGCGTACCTAATAATAGAATTCGATATCCGATCCGTCCAAAAACATAAAATACACAAGATAAATAATTCATCACTACCAAAATGAAAGATACAAACTACAAAGTATACGTTAATGGAAACGTACACGTTACGATGTAGCGAACGTATTATTATATGGTCTCGTTTATGGCCTCGTATATGGCCTCGACCCTGTTCATTTCTCAATTAATTGACGTGATGTAGCCTAAGCAATGTTAGGCCTATGTGACGTAACAAAATGAACAATAGGTTAATTAAGAAATCAGATCAAATGATTTCGCTAGCGCCCAAACAAACTGTAAGATTCATTTCATCCCCCCCCAAAAAAGCATCGAATTATTGCCAAAATTAGATGAAACACTCAAACTTGTGATTTAGCCTACATGAAGTTAGCTTAGTGTAGGCTATAGATAATTAAGTCAGCAAGGTCCGTAAACGGGGACTTTAAATGGCGCGGAACCCATTCAAACGGGCAGCAGAGCTGAAGGATCTCACCCCATCAATTTGTTGAAAAGCGAGCAAGGTCGAGGCCATACATTCGCTATAAAAATGTGCAGGTCTACATTTACACTTTATTTCTGTTTAAGACCGAAGCAATGTAGGCCTCCAAGCGATTATTAAGTCGATAGTTTCTTAGCACGGGACTTGTGTCTAAAAACAGAACGTCAATTTGATAATAATTATGATTGGCTTTAGCCAGTTATGACTACACTATAGGCTACAGACTAGGGGCCGTCCATAAATGACGTCACGCTATTTTGGCCGATTTTTAACCCCCTACCCCTCGTCACACTTCGTCACAAAAAGTAAGACCCCCCTCTGAAAATGACGTCACAAAGCTCTGATCCCAAAACCAATTTCCATGGCAAAGCAAAATGCTCCTTCATGGAACAAATAGCGAAAGCATGAATATTTTAAAATCTAACGGTGACCAAATATTGAAATAATTAGAAAATTATTAATAATGGTGCCCGTATACATTAAAATAATTAAAAATAATGAAAATTTAATCCTCAAAATTAGTGCTGTTATTATTAAAATTAAATTGTTGTTAATTGTTAAATTTAATAACATAGACCTGGTGTGACGTCACACTACTCAGACCCCCACCTCCATGTCACACTTCGTCACAAATTTCCGACCCCCAGGCCCCCCTAGGTGCGTGACGTCATTTATGGACGGCCCACTAGCTGCTTCGCCAACCTGCTTCAAAATTCGTCTCACTCTCCGGACCACATTTCGCACGAGACGCATCTCGCACAGGGGCCTATCCTATACGTTGTGCCAAATTCGGCCTTGGCAACGGAAGTGAGGCGGCGTCGGAACCGTTATCGCCTCACACCTTCTAGCACACCACACCTAGGCTACCACAGGCAATTCCAGACTAATCACCATTATTAGCGGCACATCTGTAACAGGTAGATCTATAATCAACGTCACGGGCTTCCGTTGTAGTCGTCCTCTAGTTGGCCCAGTTCAACAAATCACATCAGGAGCCTTTGCACATAGGCCTAATATTCTGGGATGCATAATGTAGATTATATTGTGTGTGTATATATATATATATATATATATATATATATATATATATATATATATATATATATATATATATATGGCTTACATATTGTATATACACATATATGCATAATGTAGATATATTGTGTATATATATAATAATGTAGATATATTGTATATACATACATGTATATACATAAATGTAGATATAGGCCTATATATATAAATATATAGGCCCCTATATATATATATATTATATAAATAGAAATGGATGCATAATGCATTATTATAGTGTTAGTGTATGGGGCCTGAGCACGCACGCACGCCACACAAACAACTACACCCACACACGCTCCTTAAACCCTCGCCCGGCCGTTACCAATGATATACATCATCCTGGTTGAGGGTCAACAAATGAAAACAATTCCTTTATTGCACCTTCGTCATTCATCGGTTGTACATTGGTAAACATCGAAAGCAACAAACAGTCGCGTAACGAAGGGGGGGGGCAGCCGCCCCCGGGCGCAGCACCAGAGGGGCGCACAATTAGCCTTCATACACAGTACTACAACAAGAACGATTAAAAGAAAACAAGAAAATTAAAAGGGGGCGCAGTCATCAACCCTTGCCCTGGGCGCTGAAACCCTTTGTTACTCCGCTGGCAACAAAGGACCGTTCTTTCCAAAACTTGACCAACAGTGAGGCGAAAAGATAGGCCTACCTGAGAAAGTTGCCTCATATCAAGTATCCTGTCCACTATTAAGGATGTCCGCAAGAGGATGGAGGGAGGGTTAAAAGAGGGAAGGGGTCCTAGCGTAGTGCGGTCGTCCACGCTTAAATTTTGTACAGAACGGAGTCTGTTGTACACCCGGCGTCGCCATTTGATACCCACACTAAATGTAAATGTACGTTTTTATATAGCGATCGAATAAATTAGATGGCCTCCACCCCGCTCATTTTCAAAGAATTGATTGGGCGAGATACTTCACTACCTCTGCCCGTTTGAATAGAGGAAGTATGCTCTAGCCAATGTAGCTAATCATGGATGTGACAGTCACACAAGACAGTCACCGACTATATTGTGCTGTACTGCAGATGTACTTCTGTGGATCTTCATTAGTGTTCTTCGTTAGCACAGTCGTTGGAGTGCGTTTGTCCACAAAGGGGAAGGGAGAGGGTTATGTCATATGCTGACAAATTCACAGGGAGGGTCCAAAGTGGATCATTTTTGGAGGTCCTTTATGGACTATCCATCCATATCCTGTCACTCGCCTGACAACCCTTACATGTTTTCTGAATCATAGAAACAACAACCGATGTATACTAGCGATATATTATTACATGTAATAACTTGACTAAAATAATTTATTTACAGCGAAGCCCCATCGATGCTATTCACAACATTAACACACATAAAAACACAAAGAGAAATCTGTCAAGTTTCATGAGAGCACAAAGTAACAGCTGGACACTGCAGGGACGATTTACCAGAAGCGAAAGCAAACATGATTGATTAGCTGTCATGAATGCATTTTTTACGGTCAACAGAATCAAACCCCATGTTGCACAGTCTCGCACCAGACGCGAGACATGGAGGGACAATTTACTATATATTATTGCTTTATAATTATTTATGTATTTACTAAGCATCTACTGACAAAGCATCAGTCGATGGCACTGTCTGTGAAAGTACCTGATGAATATGCATACACAGTAACCATCACGGGAGGCTCAAATCCACACACTCGCGAGTGCTCAAACCAGTTGGCTACCATGTCACACAAACTGATGTTTAAGTCATCACAACCTAATAAAAGGCATCAAAAAGTTTCATCAACCTCTGAAAGTAACTGCATACTAACTTAAAAAAACTATGATTAAAGTGACCCAATTAAGCCACCAGACAAAACGAACTATGTTTACCCCATTAACTGCAACACAAAGGGGTGAAAGGTTCCAGATTTGAACCTCAACATAAATGACACCAAACGTCAAATTGAAGGATGAGAATGAAACTTACCCAATTATAATTTCAACAAAACAGCCCAACAAACTTTAACGACGAGCATGTACTAAAATGTATGGGAAACCAATGCAACTTATCGTTAAAGGGTTAACCAGAACATCAAGAGATGACAGGTAAACAGTTCAGTCACAATGTCAACATGGACCTTTTAGATTACATCAATAGGAAATAGCAGGAAACTGTCTTCCAGCCTCAATTACACTGGCAGACAGACATTAACCTTGCTTTAAAGTATTTGCCATTTTCACTTTAGCTACACCAAATCATCACAGATTATAATTCTGAATGCATCATTCATAAGCAAGATTTACAGAGATATACAAAATAAAAAAGTACAATTACACGTCAACACTGACACATATTCAAGATCTCTGAATAATATGCAGGCAATAATGGCAATTCTAAAAAACCTAAAATCCATAAATCAATCAAAATAGTTCACACATTGTTTGGTGTTTATAAAAGATCTCTGTGACCCAGTTAACAAATGACTTGATTGAAGTATATACACTTAAGAGTATGCATTTCTAAATTTCAAACGCGTTGGTTTTTACTCTAAAATTCGAATAAGGGCACATGAAATATGTTGGCCTCTACTTCAGGCACAATGACACCTCTTTGTAGCATGCATAATTCTAATATAAATTCTAAATACATCATGCCCTTGAACATGGAATCCAAATTCATTTCATCTTTATAACATGATCTAACAAACACAACATCATTATAAAGTGGGTATAAAGTGGCACTTGACAAGGCATCATGAAGGCAGCACTCATAGGGAAGTTACACTGTACATTGATAGGCACATTCAGTTCAATTACAGTTTGGCTAAGGCAGTAACATGAAAGTGAATGACATACACTGTTCATGTTCACTCTAAAAGTATGATACTATACATTTTACATCATAATCTCATGATTCCTAAGGCTAGAATACCATACAACTACATCTACTTGACCAAAGCATGATCATTCATTACTTCAGTACAGTCAGATACTGCCCCTGAAAAACAGGAGCACTCCTAACCCACCTATGACTCAAATTGATCCCAAATTGGCATTAGAAAGATCTATTTGACAAAAACCTTCAGCAATATTCCAATGATTTGGATGTCTTCAGTTAGTTACCAGAAAACATTGAAGGACTAATGGTACTTTGGGTAACACAGGTGAATAACAATGATTTTTAAGTCAACAGCTTCCATCATCAAAGCCACATATAATGGCCAAAAATTTCATTCTGATTGTTTCCTAAAAGACGATGAAACAGTAGAAACCAATCACATGGTAACATGATATTATAAAACCAAAAAACAACAGTCTACCAAGATGACCATCAAATGTTAAGATGTGGTTCGGAAATGAAATTCGATGTTTCAGTAGGAATGAAAAACTGCTACAGAACTCAATAACTCAAATTCAGTGATAAAAAAGAAACTCCGTTCATTAACTCTCCTTTCTTGCAATCAGACCTGCTTTCAATCCTGTCTTGCACACACACTCGATGAATCCTAAGAGTTCAGCAAGACGTCTTGTACATGATATCTACACAAAAACGATTAACATAAATATAATGTAAAAATATATAACCGTAAAGCCATGCAAAAAACACATAATTTTTAATTTCAAAATTTGTTTCAATACTGATAAGAACACAGAATACACAAGCAAGTTGTTTCAGTTCTCCAAAAGAATTTAACAAAGGTCTGACTGCATGCTGCAAACAAGAGTGTGCTTCAATCGAACCTTATCTAAGCCAGAAACTTCTACACATCAATTACCATAATGCACTAGTTATCAATCAGTGGTTGCTTCCAACTAAAACTGCAGAACAGAACAGAACCAGTCGTGACCCAGACGTCATAATAAAACTAGAGGACAAGCAATCAAGAAAGATGAGAGTTCAGAGAAATTAGAGTGCAAAGAGAAAGAGGAAATGCAGAGTTCTCTGACCAACAGCCCAGAAAGTCGAAGAATCCAGAACTGTTCTAGTGTGGAGTATAACAACACTGGAAGCATCCAACGAACGACTGCAATACTTGCGAGTCGAAAGAGGTAGCAAAGTCAAAATATAAGTTGGCACAGTATTTTGTAAACTGAGACACATGTTAAACTGCACCCTCTGTTGAGAAGAAAGCTAGCGCAGTTATCGGACTACGAGCGTGATGGGTTAGAATTTAATGTCTGATAGGATCTAAAGAAGCTTACTCAATGCCATTCAAGCCAAACACCAACAGCTACTACTGATACACATCCACAGATAGATGAACGCTTTTGGAGGCATGAGTAGATGTCAAAGAAATCAGAAGCTACGTGCCACCAGCAAACAGAAGGTCATTCAACAATTGGTCAGCAAACAGTACACAAAGTGAAATGTTATAATGCACAAACATAAGAGACCGACTAAGTAAGTAAGAATATTCTTTATTGAGAAGCACTAGCAAACAGCATTGTACATGGCAAGATTAATACATTGACTACAAAGTCCTGTGATACATCGCTGCTCAGAACAGAGGGAAAAGAATGAGCACATATAAAGTACAAACAGTTGAGAGTAGCAGCACCCAAAAGCCCAAACATGGGGAAGAAGTACGTAATGGGGAATAAGAGTGTATTAAATATTGTTGAGAAGTTAAGGAGAAAGAAAGCAGCAATAATTCTTTGCTCCAAGAAGTTGGCCAATCTACGTAACCCAACTGTTTAAACTTGTCATTATTAACCATTATCTGTTATTATTAACATTTTATAATTTCTACAGTAAGGTATTTGTTATTTAAAAAGTTACTATGTAATCATCTGTTATTATTGTTATTTAAAACCTTACATAACTTCCTAATTCCATTAAAAACACACATAATAACTGCACTAACGTCATCACCACAATGAAAGCAATTAATTAGAATGAAGAAAAACTTTACTAACAAGGTCATGATAAGTTGCAGACAAATGATCTGACTCCAGTTTAACAGAATTCTGTCACCTGAAACACAAAACACGACTATCTTGAAATTTACCCAGTGAAAGATTGTAGTAAACCGAATTTCTGCCATATACTATTATTGTACATAACAGATGATCAGTCAGCAATCTGAGGCAAAAGAGAAGCCGACACAATGGATGAAATACTATGGTAGAACTGCAGTACATCAATAACCGTAGCCGTATAGCCGTTTATTGAATCAACAACAGCACAATTAATTAACAATCAGTCATTTAAAAAAGAGAGTTAATCTGCTGATGCCATCAACAGGACAGCCCTAAAGGATAAAATAATCCGCTATTGCAGGGCTGCCCCTTTTCCATATTGACATTTACACAGGGATGGCAAGACGATTTTTTTGATCATATAGTTATAGAAAATTCAACTTAAATAACAATGTTAGGGGTATGAATAAATCATAGCCAAACAACTAAATAACAAAACATTGCAGTACAAGATTTAAGACAAACAAACAAACAAAATCAAAACAAAACAGATTATAATGTTCACAGTTCTACATTATAAACAATAAAGATGTATATGTAATATAAATATCAGTATATGTAAATCAATAAAGGTTTACATATGTAGTGCATATGGTCCAGTGATACTTTGGATATCTCAATGAAATGCTGATACATATATATTTTATCATCAGCCATTTGGCAGTGATGGGTATGAATAAATCTTCTCGATTGAGCTCGGTCATTTGTCATGTCCAAACGTAAGTAAGTATATCCAAAATCCAGTACTTCTCTCAGTGTTAGTTCAAGGGTTAAGTCCTCTGAGATACTGTCTATCCATCTATCCAACATAGTCTTGGTCTGCCTTTGTTTCCTTTTCCTTCAAATCTTGCATGTAGTGCATTGTGTGGGATTTGGTCAACTGGCATTCTCTCTACATGTCCAAACCACTGGACATGTAGAGAGAATGCCAGTTGAACGACTCTATCTTGCAGAGTTGTTGTAAAACTATTCTAAACAAGGCAAGTGGACTTGTTACAGTCATAAAAAACAAAGCTAGTCAACTCATAAGAAAGCATGATTATAAACATCTGGCTTAATCCTTTAATGACGCGCTGCATTGATTTCCCAGTCACGTTTACTACAGGCTGGTCGTTAAAAGGTCAACATATAATCAGATTATGAATTTATGACTGACTGGCTGACTTTTTCTAAAACATCCACAAATGTTACAAGATCAGAGTAAAACAACATCTCCCGTACAAAGAGTGGGAAGAATTGGATACTGGGTGACAATGTTACACCACAAGCATTTGACGGGTTGCTGACCTCTTAGAGAATCTGGACGTGAGTTTGTTGAAAAAGGACATGCGTGATGAACGGCCACCAATGGCAGATGTATCCTGACTTTCCTCTGGGTAAGCAGCAGCTGTTGTCTTTGAGTGCAGCGGGGTAACACGGTCCCGCACTGACCCACCATGAACTGTCTGGCGCGTTTGGATGTTGCGGGTGAAATTTGGATTTGGATTGGTCGGTTTGGTCGCACTCGAAGAATAAGGACTGACAAAGGCCTTCATTGCGGGAGAGTTCCTAGAATGTATAGAAAGAAATGACCATTAAATATTAATAGCATCACCTAGATTCATTGACAGTTACGCAATACTACAATGATTACACAACTAGAATGGTGAAACCATAATAAAATTATCAGCTCTTCCTCATTCCCTTCCATGCTGCAAGCCCTCTGTACTGCACTACCACTTCTTGCTTTTACTCAGTATGGCCTGGATTTGAACCCTGAGGGTTACGCAAAGCCATGAAGGTTAGCAATAAAATGAAGGTTAGTAATCAAATGACCATCTAACATTACCAACTTATAAATAAATCTTAGCTAATGCATCAGATGTCGACACAATGGCTCATCTAATTAAGTCAAGATTAACTCTGGAAGTGTAAGCCAAGCCAAATCAGCAGCGTAGAGCCTTCAGAAGCAGTTCCAACACGGTCTGCTAATGAACTTGAGTATGACAAGTGCTACACTCGAAGGAAGGTATGACGACAGACCAAGTCTGAAGGCAAGTTGTAAACACTTCAACCCATAGCAAACACTTGACTTGAGGAAGTCAATTGGACCCTTCATATAATTCTCGTCTGTTTGCTGCACGAAGCATTATGTCATACTAAAGTCACATGCTAAATCTCAATTACAATTGTTATACTGTCTCCCAATGGCACCATGCCGCATCTATCCAAACAAACAACCTGCTAAAAGCATGAACGATGAGCTGCATTGGTTTCCCAGTCACTTTTAGTCACTCAACGTTACATTTCATTTATATATTATTTATTTACTGTCTTATCATTATAATAAATATTGTTATTACACAACATTATTATACATTATTCTTATTTATTTATTATTATTTCATATTTATTTTAAAATTATTTTTTATTTATTTTATTTATTATTACCCATCATTAAAAATATCAGAAAAGAACTCTTCAAAGTCCTACGTTAATGCATGAATGAACTGGAATAGTGGAAACTGACCAGGCAGTTGATGCTGGAATGACTCCAGTCACTTCAGGCATTCCGGTCAAGTATGCACTCGGCGGCGGTGGCTTTGGTGTGGTTTTCCGATCGTCTAGTCCTTCTGTACTGGAGCCAGGAGTGGCAGCCGATGGATGGTATTTACTGGAAAATTTATCGTAAATACACATGAGCTATGTAATGGACTGCACTTCAGTTATTAAGACAATGTTCTTGACAACAGCTGACATCAGAGACAGTTGTCTGACAACAAACAGCATGAAAATATTCCCCTAAACATGTATACGCAGCAACATCAGTGAGTCACCCTGACAACACCCACTAAGCCACTTCAGATTATTCGCCGAAAACATACTGAATCAATTACATGTTTATACTACAAACGAGTCAAAGGTTGTAAACACATAGTCATGCCACAATTATCAATTCGTCTATAAGATCCACCAAGGAGAGAAGAGTAATCCCTTAAGCTAGTTCTGAGGCAATCACGGGTATGAAGTGTTAGCAACTTCATTTTCTTAGCCCCAGCATGAAGGCGGGTGGCCAACTCTCCCTCGTTGTCTCACCTTCCCACTGACAGTTTACAGTCAGTGTACTCATAATAGCTGAGTTGGCTAGGGGGCGCAGGTGGAGCTCCAGCTGCTGGAGCAGTTGCGACCTGTCAGCTTGGTGTTGTGAATAAACGAAATTGATCGATCGATTGATTGGATTGATTGAGAAATCTTGATTCAAATTTCTGCCCTGATGGGCATTTGAACACTCGACCTCTCACTTAACAGTCCAGTATGCTAACCACTACACTATCGACCTCTGATCCAATAAACTGAAAGACAAATGATCACATAAGCGAGCAGATTACCAAATATTGTACATATAGCCATATCAATCTTCTCTCTTCTTTTGGTTCTCTGCCTTGCTAGGCAGGTCTTCGTACGTCCAATTTCGCCATTCATCACGTTATCAATCATCACACAGAAATTTAACCATCTTATTGCTACTGGTTTACAGGTTTTCTGTGCAATACTCGAATAGCCGGAGAGTAGCTAGACAAAACTGAAAGTGAAATCAATTGTTTTCAAACACAAGTACAGCTGCTATTTCACCTGGATTGCTTGTAGCTGGGCGTTACATCATTGCTGGCTTCAGCTGCACCAACAGGTGTACCATTGTCTTGCCTTTCGACTGGGGGCATCCGTTCACCACGTGGTGTGCTCTTGAAGGAGAAACCCCGATCACCCTCCCGCTCAGCACGTGAAGGCACCCTTTGTGAGGAAACTCGGGATACCATCTGATGAAGCAAAATAAAACCCAACAATTTAAATCTTGCAAATTAAGAACAACCTCGAAATATTACGTGGCAAAGCTGAAACTTGGTTTAGGCATAATTGTTGCTGTGGTATGGAAACTAGCCCTTCAACTTTTCAGACAATTACCAAAGTAAAAAATCACAAACAAAATCATATATTTGTAACTAATCTAATTATAATTTTCTAAGTTTGTCCTTCTGTTTGTTTGTCTGTCCCACTAAAAACTTGTGAATGCAACGCTCCAGCAATAAAAAAATTTTACCAAATATTCTCCTGGAAATTTCTAGGTCAATATAAATATTTTCAGCTCAATATGTCGTATAAATTCCAATTTGATGTTGACATTTTCCTGTTGAAAATCACCATCAACTCCCACGGCATACGAAAATTGTACACGACTTTCTCCGGGTTGGAGCCACTGAGTAAGAGAACATTAAATTAAAAGGCAAAGCAGTAGAGCCGCTGAGTAAGAGGTCATTAAATTCAAATAAATAGGCGAAGCGCCAAAGCCAGGTAAAAATGCTAGTCATCCACATCTTGCAAATACACATAAGAAATCTCTGAACCTGCATATCCCTTCTGGCCATGTGGTTGCCTGTGGGAGGACGATGTTCAAGCGCACTCACGTTTCCATCTCTTGGTGGTGTTTCCATGTTACTTGGTAAACGAGCAGCAGTTGTAGGACGATCTAGATCAGAAGAAGTTAGAAAAGAACAATAAAAAGAACTTTCATCGATCTAGACAAAATTCATTGATTTTAATAAAGTGGCTAAACAGAGCAGAATATGTATTATCAGATATCAGGATGATAATCAATAATTAATAAATAAATAAAACTGACAACACTGGATAAAATACAAAAGAAAACACAAACAAATCATGCTATGACAATAACCAATCAGATATGGAATCACTACAGACCAAAAAAATTAAAACTTTTATAACATTCAACCACACAAAAAAACAAAAACAGTTTTATAAACCCATCAACTGTTGTCAAGTGATAATCCAGTGAGTTTAAAAAGTTACTGAAATAATGCTTTTTCCTTTTGTACAAACCAACCTCCATACCTAGAACATTGTCTATGCTGCGCTGTCGATAACTGGACTCCGAGCCCAAGTTAGCAGAAATAAGGTCACGACTACGAGGAACGACCTCTGGAAGTGCCAAGGGTGGTCCTGGAGGACGTGACCTTGTTGAGCTGTTGTAGACAGTATTTGGGTGAGATGGAACACGGCCACCAGCTGTACTGTAAGTGCCATGGTGGTTGACCGACTGTGTCCGTCCAAGCGATATGGTACTCCATGAGATTGGAGAGGTTGTTTCGAGCTGTCAGAAAAATCAAACATCCAGCCAACCAATGAATCTAATGACTTTGTAGTCTGTAAGCAGACGTTTAGTCAACCTGTCAATCAGAAGTCAACCTGTCAGTCATCAGTCATTAGTCAACCTGTCAATCATCAGTCAACTTGTCACTCATTAGTAAACCTGTCAGTCATCAATCAACCTGTCAGTCATCAAGTCAACCTGTCAGTCATCAATCAATAAATAGGCCCGCAAGTTGAACATTTTGCTAATTTATTATATTTAGGCACCTTATAATGTGTACATAGAAAACGTTAAAAGACAAATTGAATTTATCATCTAAATCAACCACTCAGCAGATCTCAGTCTGGACTCGTTTACGCACCCTCGGCTAACACATCCTTCTGCTTAACGAGAAGTGTTGCAATAGCCCCCAAAGTTTTTAACTTATCATATTGATTAATGCGCCATACAAGAACTGCAGCAGTGTAGTGCTAGAAATAAAACTTTTCCAGCATTACCCCTTTTTACACATGGCATTCCATGTTAATGAGTACACATTACACACAGTACTCTGTTTATTGGCTTTTATCATCTCTTCAATGCTGAACTTACTGAAGATGGTCGCAAACCAAGCAATTGGTATGTGGCGTATGTGTCATCAAAACGATGCATGCTAATCGACTCTTCAATCTGCTCCCTGGCAAATCCCATGCTAATCATCTCAGCTAAAATGAACACAAATAAATAAATTAATCAACAACTACTCACACATCAGTTCCACACTTATTGACAGTATATGTGTTCATAGATATGTCATACAGTCATGATCTAAACATATAATTGGCAATTTTCATACGTCATATAATTGTAATGATAAGTTCAGAATTCTTACTCAGTTCACTGGGAGCACCTCTGAACGGTTCACCCTACTAGAGACGCTTTATAAATGTTTGACAACACAGTACAATGTTAGCGACAGATCAATCAATATTCATAAGGAGGATATACTAAGTAGGGACCAAACTGACCAATTCTGGTTTCATTCAGCTTGCGCTCTGGTTCAATATATGGCTGAAGTTCTTCTCCATCAAAACCAGAATTCAACCATCTGTCTTTCATGGCAGTCTACACAATACAAAACTCACATGTTAGGAAAATTTCACAATTCAGAACAAGACAATTCTGGATGAAACACTTCCAGAATACTACACCAATTGAAGCATCCAAGATTCAATCTGAGAACATCTACAGAATTCTAACACGCACACACAAATCCTGACTTCCACACATAAAAATTATATTTAGAATTTCCTTAGATATGACAGATGGTTATGGGGAAAGCTCGAAAGGGGTGAGGGCAGAGGAGAGAGAAAAGGGGAGCAATAGAGTATTTCCCCAGAAAGGACATTTTGCTGAACAAGCCAAGCCTGCAGATGCTCTGCATGGGACAGCCTAGTAAACATAGAAATCTAAAATGGACCATCATCAAATAAACCCCAGAAAATCTACGTTATGAAGCCCTTATCAACAATAACATATATAACAAAGATACATGTATGTGTAGCAAATTAAAACCCAAGCCTTGTTTAACAAAGTACAACAAACTATGCTGGTTCTAAGCAGGTATACTCTAACCAACCTCAAGAGTAGTTCTCTTTGTTGAATTGACCACCAAGAACTTCTTGAGCAGGCTCTCACAATCCGTTGAGAGATAGAATGGAATCCGATATTTACCCTTAATAACTCGCTCACGAAGTTCCTTCAAAGTTATACACAATGCATTCGTTATAACACAGGAAGTGAATTACTGAAACAGATCGAGATATCAATGATGGAAATCGCAAAACTTGCTAAAGAAATAAAAGACTGGAGACACTGTATTGCCCAACATGTTACAACATACAAATTATGACAATTTATTAAATGAATCAGAAAACATAGTAGATAACCTGCTGGCAAAGAAATAGCTTCACATAAAAACAGCATGAAACAAATATACTGAAAGAGCAAATACGTCGTCATTATTTGAAGAGATGAAAGAAACAACCTTTGAAAAAGATATCTTTGAAAGAGACAATCTTTGTAACGAATTGCAAGGCTCAACAACAATTTTCCTCATTTTGAAACGAAGCACTCATGGTGCTCTAAGCCTTTAACAATGAGGAGGCACTAACAGCTACTGGGAAAACAATACAGCTAGCAGTTAATGTGTTAAACTTAGAAGTCACATATTTAAAAAAACTAAAAAGAAATGAATCACTGACCTTCAAATTGGATCCATCAAATGGAAGAGATCCACTCGATAAAGTGTAGAGTATTACGCCCAGACTCCAAACATCAACCTCTGGACCAGTATACTTCTTACCTGCAATTGGAAAATGAGCAACATTGAAAAAAACATAAGACAACAGGAAAGCAGACTAAGACAGACAAAAAGAAAGCCAGGCACACACAACCAAACAAAGAAAGGAACCAAAAAAGCTAAGAGACAAACTGACAAAAAACAGACACAAACAAAGGAACCAACCTTGGAAGAGTTCTGGTGCTGCGTAGGGAGGACTTCCGCAAAATGTGTCCAATTTGCTTCCAAAACTAAACTCGTTACTAAATCCAAAGTCTGCAATCTTAATATTCATATCCTGGTCAAGAAGAAGATTCTCTGCCTAAAAATTCGAAATAATTTACACAGTTAAACAGAAACTTAAAATACATACAATTGATTAAACCAAAAATATACAACACTACATATTTGCACATAGCACACTGCATCACACATTTACTATACAACACAAACATTCAATTAATTATATTTAAAAAAACAAAAGCGTGTAACTTTAGACAACGATAAAAATACGCTCTCTATTGCAACACAAAAGTTCAAAATAATAAGCCAAAACATATCTAAATTTAAGCAGGACATCAAAACTTTCTGCTAAGTCTTAACACTTTAAACAAATTAGTTCCATAAAGACTGTTCTCAAACAGCAACATAATAATAATAATAACGACAATTTTATGGTGCCATAACACAGCCACGCCATTACAAGGGCGCCTGAGCAACAAAGTTATAGCAACGTAGCGTTCAACAGAAGAAAAATCTGTGATCGATGTTCTTGGTTATTTTGCTTTAATCAGCTGTCCATACATTAGTACGTGATAAACACTACTTGGGTGACTCTGCGGGATCCTGCTTTGAGCCTCCCATTTTAGCCAATATAAAGTCTAATTCACGCAATCAGTCACTCTGCTTGACTGTTTGTTACAACTGGTTACAATAAAACTTTTGATTGATTGATTACATCAGAAGTTCTATAAATTGGTCGTGTTTTAAGGAGGTCTGGTTTGTAACGATTGTCCATTCACAACAATGTACAGTTCAAATCAAGTAAAATCTCATCTACCTGTATAGAACAACTATAATAAACAGACTTTGATGGTCATTCCTGTAAGTAACTGTTGATGCAGATCAGACTCTGTAAACTCAAATCAGCCAAAGTCTGGTCCACATCAGAAAGAGCTTCTACAGACTGATACAACTCAGTGGTTTCTTTTTTGACAGATGCTTCTATTTAGCTCAGTATATATTCTTCACATTTAACTGCAAGACACAATCTGAAATCATTCTTGCCTTCAGGTCCCTGTGTATGATGTTCTTCTGGTGACAGTAATGAATGGCAGAGATGATCTAAACAATGAAAATCAACCAGCAGATCTTTAGTATAGTTCAAACCATGCTGTGGTTTTGACAAGTTTTCTAACACTAGTTGGCTCCATAAAAGGAAGACCTTAATACATATATTACTGTTACCAGTAGTATAGTTTGCCATCACAACTTAGTCCAAGAACTCTGAACATGGCATCATCTTCAAACTCTGGATAGAAATTCGTTGGTTGGGCTCCACGTTTGCGCACTAGTACAAGATATCTGTGCACTGTTTAGCTTACCGACGTAGTTTGTGTTCTTAACGACATTTAACATCATTAGGTTTGAGCAGGCAGTGGTTTTGTGAGATACTTATAAGGCACAATATTAAATATCTAGATAACAACTAACCATCAATAATCAACAGGCAGTGATTTTGTGAGATACTTATAAGGCACAATATTAAATATTTAGATAACAACTAACCATCAACAATCAACCTTCAATAAACAATTGTTAAGCTCAAATTTATAGTGTACAAAAAAATTGAAATTACTGTAGAGGAAAAGAAAAAAGGCTTCACAAAACAAATGCAGCAAAGGAATTTGAAACACATAGTTATAAAATTCAACTATTTAAAAATTAATGGCTTTACTTAAGAAACCAAAGGTAAAATCAGTGGCTGACCTGTCGAAATTTTGCCCTTGCATCACGTTCTTTCATTCGGCCGTTAGTAGCTAGGTAGTCGAAAATCTCACCTAAATTTAATAGTAATTCGAAGAATTAATTCCATATATGGATATATATAAAATTCCCGAAGTCACTATGACAACTGAACAGCGTACAGCCACTAAAAGCTGAAAGTTTAAAATATTATAAACACTTTTCATTATTGAAGAACTTAAGAGATAACAAAAACCAATCACTAAAGTCAGCAGTAACTACATCAGAAAAATAATCGAACAGACTGATAGATAAAAACAGGTTCACAAACAAATCCAAAGGTTTTCAATTTCATCTACTTAGCAGCTCATGTGTAGAACAGCATTTAAAACTCTATAGCATTAACAGATGAGATCAAGCAATCATAGATCAAATATGACCTTGAGCCAAAAACAAGTGCTTCCGCTGTAAACTCAGAGCATAAAATATGTCAGCAAGATAGACTTGGACCAAATATAAAACCATGCACATGTACAGGGCTAATCAAATAAAACTCTCATCTAACAACTTCTGTATACAGATATCTACTGGTTTATCCAGCAAAAATGAAAACTGAACTCACATTTGTGCTATTATAGTGTCTGCAATCATCTAATTACTTAAACCATTATGGTAAATTATTATTTCGTTGAAAATGATCTTCAGTGGTCTGATCAAGTTGGTACAGTGATCTAGGGAAGTTACGACAGAAGCCTATTCATGAATTTGAAACTAGGATTAACAATCTTGGCTAAATCAGGGCAAACCCTGATGGTTTACGAGATGCAAGATCTCAAAAGCAGCTCTTCCAAATAACACACTGAGGCCGATAAACATAATTTTTGCTAGCAATTCATAAGCACAACAAACATTTTCTTGGCTTAAGGAACTAAGCATACTTTGACAGAAAAGTAGCGCATTTGAATCTACCTCCACTTGCATATTCCATCACAAGGTACATGAATTTCTCGCTTTCCATTACTTCAAAAAGCTTAACTGCAAAAACACAACAACATTAAAAACACAACAACATTAAAAATGGTAACACATTTAGTGTACAACTATACAGCTGGTTTTTTCCAGTAATGCAGATGACAAAAGCAGAGAAAAAGTACAGCATAAACACATGAGCCCAACTCTCAGGTTCTATATAATACAATAAAAAACAGTTGGTAAATATGTGCCCCATTACAAAGTCTGAAATGTGTTAGTAAGCTCTAAATAAGTACTTTCCAGGATGATCTTAGGGTCAGGTCAACCTATTGTTGACTTAAGTCCTAAGTCAACAACAGCAAATTGGGTCTCAGATCTGTAGACCAGAACACCAGAAAACATAATTGTGACCCAGGGAATCAAAATGAGTCGGATGTCGGCAATTTACATTGCTAGGAAAACAGCAAAATATGATCAGATGTCACTTTTTCTTATTTTAAGATTTTAATGGAAAAGGGTGAAAAAATTTTTTTACATTTCTGATATCTCACATTTGATGTTTTAATGTGTATTTTCAGGATATTGTACAGAGAATACTTTTATTTTTTTGTGATTATATATTAAAATAAAACAAAGTTACGAATGATTGTGGTTCAAAGAAAAACACAATCATTTGTAACTTTGTCAAAAAGTAAGGTAGAACCAAACTTTTGGTGTCATTTTAAAGCAAAAAATGTGGTCTTTAAGAATATGTAAAATACTCATATTCTAAAATTTCCGATATGCGACTCATTTTGATCCATTTGGTCACAATTAAGCTGGAGAGACCTTGTAACTGACTATCAGAAAGACAGAAACACAGATAAAAGAACTAATCCAAAACAATTAAGAAAACTGTACCTATGTTTGGATGGTCTAAGGCCTTCATTATCCGAACTTCTCTGAACAGCTGCAAACAAACAGCAGGCACAGGAGGTCACAACGGTAAGTAAACGAATATTATAAGGATCACTTCAGAGTCAAAACATGTCAAACAATGAGGATGACAGATGTGTGTTTTTGAGAGACTATACCCTCCCCTTTAATCGCAGTCTCGGACACATGGCTTTGTAAAGCCAAAGGGTTCTGTCCAAAGCAGACCAGGTGCATAAGCACACACGAGTTTGTACCCGATTCTCTGACATAAAGTCAAGAGACTGCATGGCATGAGTAACGTGGTCATAGTTACAGCAAATTTATGTCCACTTAATGTCACATTTTATCTTATTTATATGTATGTATGTATATAAAGCACCTATTTAAGACCCTCACAAGGGTGCATAATATGGCAACTCTAACAGACCTTACTATTACATATTCATGTCAGTGGGAAAGTTAGATGCAAACAATTGAATTTCAAAGTAAAACTTCAACCCTACAGAATAGAACAATATTTTAAGAAAAGTTATTTTAAAATTGAACAGTTTTGCCAAGCATTTAGTGAATAAAAGCATTACCGAATAACATACGATATGCAAACTCAAAATAACAGACAAAATAACAGGCACAGGAATAACAGACACAAATAACAGACTCACATATAATGTGCAAAAACAAGGGGATATATCTTAATGGTGAAGATGTCAGCACAGAAATTGACACACTTTAAATTATGATTTGTATAAGAGTAGTTTATAAAAATAACATAAACAGAGACCATAAACACAGATCACAATAGATGATGACATTGAACTTTGTCATCAAATCCTGGCTAAACAAACCTTTTGCATGCCAGACGTACTCAACTGAGTCTTATCAATGATTTTTATGGCAACCTATAAAACATATAACACAGGAAATTCAATAAAACACATGTAGCTATAAAGAAGCCATAAAGTAGCATTATATAACTATAAAGTAGCTGCAGCTGTAATTGTAATCGCACATTTATAAAGTGCTACTCAACGATTCAGCTAGCAACGTGGCTTATTTACACTTATTTACTACAGTTTAACTATAGTGAGCTAAGGTAAGCACTCATTATAATTACATAATTTGTACTGCATTGCTCAACTGGCATAAGATAAAGCAAGCATAGCACTGTCTTTACACAAATGTTCATAGGCAGGTTTACAAAAGAAAACATTTTGATAACAGAACTCTTTCCAAACACATTCATAATAAGCTGTTGTACTTAGAAAAAAATGAATAATTGTGTTCATATTTGTAATGATGCGTATTTCAGGCTTACAGTGCTTTTAACCAAGCATGCTAAACCAGGTATTCTTTACCTCCTACTTTTCTTTTCTGACAAGAAATTCAACTGTAAGACTTTAGTTTTGCAAGATCCCATTTTTTTCTGATGGCCAATTATAACCTGTATCTCCTCCATCGGTTCTCAGCCTATTCTAGACGTTATTCTTACTGCCCTTCTGAAAGAACGCTTTTTATATTCATTGTCAACTGCTCTTGCTGAAGGCTTCTTTCCTGCCAGTGTCATTCAAGCTATGATCACAATATACTACTCCTGTCTGCCTTGACGAATAGCTGGATGTGCGCCATTTTCCACCCGTGAGGGACTGTTGCTCTCTCTTTTTAGAAGGTCCTCTCTCTGCTGGCCTCTTACCAGTGCTCTTCCCCATGGAAGAACTGGCTGGAGACCATCAAGAAAGACTTGAGGTGCTTGGAGACATCATGGGACGAGGCTGAAAGACTGGTGATGGACAAAGAAGAATGGAGAAGATGCATTGTCCGAAGTGCAGACCTGCATAGGAAGTACCAAGCACCTTAGTACCTCTCTGCGAATGACCTATCAAACTATCGCCCTAACTCTTATCTCAATTTCCCTTCCAAAATGTTGAAAAAATAGATGTGAATCAGTGAAGCAGTGACCTCTCATCCCCAAAACCTGTACCTTTCCCTCCAATCTGCCAACCACAAATACCATTCCACTGAAACTGCACTACTTAGCATTCACAATCACAAAATCAGCTCCATGAAAAAACGGAAAAGTAACTCTCAGTCTCCTAGGTTTCCTACCTGCTGCTTATAACACTGTTGATCACAATATACTACTGTCTGCCTCGGATGTGCGCCATTTACCACCAGCGAGGGACTGCTCGTGGCAGCGTCATTGTGTGTGCGAATGTTCTCACCCATCACCGCTCTACTCTCTCAACACAACTTAGCTCAGAGACTCTGAACATCCAAGCCATCTTCAGCTGTCGATGGGAATCCGTTGGTTGTTCCACTTGTTTGCGTGGGCCCACCACTTGTGACTCTTTCAGCTAACTGTGCATTGTTTTGCTAACTGATGTAATATATTCGTTCGTAAAGACATTCAACATCATAAAGGCTAGCGCAGAGAGCACTTCTGAGTAGATATCTTGAAGGGGCACTATATTCTGGTTTTTCTTAACTACCAGACTTCCACCTGGTTTCCCCAACAGATTATGACTTTTGCTTTCAATTTCACTTGAAGGCAACCATTGACTGATGTCTTGTGATAACAGTGCTATAGAAGTCATTAGATATGATTAGACAACAATTATGTTATTAATGTTGAATCTGTTGATGCACTTCAAACGTTAAATTTACCTGTCTTCCTGTAGGCATGTGTTTGGCCAGTTTGACCTTTGCAAAATTTCCCTTTCCAATTGTCCGGATGAGACGGTAGTTACCAATGTTCTGAATTTCACTTGGAAGTTGACCCCGTGATGATCGAAACCGTGGTGGAAGAATAACTCCATTGTTGACATGAGGTGAAAACTAAAACACATTATCAGAATCCTCATCAGAAATGGAAGAACAGCAGTGTCAACATAACTGATCAATCACTGGACAGACACCCTGGATGAATAGATTATTCCTTAGAACCACATACATTGCTCAATGTCTGTTAGCCAAGGTGGCCTTTGTGACTTCTTCATTTTTCATACATTAGTTCATTGTGTGCTGAATTTGCTTGATAATTCTTGCATGTTCAGTCTTCTACTGCATCTGCTAGGACTTTGGTTTTTCCATGGTATTTGGATGACATCACCAAAGCTCAATTGTCATCTGGAATTAGTTAACCGGTAAGTGATTGACTGGTTCCAATCTGAAAAGTATTGATCTCAGACATCTGGGGGAATGGTTGAATGGCAGCGAGCTGGTACAAAGTTCGAGCCCTGTAGGGCGGATATGCTTTGTAGGCTGCTATTAGCGCCGGGAGTATTGCAGGCTGTCTGTTCAGTTAGTAGTTAAGATTTAAACTTGCATAACATGTAAATGTACATGCTATCTGCTGAGTACTTGTCAGGTTGCTTAATAAACAAATAATGATTAGCATATATCAGCTCTTTCCAGACCATGCGCCATGCAGTATGGGGGGAATGGTTGAATGGCAGCACGCTGGCACAAAGATCACAAGGACGTGGGTTTGATACCTGCTAGCCCCATAAGGTTGACTCAACCTTCCACTCCCTAGGGAGTAGCAGTGAGCAGTAGGACAGATGGGGGCATTGCAGGCTGCCATACAGTTAAATACGACTCCTGTTAAACTTTTTATCATCTGTTACTACTATATCATGCTATCTTACTGAGTACTTGTCAGTTTGAATTAATAAACGAATAATGGTAATGGTACTTTCTAAAATAAACTGATGAGCATAATATATCAGCTGTTTCCAAACCATGCGCCATGCCATATCAACATACAACATAACAGCTTTGAAAGTGCTGTAAAGTAAAGTAAAGTGCTGGCAAAATTTATTAAATTTGTTTTATTGAAACTGTAGGCCCTATTGCCTCTCATGACAATATACCTGCATAAAAAAATCAATTTTTTGCAACCTGATAATACCAGATAGCTCTGCAATTTTATTATGCATATTACACGTAGCTAAATGCAATTAAATGATGTCACCAACTCTGTGTTTATTACTTCCTTGTGCAATTGTCAACTGTAACAATCAAAGACAGGTTCAAGGTTGTACTTTTAACTTATTGGTCTGAATGTTAAGCACTGCCTGTGCAGACCTCATGAAGAAGAAGAGGAAGAGCAGTCCCTTAAGCTAGCCCCAAGGTGGTATGAAGTGTTAGCAACTTTGGTTGATGAAGGGTGGCCAGCCTTCTCCCTCGCCATCTCATCTTCCTACCAACAGTGTACAGTCAGTGTACTCATTATAGCCGAGTAGGCTAGGGGGCTCAGGTGGAGAAGAAATCTCGAACCAAATTTCTGCCCTGGAGGGAATTTGAACCCTCAACCTCTCGATTGACAGTCCAGCATACTAACCACTACACTATCCCGCAACCCGCAGAGCTCATGAAACATGCCTCAAGCACAAGACTAAATCAAGTAAACTGATATATTTATATATCTGGCCTTACTTGACGCATATACTCTCTCCTTTAGGCTTGAATTAATCCCTCCCAGAGCAGGGGTCAGACTGCGCTGTTGGAGCACAAAACAGACTGACTACTGTTCTCATTTGAATCATTCAGCAAAACCTAATCCTGGATAATAATATCAAGTCTGTCTTGTGACTCACAACTTCCAAAAAGATGTTTCAGTGTTAGGCCAATGGGCCAATGAAATGTGACACACTGTCCCCTGCTCACATAACAACAACTCACCTTCCGTGCCGAATCAGTGCCAGCAGAGTACTGGACCACTCCTGTTGGTCTGTAAGCTGACATCTTCCAAAGTAATCAGAAGACAAGCTGAAACAATATTCATAAACTTTAGTGTAAATTATACACAAACTTTTACTGAGAATAAACACAACATATAAGTGTCAGTACTTAACATTATAAACGACAAGGACAAGGTGAAATAACAAGGGCCATAACATACTTCCACTTCCAGTCACCCATAAGGAAATTTGTCAATCTGTTACTTGATTAACACATCCTCCAAAGTTTAGAAAAAATGTAATAGGGTAACTGTGAGTTTCCTTTTTGCATAAATATGTGCAATATATATTTCACAGGTTTGTTTCTAATATTACATAAAACCTAAATGTTAAAGTCTATCAGTGACCTTGATGCACAAAGTGGCCAATTAACACCCCACACATGATGAAGGGACTACAATCATCTCTTACTAACTAGGATAAATTACACCAATTACAACATTCCTCCATAACTCAAACTGCTAGCAGTTTCTTTTTTATGAAGCACATAATCAAACTATAATATACTGCATCTGATCCTGTGACTACCATTACAATCAAAACCTTGTTCAACACAGTCTCTCTCTGCCAACTGCCCCCACCTATCGAAACTGGTTCTTGTAGACTTGATTTGATATAGTGCTGGTCTATCTGTGATAGAAATTTGGGGACTTACATTTATATTTACGTACATGAGTGATTCTTAAAAAGCACAGTGCCACCATTCAGTTACTATACAGGCCAACAAACGTATGTAAACTCTACTTAGAAACTCCTGTTATCAACACCATGCTGTCCCCCATACTGTGAGAGAAATAGAAACAAATACAGAAGCATACTCTCCTACATCGCTGGGCATGCAGCGCTCTCTTTCTCATACCTGGGGACACTAAACAGCTCATCATTTTGGTGTTTGAAATGAGAAATTATCAGTAGCATGATAAAAGAATTTAAAACTAAACGTTGCTGAACAATTTCATCCATTTGTTGCAAAGTATTTTAAGACTTTCGCTGGTAAAAATTGTAATTCTGATGAAAGTCTGTTTTATACCTACTGGTATATAACTCAAAGTCCTCGTTTGTGCTTCGTTTATATCTCGACATCAAGTAAGACCTGCCGGCGATTAAACTGGCATAAATAATCTTGTGAAGCTGTCATGGGTGAAGTTCCTAATCGTTGGCTATCGTAACACGGTTTTAATTAACATAATTGTTAATTTAGGTCAGCCAGGTACCATCCCACTACAGAATTGCGCTACATAAACACAATTTAAAGCCCCTCAAAGACTTAATTAAATCTTCATGTTCGAATTACCAGAACAACAAACGACAACCGAATCAACCACAGCAACTTTAGTTCGTGCAAACTATTCAATTACTTTATTTATTTGTCTATTTTACAATTAAAAGTCATCAACTTACAAAATTAAAAGCGCAAACTCGCCGTACCATCGCACTTGAACCACGGAAGATCAATTTAATAGAGGGTCAACTTTCATTATTAAAGCGTCACCTGGCCAATGATGGAAAACTAACCAACAAGTATTAGTTTGGGCCTGTTCCATAATAATTTTACTAGTTCTATCAAATCGCATGCAATAAGCACTGGCGCACAATTTAACCATGACACGAATTTATAAAGTAAATGGATTAGGCCTATACTGCACTTACCATTTTCCGATAACAAAGCTTCACATTTATTTAATTTTAACAAATTTGCCAAAATCACGGCCTTCACGTTCTTCACGTTAGCCTAAAATGCCGAAAACCACGGTATTCACGGTTTCCGTGACTTCGTGTATTTTACTTATCCTAAAGCCTACAGGCCTAAATAATGGTGAACACGGAACTCGTTTCTGCAGAATCCTCCCTACCAAAAGTTGATGTTTAAGAAATTTAAATATTTCCGTATAAATATTATAATGACAATAGTATAGCATACATCAGGCCAGCATATTATCAGGCCTATGTAGGCCTAAACCATCGACCTCAATATAGGTCGATGGCCTAAACAATAGGTGTGCATAAATTATAATAGGCTAGTGCATGCATGGTTAGCGCGTCACAGGACCTCATAGGCCAAACGGCTCTCGAGTCTCGACTCCAGTTCAGGAGGCATACATCTGATGGCTGATGCTCTATGCCACTATGGTACCGTTTTTGGCTTAAAACGACGATCGTCTGATGTTGTGTATATAGCACCTGCTGACCAGACGATCAATTCAACATGAGAAATTGGGGTGAGATTAAGTCGACAATGGCCTCTTCCACACAAAAAGCTATAATCAGTCATTTTGAAGTGCTTTCTCTTGCAGCAGAAGCGTCGAAACTATCGTCTCTAAAGCAATGCATTGAGAATTTTACTTGAATGGCAATTCCGAAGCACCTACATGTATACTGACCAGACGATCAATTCAACATGAGAAATTGGGGTGAGATTAAGTCGACAATGGCCTCTTCCACACAAAAAGCTATAATCAGTCATTTAAGGATAATAAGTGGCCGAGTGGGTTGGTGCCCGCTCGTCACGCTGGCGCCCCGGGTTCGCTTCCCGGTCGGGTCGGTTTATCAGAGATTAATTTCTCGGATCTTTACTGCGGGTGGCTCGGTCGCATTATAAACGTGGAGTACAATACAACACACAACACAACACAACATACTGGGGCGCGGTGGTTTGGGGGTATGTTCGGTGCCTTGCAGCCGTAGGGTTGCGGGTTCGAATCCACCTCAAAGTCGCCGCGTAGGGACCCTGGGCAAGTCCTTCACTCGCAATTGCTCATGCGCTTCGGCGTGAAACTCCGACTACAGCAGTAGTCGCGGGAGCGCCTCTGAATGGGAAATCTGGTAGGGGCGCTATAACAAGTGTTCAAATACAATACAATACAATACAATTTTGAAGTGCTTTCTCTTGCAGCAGAAGCGTCGAAACTATCGTTCCTCCAGCAATGCATTGAGAATTTTACTTGAATGGCATTTCCGAAGCACCTACTGACCAGACGATCAATTCAACATGAGAAATTGGGGTGAGATTAAGTCGACAATGGCCTCTTCCACACAAAAAGCTATAATCAGTCATTTTGAAGTGCTTTCTCTTGCAGCAGAAGCGTCGAAACTATCGTTCCTCCACCAATGCATTGAGAATTTTACCTGAATAGCAATTCCGAAGCACCTGCTGACCAGACGATCAATTCAACAAGTAGTATATAAGTGGCGGTTTGGATTCACCCTAGGTTTTGATTCACCCTGGGTTTTGATTCACCTCGATTTTCTGTTTGAAAGCCCCGGGGAGCCCCATCCCCCCACAATTGCACGAACCAAACCCACACCCACACGTCTATTTGGCGGTTAGACTTCAGTGTAACATTAAAACATGTTAAATTTTATCCTCACATCAGCCCCCAACCCCCCAAACAATTCTACAACAATTGTACAACCCAGCCCACACCCACACAAGCGGTTTGGATTCACCCTTCCAGCCTATGTCCTAAAACGGCACTCTACAGTTTACAACCTAGCCCAAAGCATTAAAATTAGATTCGGAAACAAAAATGCGGAACTGAACATGTTTTTATGCGCTAAGTTTACGGTAGCCTAATATTTAGAAAGTGTTGCCGCTAGTTCCAGGTCGCGGTAACTTTGTTTCAGCAACCCTTATTATAAAATACCATTTTATCTTCTAACTCACCAATACTAGCGTGCCTTACCAAAATGGTGTACTAAATTACCTTAAGGTGTAATATTCCTCAGAATAAATCGCTTTCCTAACGATGTTATAAATGCGTAAACAATATCGACGGGTCTAAGTTTAGCCTACATGTCGCAGCTAATAAACGTCTGCAGCAATGGTAGACATAGAAATATTACCATGAAATGTAGGTCATGCATTTTCTGAAAAAGTCACGGCGATCTTTAGAATCCTGAACTAGAGCACGCTTGTCTGAAAATAATTCCACAGGTCGCCGTGATCGCAAGAAATTTCATCTTCAGTTCGCTCGTCCGAAAAACGTCCATGACCTACATTTCATGTTAATATTTCTATGTCTACCATTGTTGTAGACGTTTATTGGATGAATCGCGACTGCGCATGTCAGCAGCACACCATCAAAACAATCGCATCGAATGGCATACGTATTTTAAATCGCAAAGTAAATAATCATGATAGACTTCATAATATAATAATATCTGATTATAGCAGTTAAATAAGCATTACCGCTTGTTGTGCTAAGTGAAACAACGAGCCGAGATCCCACAAATAGACAGCCAAACAACACTAATCGTAATCGTAAAACGATATTTCTACAGCGCCCACAAAAGCGAAGTCGCGGAAACCAGCTTAATCACAGGCGCTTAATCAAAACAGAATCGATAGGCAGAGGGTCAAAATCCAGAGAGGCAGGCAGGCAGACGGCTAATTAAGCAATTGAAAAGGGTCGTTAAATAAATTCTTGATGAATCTTCTACTTACTCTCTCACAGATCCATAGATGTCTCTTTTATTGTTATAGGCCTATAACGATTTCATATTATTTTGTTATTTACACTCTTAGATTGTTCTTATCTGATATAACCGCTGTGCGTTGAATGAAAAACACATAGGCCTACTTAGACTGAAAGAGGAGGTAAATAAGCCAACTATTTTTATGATCACCGGGAAAACCCTTAAAACGAAAACGTAAAATACACCTCACATTAGTTAGGCCTAAATCTCATCAAAATCACGTGGTTTTTGCTGAAGCCTCGCTACTGTTTTGGCTGGCGGCCATGTTGCCAGAAGATTTACGAATGCTTGCATGAGGAGCGCCGCATTTGAAAAGCCTAGTCTACGGTGAATCGTACATTTAGCAGCGTTTACCGTTTAGAGGACAGAAATGGCAGATAGATACGAAGAAAGTTTGTTGGAGGAAAAAGTGAGAAAAAAAAGATACGGCGGAAAAAATTGCGTTGCTTACGGATGTAAACAATTTTTCGGCGAACGCTCCAAGCAGCAAGGAATAACATTTCACGCGTAAGTGATATAGTGCCATGTTTCAAAATATGTCTATATTTGCGATGCGTAAATAAGTCTAGAATTTCGACGTATCGCTGTTTTTTAATTTTGAACTAAAAACGGTTCTTGGCTCTATCAGTAGCGGCAGCAGGATTTCAGGTTTGGGGGGTTAAAACCCCAATTCCTTCCATTTTGTCCCCTCCTCCCTGTGATTTGCAGTGATTTCATACCCCCTGGCGCCGCCACTGGGCTCTAAAATACAGTATATGTGGTTCTTGGTATACCGCTATAGGCCTAGATAGGGTGAACAACCGCCCAAGTGCATGCATGTCCCTCAAATTAGTATTGTATTTTTGTATTGTATTTGAACACTTGTTATAGCGCCCCTTCCAGATTCCCATTCAGAGGCGCTCCCGACTACTGCGCGGACGCTGAATCGGAGTTTCACGCCGAAGCGCATGAGCAATTGCGAGTGAAGGACTTGCCCAGGGTCCCTACGCGGCGGCTTTTGAGGTGGATTCGAACCCGCAACCCTCCAGCTGCAAGGCACCGAACATACCCCTACACCACCGCGCCCCAGTGCTCGATGAGTAACAAACACTATCTGATTTTCAACTAGTAAGTGAATATAATAATAAACACAATATTTACGTTTGTGTGTGCAGCATCGTTGTGCGGATCTACAGTGTTTGTTTCAAGTTCAGCAGCAAAATGCGGTTTCCATGCCCACTTTCAATATTCACTGCTTTAATACCGTAAGCAACTACCTATGGATCTTGGCCTACACAGAGAATATAAAAACTTGAGCTGGATAACCATTTCGATTTGATAATTTATAGTAATTGTTGTTGAATGTTGTATGTCATTTATCAACTGAAACTGAAGAACTTTTGTTTTTATGTGACAGCTTCCCATGGTCGAAACCAGATCTTGCAAGAAAATGGGAACAGGCTATGCATAGGAATGCATTTAAAGCGACCATACACTCACGTGTCTGTTCAAACCATTTCACACCCGATTGTTTTGATCGCACTGGACTTAGAGTTCAACTTAAAGCAGGTGAATTTGTAGCATAGTTTGTTTGTAACAGCTAACATGCTATAATTAAGTGATGTAAGTATGTAATCTTAAAATGGCACTGACTATTTGCTTGTAACAGACTGCCTGATATCAGACTGCCTGATATAATGGAATTATCAAGTAAGTGATTCAGGCATGTAATCTTAGAGCTGCATTTTGACTGTATTTTGCTTGTAGCAGCTTACATGATATATGGAATTATGAATTGACTATATTTTTAGTAACAGCTAAGCCTTGCTTTATATAATACATTACACATTAACTGATGTAGGTATGTAAACTTAGAACTGCATTGACTATATATTGTTTATGGAAATGAGCTTACTTGATATATAATATATTATGAATTAAATGATGCAGGTATGTAATCTTAGAACTGAAGTTTACAGACTTGATAATGTAGCCTTGCAAATGAAAACTAAAACAGGACTGCAGCAGTCTCTTATCCAGAAAAAATTTCTTAACTGTGCTGCAAACCTTGTAATTGATTATTTTAGCTGGTAATTGATGGTAAATTACTAATTGAGACATGCTGAATTCACATTGCTGACAAGGTATTGCAATCACGGTTTCTGAGTGTAAGTTTTCATACAAGTAGCATTGTAAGCCTATTGCGTACAATCAACTTCTAAACTAAAAATATTTTGTTTGGCTTCAGGATCTGTACCGACAATTTTTGATCTGCCTGGTCATCTGGTGACTCCTGTTCGACAACGAAAGCCTCTTGCAGAAAGGAATGGTCGTGATCTGACAGCTCCAAAGGCGTCCAGTCCTACCACTTTATTATCAGTTGAACATTCCGATGCACCAGTACTGGAGCCTTCTCGCAAACGTCTCAGAATTGGTAGTTCAGCTGATGGGACTAATACTACGTCTGCTGCATCAGAAGGAACCAGTAACATGACATTTCTGCCATCTAAGTTGAGGGTATGTGATGGGCACAACTACTCTTTACCCAGTCCCAAAGTGCTTAAACGCAAGTTAAGCATAATGGAGTCTGCAATTGCCCAATATAAGCACAAGGTTAAGATACTTAGGCAGAAAAACCGGCGACTGCAATTGAAAGTTAAGTCCCTGCAACAGCTGCTATGCAACTTGCACCAGAAAGATTTGATTTCTCAGCAAGCTGCAGATAACATGCAATCATTATTTTCACTGCCAACCTTACAGCTAATCAGTCGAATGCTGAAGGGTAGGAGACAAGGCGTTACTTTTCCAGATGAGCTGAAAGCATTTGCACTTACACTCCAATTCTATTCAGCACGTGCATATAACTTTGTTCGTGAAACTTTTAATTTCTGCTTGCCTCATCCTAGAACTCTGTCATCTTGGTATTCTTGCATTAACGGCAACCCTGGCTTTCATGATGAAGTATTCAGTGCAATTGCCCAACACCTTGAAAGCAATAACACCAGAATGCCATGTGCATTAATGTTTGATGAAATTGCTATAAGGAAGCAGCTCGACTTTGACAGATCAGCTGACAGATTTGTGGGTTATGTTGACATGGGGGTACCTGCAGATGACTTGGCTGGCCTGCCAATTGCCAAAGAGGCACTTGTGTTTTTGATTGTATCTTTGACAGAGAAATGGAAAGTACCTGTTGGTTATTTTTTAATCGATGGCCTTCATGGCAAAGAAAGAGCCAATTTGCTTAAACTCTGTATTGAAAAGTTGTTTGCTGTTGGTGTGCTGGTTGTTTCTGTTACATTTGATGGCTGTAGTGCAAATTTCTCAATGGCTCGTGAGTTGGGTGCTTCTTTTGATGTAAATAATATAAAACCAACATTTTTGCATCCTGTTGATCCATCTAAGCAGGTTTGCCTAGTTCTTGATGCTTGCCACATGCTAAAACTAATGCGCAATACACTGGCGGAAAAGAAGGTTTTGATTGACTGTGATAAGGGTGAAATAAAATGGCAATATATAAACGATTTACAAGAACTTCAGGGCAAGGAGGGAGTCCGTGCAGCTAACAGACTTAGTGACCGCCACATTCAGTGGAGCCAGCAAAAAATGAAAGTACGTCTTGCAGCTCAGACGCTTAGTTCGTCTGTTGCGGATAGCTTAGAATTTTGCCAGAAGGATTTATGCATCCCTAATTTTAAAAACTGCACAGCAACAGTGAAATTCATTCGGATAGTTGATAGGTTATTTGATGTAATGAATAGTCGTAATCCTCTGGCAAAGGGCTATAAATCACCACTGTCTAAGCATAATGAGACATACTGGCGACCATTTTTGATGGAAGCCATCCAATACTTGAAGGGGTTGAAGTTGGCTGATGGACAGCCCTTGTGCAATAGTATTCGTAAAACAGGTGCTGTTGGTTTTATAGCATCATCAGTAAGCATTATGCATTTGTTTGATTCTAATGTTAAGGCTGAGTTGCACCCACTGAAATATTTGCTGACATACAAGTTAAGTCAGGACCATTTAGAACTCTTTTTTGCAGTTATTCGCAGTCGTGGGGGTTCAAACAACAACCCTTCAGCCCTACATCTTAGAAATACATGGAAGCGTCTCCTTACCCACCATCAGTTAAAAGATGTTGCAAGTGGCAACTGCATTCCGCAAGACAATTCCAACTTGATGGCTATTGCTTCTCGTATAAAGAAGCACGAGTTAGCTATAGATCTTAACATTGAAACAATAATATACCGCAGACGATATGAGAGCAATGACTTCTCAGATCAGGCTCATTCATTGCAATCTGCTGGCATGCAAGAGCTTCCTGGCAACTTGTCGCTGTCTAGGTTTGTAGATAATGTTGTGGCCTATGTCGCTGGTTTTGTTGCCAAAACCCTTTTGAAGAGAATAAATTGCATTGAGTGCAGATTGGCTTTGATAGACACCGACAAAAGCAGCTATTATCCTAATTTGAACTTATTAATGCGCAAGGACCGCGGTGGTTTGATTTTCCCAGCTTCCGATGTAGTGGCAGTATGTAAGATTACTGAAATGCATGTACGTCAGAACACTGGTCCTAACCAGAAGCCACTAAGAGGACGTGGCGTAAATGCTACAATTGTAAATAACGTACTTGCATTTCTTGTTGGTAGTACTGTCTTTGACGGCCTTTTGAATCATGATCTGTGTAAAGAGCCATTATCAAATCATCGAGTTATGCTAATGAGAAATATTGCCAATGAATATACCTTGATAAGACTTTTTCACCAGTGCAAGACTGTGACACGTTTAGTGCAGGGTCAAAGCTGTCGGTCGGTACTGGGTAAAACTGTAATTTTTAAGGGTCAGTAATCTGTTACTGCATGGTACGGTAATTGATCTCACTGATACTGTTAAGCATTCTCTCACAAGTTCAAAGTTTGTCATTAAAATTTGCACTTATTTAGAATTGTTTAAAAAAACGTCGTTTGCAAAGGATGATTGTTTTCTGTTTATTTATAATGTATCGCATTGATCATACCGAAAGATGTAAAACTAATGTAAAGCTGTAATTATTTGTAAATTTTTGAATAATTCATTCCATGTTAAATGTAAACTGTTATGTCAGATGCATGTTTTGCTATTTGTTTATTTATAATGTATCGCATTGATCGTACTGAAAGATTTAACTCTAATATAAAACTGTAATTATTTGTAATTGTTATTTCATTCCATGTTAAAATAAACGACAAAAAAATTAGTTATGTCAGATGCATGTTTTGCTATTTGTTTATTTATAATGTATCGCATTGATCGTACTGAAAGATTTAACTCTAATATAAAACTGTAATTATTTGTAAATTTGTTGAATTGTTATTTCATTCCATGTTAAATATAAACGACAAAAAAATTAGTTATGTCAGATGCATGTTTGGCTATTTGTTTATTTATAATGTATCACACATCACACTGTTTGTACCGAAAGATTTAACTCTAATGTAAAGCTGTAATTATTTGTAAATTTTTGAATTGTTAATTCATTACATGTTAAATGTAGAGGACAAAAATTACAGTACTTAATGTCAGTTGATAATCTTAAAAAGTAAATAAATCTGAACTGTAATGTCACGATATGGCTATATTTCTCCAATTTAATGCAATTGTTGTAACAAGGCTTTGTTTAAAATACTGTTGCACTGTGATTTGTTTTTCTTGTGTTAATAAATGAGAGGTTCAGACAGGATTATTTGCTATTTTAAGAAGTCGTGCCCCGATATTTTAGGTCTACCTGCTACTTGAATGAATACTCAGCAGTAGACAGTGCTAGACACTATATGGCCACTTTGGCCAGACTGCAAAATACAAAATATCTCTGTCAGTACAACAATTCTCATTACCTTAAGAGATAGTCTAGTAGTTGGCCTACTGGACTGTCAATTGTGAGGTCAGGTTCAAATCTCCGCCAAGGAAGAAATGTTGTTGGAAATATCTCGTCTACTTGCACCTTTTAGCCAACTCGGCTATAACGAGTACACTGACCTAACTGCCAGTGGGAAGCTCAGGTGGTAAGGGAGAGGACTGGCAATCCACCTTCATATGCAGAGGCTAAGAAATTATGTCGTTAGTACCTTCATAGCACCATTTTATAGCCACATTATTGCTGTATGTAATGAAGTCCCATTCAAAGTAAAAGGTAATTGTAATTAGTACCTAACTTCTATTGCCCCGATATCTAATGCACAAGATATCAACCGATGGAACACCAAAACCAAGCTGTAATCCTGTCAACATCCATGGCCACTTTGTGCTGTTCTCTTCAGCCGTGGTTGAGTCGGGAGCGCTTCTGAGTAGATAATCTGTAATAGCTTGCTACTAACAATGCTATAGTGTCGTCATTACATTACCAGTCTAACACCAGATAACCTGATAATTATACCCATTAATAAGTAATTGTGAAGGCGCTATAGAGCAAGCTTATAGTATCGGGGCGGAAGGATATAGTGCGTAAGGTGTCGGTTAGGGTCAGGTTAGGCGTCGTGAAGGTCGGTTAGGGTTAGTGTCGTCATTAGAAAACCTAGTTGCGTCCGCGCTGCATACCCAAAGATATTGTATAGTCCTTCAGCCCACGATACTATAAGTTTGCCCGCTATAGAAATGTCCGTATACAAGCATACAAACTATAAAACTACTTGTACGTAGACAAGAAGTCTTACGGTATAAGTTAATGCCGAAATTGATTTGGCACGAAGTCCATGCTATGTTGATCCGGCTTAAGATCCTCATAATCGGCTCAAATGTACAGTTTTTACATTTCAATACATTTAATTGTAAGTGTATTCCGTATCATCAATTTAGTTTAAATTAAACCCTGATATTAATAGAAAATCATTGCAATTGAAAGGACGAATCGACGTTTTTACGAGCAACAAAGTTTTGTTTGTTTACATGGATCCGCAGACCACGCCTTCTCCCCATAGACATCATATATTACTATTAAATGTAATATGTCTATGCTTCTCCCATGTCACTCCTGTTTCCTGCTCTTTCCATTGCTTCAACGTCACTGGGCAGCTCAACACAGGAAGCTCTGTCGGAGTGATTTGAGGACAGGAGTGATGTGATGGTGTTTGGGGGTTTTGGTGATAGCACGGGCTAGGGGCATTCTGAACTGCTTGGAGGCGGTTTATTTGAGTGATATCTATGTTTAAGAAAAGAGAATTGCAGTAGTCTAATTTAGCGTGAACTATAGATGTAGCGATTGTGGATGCAGTTTTGAAGTCAAGCATAGGGCCGATTCTACGAAGGTCACGGATATGCATGAAGCAAGAGCGAGAAAGATGAGTGATGTGATCGGCGAAGCTGAGGTTTTGGTCAAAAATCACACCAAGGTTGCGGACAGGAGAATTTGCAGTGAATGTGTGGGTAGGTGCAGAGTCAAGGGTGATGGAAATAGATGGATCTGGGATTTTCTTAAGTTGCTCACGGAGGCCTATAAGTATAAATTCAGTTTTAGAGGGGTTCAGGCACAAGAGATTTGATGTCATCCAGGAAGAGATTTGGGTAACTACATGGAGAAGATGATCTATGGAGTCTTGGACAAGTCAACAATCCATCATAGTAGGCTTTAAAACTCAAACGGTGGTCTTCCAAACGATTTGCCATCAGTACACTAAAGTTTGGGGCCAAGATCGACTTCGAGTCCTAGACAATTTCCTAGTTAAGTAAAGAAGAGTCTGGAGGCCGTGGGGCCCCCGTAATTTTATATTTATACCTGAGGGCGCCACGAATCCTAGGGCAGCCTTCTGGCACAACAGAAACCCCCTCCCACTCAAGGTAGACCCAGCACAGCTACCAGACTGGGGAAAGGCCGAAGTAGGGCCAAAACCAATCTTAAGTAAGTCAACAATCCATCACGGTAGGCTTTGAAACCCAAACGGAAGCCAGTAGTGTGATCGATTCAAGAAGAGCCTTCGTATTCTGACTCAGTTGAAAGCCAGTTAATACAGGCCGAGTGATTTTTTCCATTTAATTTCGTAAAGCCTGTATTCTGATTCAGTCTTTGGGGCCGTGATGGCGTTAGGGGAAAATGGGGGTGCACGGAACATATATTTTTTTAATTTCAGCAGCATCGTTAGCAGTATCAGTCCAACATACACAGTTCACTGTCAAGGTGATTCTGAAGCCGCCAATTGCTTTATAAAATCCGCTCGTGCCTTCTCGCGGCCACTTGTTGATCAGCTCTTTTTTAAGCCCTTCGCTGATGGAACCTTCTGCCATTCCTACAGATTTAGACCGGATCTCATCTTTCATGACGCGATATTTTTCAACCTCTTCAAGAATCAGCTTGTACTCCTCTTCGCTGATCAGATTATCTACCTCTTCATTTACCTGTACTGATCGATCTACACCAACCGCCATCACTACATATTCCGAACTCTCCATTAATAGGTCTACAATATGGGGTGTTAGAATAACCCGTTCATTTAGTTCAGGGACTACAGCAAACATGACGCACAAAGATGGCGCAATATTCGTCGTTCCTTCCGATGGATTAGCTAATTTCAATTGTAGGTATACCACATCTGCCTTACATCCTTCTCCCTGAAAACCAATTATGTTAATCCGTTTAATCACAGGCAAGTTTAGTGACTCAATTAACTTCTTATCAATACAACAAATTTCTGCTCCTGAATCAGATAACGCTGGTTGAGAAGGGAGATCTTCAATCTGTACATGGATATACGACCTCTCGTGTAGTCCATCAATACTATTATCGTATACTCTTACAGCAATTTCCGATTTTACTGGTTCGAGGTTGTCCAATAAATTCCCTTGCCTTACCTGTTCAGATATCTCATGCGCCACGTTGACCTTCTCCACCGATGAGTCGATCACCTCCTTAGTTGGGTTCCCAACCATACAAGCACCCACCTTTTTATAACTTCGATTGGTCGGGCACTCCTTTGCCCTATGACCCTTCTGATGACACAAGAAACAGAGACCCTTCACCTTGGCCTCCTCCTGAGACATCTTCACACCTATCTTGGCTTCACCCCTTACTTCCGGTCTGAAAGACTTAGGTTGAGCTGTCTGGTTATTGACTTGGACTTGTGGTTGACTTCTCGTCCAATTGTTATACTTCGGTGTCGGATGACTACGGTACACCAAGTCACTCCCACCATCATGTGACGCTACATAAATGTCAGCTGCATTAGCTATACCTTCACAGCTCAACCACTCCTCTTTTTCTTGGGCCAAGATATAATCCAAGCAAGCCTTCGACAAGGACTCCTTGAGCCGATCCGCCACCAGTAAACTTACAAGTTTATCAAACTCGTCAGTTATCCTTCTGCTTTTCAGATAATACATAAGAGCAACACGCAATTTGGATGAATAGATCGTAAAAGATTCGTCCGATGCTTTATGCATCGTCCAAAATCGGGCTCTAAGGGTTGAAGGGCTTATCTTAAATTCCCTTAGCAAAAACTCCTTCAAGAATTTGTAATCATTGAGCTGTTCCTTAGTTAGGCGCATAGTTAATGCCTTAGCTCTTTCACTCAAATTAGCCAACAATAATTTTGCTCTAACATCTTCATCCACCTCATACACATTAAACAAACCATCCAAGTGATCAAAGAAACCTGGAATTTCTATAGGGTCGGAGGGGAATTTCCAAAGAACATTCTTAAGTGCATCACTATAACGCTTAGTGCGGCTTGCTAAAGAATTTCTAATAGTTTGTTCTTCCATCTTTTCCTTCTTCTCCCTTTCTTCCTTCTCTTTCCGTTCCTTCTTTTCTCTTTCATCCTTCTCCTTCTGTTCCTTCCTGTCTCTTTCTTCCTTCTCCTTCTGTTCCTTCCTTTCTTCCTCTCTCCTCCTTTCCTCCCTTTCTTCCTTCTCCTTCTGTTCCTTCCTTTCTCTTTCTTCCTTCTCCTTCTGTTCCTTCCTTTCTCTTTCTTCCTTCTCCTTCTGTTCTTTCTTTTCTTCCTCTCTCCTCCTTTCCTCCCTTTCTTCCTTCTCCTTCTGTTCTTTCTTTTCTTCCTCTCTCCTCCTTTCCTCCCTTTCTTCCTTCTCCTTCTGTTCTTTCTTTTCTTCCTCTCTCCTCCTTTCCTCCCTTTCTTCCTTCTCCTTCTGTTCCTCATATTTACGGATTTCGAACTCCAGACGGCGCTTCTGCAGTTCGTAAGCGGTCTCTTCTGGAGATGCTGGACTAGCCTTGAATTCTTCTTCCTTCTTTCCTATCTCCAAGGCCCATTCTTCCATCAATGTATTCCTATCCCAAGTCATAACCTCATCTTCGTCCCTTCCTGCCTTTATAAGATATATCCTAAGGCGCTCAGACGACCTTTTATGAATGTTCGCCTGCATCTCTGCTGTCAACGCTTCCATTTTTACAAACAGTCAATCAACAGTAGACAACAAAGAAACAGACACCACGCAGGAGACACGCTACACAAAAAGAAAATTCCACACAAAACAAAGTGTGACTACGCAGTAGCCAAAGAAGTGCACTCGCCAAGTATGCAAAAGCTACACAAGCTCGCGCAAGCCTGGCCTCGATCCTTACGATGGATCAAACTACAAAGAAACAATCAGCAGAAAATAGGAAAGAAAGACAATAGCTGCCCCCAACTCGGCTGCAACTCCACTCTCTTCTCTCCTTCCCAGCCCCGACAACACCCAGGATCTTACCCGTATGTTGACTGCTGTCTTCTGCCGTCTCAGTCGAACGACGCGCTTCGTCCGTCAGCTGTCGTCTGCCGATCACCCGTCTTTCACGGTAGAAAGGCGTCTCGATCCGTTCACTGTCTGAACAGACCGTCTCTCCGGGTTGACTCCTTCCTCCGCCGGTTCGTTTCTTCTTCTTCACCGGATCCAACACCGATGATCCCACTTCTGACACCAGAAATGTCGCGGTCGAGCCTCTCGATCACGACAACGAACAAACGAAGGAAAATTAAAAGATCTTTATTAACAGAAAGAATCAATTAAGTCAAATTTAAGTCAGCCCGTCAAATATCACAATCGCAGACAGCACACAGGTTGGCTGGTCTCGATTGAACTTCAATCAAATATCGTTACAAGAACACTTCTTCAACGTGCATAAATCTTCGTCAACTGGCTCTTTTGTACAGACGCTGCACCTTATATATAGGGTTCTGATGGATTCTAGAAAGTTCTATGACGTCATCGTACTTTTCCCTGGAAAGTCCTGTAGAACGCGTAGATTATTGATACATGCATTGGTCCGCTGTTGACAGACCGTGGCGGAATTTTCCCTTAGCTGTAAACAATGTTGTTGACGCACAGCGGGTATTTTCCCCAGCCGCACGTGTCAGCGTAGACCACGACACACATACATCACTAAATATAACTAAAGATGCATTGGTTAACAAAACTGCAGTTAACGTTCAAACTAACACAAAGGCAGCCAAGGGTACGTCGGCGCCTGAGTTAGCTGGTTCCCGCGACTTCGCTTTTGTCACGTTTTGTGGGCGCTCTAGAATGTCGAGTTTACGATTACGATTACGAATACGAATGTATAATGTATAATATGTTATATGTATGACGAACAAAGACGCTAGCACTACTGATGATGAAATTATTGAAATAGCGCTGTTCCACAACATTTGTTAGGTTGTTATAAAGTAACTTGCATGTCAGGTTAGTACAGAAAAATGAAAATTCCATGTTTTTCTGGAGATCTGAACTTATTACTTACTTGTTTACAGCAGTTACATTACGTTTACTACTTACTTACATGCAAACCGCTAGATGACGCAAGAAGCCTCGAATGAAGTACTGTAGTGTCTGTAAATTTTAAATGTAATCTATTGTATATTCGAAGAAGAGTCAACGACCTCATATATATAACTAGACAGAGCTTCCTGTGTTGAGCTGCCCAGTGACGTTGAAGCAATGGAAAGAGCAGGAAACAGGAGTGACATGGGAGAAGCATAGACATATTACATTTAATAGTAATATATGATGTCTATGGGGAGAAGGCGTGGTCTGCGGATCCATGTAAACAAACAAAACTTTGTTGCTCGTAAAAACGTCGATTCGTCCTTTCAATTGCAATGATTTTCTATTAATATCAGGGTTTAATTTAAACTAAATTGATGATACGGAATACACTTACAATTAAATGTATTGAAATGTAAAAACTGTACATTTGAGCCGATTATGAGGATCTTAAGCCGGATCAACATAGCATGGACTTCGTGCCAAATCAATTTCGGCATTAACTTATACCGTAAGACTTCTTGTCTACGTACAAGTAGTTTTATAGTTTGTATGCTTGTATACGGACATTTCTATAGCGGGCAAACTTATAGTATCGTGGGCTGAAGGACTATACAATATCTTTGGGTATGCAGCGCGGACGCAACTAGGTTTTCTAATGACGACACTAACCCTAACCGACCTTCACGACGCCTAACCTGACCCTAACCGACACCTTACGCACTATATCCTTCCGCCCCGATACTATAAGCTTGCTCTATAGCGCCTTCACAATTACTTATTAATGGGTATAATTATCAGGTTATCTGGTGTTAGACTGGTAATGTAATGACGACACTATAGCATTGTTAGTAGCAAGCTATTACAGATTATCTACTCAGAAGCGCTCCCGACTCAACCACGGCTGAAGAGAACAGCACAAAGTGGCCATGGATGTTGACAGGATTACAGCTTGGTTTTGGTGTTCCATCGGTTGATATCTTGTGCATTAGATATCGGGGCAATAGAAGTTAGGTACTAATTACAATTACCTTTTACTTTGAATGGGACTTCATTACATACAGCAATAATGTGGCTATAAAATGGTGCTATGAAGGTACTAACGACATAATTTCTTAGCCTCTGCATATGAAGGTGGATTGCCAGTCCTCTCCCTTACCACCTGAGCTTCCCACTGGCAGTTAGGTCAGTGTACTCGTTATAGCCGAGTTGGCTAAAAGGTGCAAGTAGACGAGATATTTCCAACAACATTTCTTCCTTGGCGGAGATTTGAACCTGACCTCACAATTGACAGTCCAGTAGGCCAACTACTAGACTATCTCTTAAGGTAATGAGAATTGTTGTACTGACAGAGATATTTTGTATTTTGCAGTCTGGCCAAAGTGGCCATATAGTGTCTAGCACTGTCTACTGCTGAGTATTCATTCAAGTAGCAGGTAGACCTAAAATATCGGGGCACGACTTCTTAAAATAGCAAATAATCCTGTCTGAACCTCTCATTTATTAACACAAGAAAAACAAATCACAGTGCAACAGTATTTTAAACAAAGCCTTGTTACAACAATTGCATTAAATTGGAGAAATATAGCCATATCGTGACATTACAGTTCAGATTTATTTACTTTTTAAGATTATCAACTGACATTAAGTACTGTAATTTTTGTCCTCTACATTTAACATGTAATGAATTAACAATTCAAAAATTTACAAATAATTACAGCTTTACATTAGAGTTAAATCTTTCGGTACAAACAGTGTGATGTGTGATACATTATAAATAAACAAATAGCCAAACATGCATCTGACATAACTAATTTTTTTGTCGTTTATATTTAACATGGAATGAAATAACAATTCAACAAATTTACAAATAATTACAGTTTTATATTAGAGTTAAATCTTTCAGTACGATCAATGCGATACATTATAAATAAACAAATAGCAAAACATGCATCTGACATAACTAATTTTTTTGTCGTTTATATTTAACATGGAATGAAATAACAATTCAACAAATTTACAAATAATTACAGTTTTATATTAGAGTTAAATCTTTCAGTACGATCAATGCGATACATTATAAATAAACAAATAGCAAAACATGCATCTGACATAACTGTAATTTTTTTGTAGTTTACATTTAACATGGAATGAATTAACAATTCAAAAATTTACAAATAATTACAGCTTTACATTAGTTTTACATCTTTCGGTATGATCAATGCGATACATTATAAATAAACAGAAAACAATCATCCTTTGCAAACGACGTTTTTTTAAACAATTCTAAATAAGTGCAAATTTTAATGACAAACTTTGAACTTGTGAGAGAATGCTTAACAGTATCAGTGAGATCAATTACCGTACCATGCAGTAACAGATTACTGACCCTTAAAAATTACAGTTTTACCCAGTACCGACCGACAGCTTTGACCCTGCACTAAACGTGTCACAGTCTTGCACTGGTGAAAAAGTCTTATCAAGGTATATTCATTGGCAATATTTCTCATTAGCATAACTCGATGATTTGATAATGGCTCTTTACACAGATCATGATTCAAAAGGCCGTCAAAGACAGTACTACCAACAAGAAATGCAAGTACGTTATTTACAATTGTAGCATTTACGCCACGTCCTCTTAGTGGCTTCTGGTTAGGACCAGTGTTCTGACGTACATGCATTTCAGTAATCTTACATACTGCCACTACATCGGAAGCTGGGAAAATCAAACCACCGCGGTCCTTGCGCATTAATAAGTTCAAATTAGGATAATAGCTGCTTTTGTCGGTGTCTATCAAAGCCAATCTGCACTCAATGCAATTTATTCTCTTCAAAAGGGTTTTGGCAACAAAACCAGCGACATAGGCCACAACATTATCTACAAACCTAGACAGCGACAAGTTGCCAGGAAGCTCTTGCATGCCAGCAGATTGCAATGAATGAGCCTGATCTGAGAAGTCATTGCTCTCATATCGTCTGCGGTATATTATTGTTTCAATGTTAAGATCTATAGCTAACTCGTGCTTCTTTATACGAGAAGCAATAGCCATCAAGTTGGAATTGTCTTGCGGAATGCAGTTGCCACTTGCAACATCTTTTAACTGATGGTGGGTAAGGAGACGCTTCCATGTATTTCTAAGATGTAGGGCTGAAGGGTTGTTGTTTGAACCCCCACGACTGCGAATAACTGCAAAAAAGAGTTCTAAATGGTCCTGACTTAACTTGTATGTCAGCAAATATTTCAGTGGGTGCAACTCAGCCTTAACATTAGAATCAAACAAATGCATAATGCTTACTGATGATGCTATAAAACCAACAGCACCTGTTTTACGAATACTATTGCACAAGGGCTGTCCATCAGCCAACTTCAACCCCTTCAAGTATTGGATGGCTTCCATCAAAAATGGTCGCCAGTATGTCTCATTATGCTTAGACAGTGGTGATTTATAGCCCTTTGCCAGAGGATTACGACTATTCATTACATCAAATAACCTATCAACTATCCGAATGAATTTCACTGTTGCTGTGCAGTTTTTAAAATTAGGGATGCATAAATCCTTCTGGCAAAATTCTAAGCTATCCGCAACAGACGAACTAAGCGTCTGAGCTGCAAGACGTACTTTCATTTTTTGCTGGCTCCACTGAATGTGGCGGTCACTAAGTCTGTTAGCTGCACGGACTCCCTCCTTGCCCTGAAGTTCTTGTAAATCGTTTATATATTGCCATTTTATTTCACCCTTATCACAGTCAATCAAAACCTTCTTTTCCGCCAGTGTATTGCGCATTAGTTTTAGCATGTGGCAAGCATCAAGAACTAGGCAAACCTGCTTAGATGGATCAACAGGATGCAAAAATGTTGGTTTTATATTATTTACATCAAAAGAAGCACCCAACTCACGAGCCATTGAGAAATTTGCAATACAGCCATCAAATGTAACAGAAACAACCAGCACACCAACAGCAAACAACTTTTCAATACAGAGTTTAAGCAAATTGGCTCTTTCTTTGCCATGAAGGCCATCGATTAAAAAATAACCAACAGGTACTTTCCATTTCTCTGTCAAAGATACAATCAAAAACACAAGTGCCTCTTTGGCAATTGGCAGGCCAGCCAAGTCATCTGCAGGTACCCCCATGTCAACATAACCCACAAATCTGTCAGCTGATCTGTCAAAGTCGAGCTGCTTCCTTATAGCAATTTCATCAAACATTAATGCACATGGCATTCTGGTGTTATTGCTTTCAAGGTGTTGGGCAATTGCACTGAATACTTCATCATGAAAGCCAGGGTTGCCGTTAATGCAAGAATACCAAGATGACAGAGTTCTAGGATGAGGCAAGCAGAAATTAAAAGTTTCACGAACAAAGTTATATGCACGTGCTGAATAGAATTGGAGTGTAAGTGCAAATGCTTTCAGCTCATCTGGAAAAGTAACGCCTTGTCTCCTACCCTTCAGCATTCGACTGATTAGCTGTAAGGTTGGCAGTGAAAATAATGATTGCATGTTATCTGCAGCTTGCTGAGAAATCAAATCTTTCTGGTGCAAGTTGCATAGCAGCTGTTGCAGGGACTTAACTTTCAATTGCAGTCGCCGGTTTTTCTGCCTAAGTATCTTAACCTTGTGCTTATATTGGGCAATTGCAGACTCCATTATGCTTAACTTGCGTTTAAGCACTTTGGGACTGGGTAAAGAGTAGTTGTGCCCATCACATACCCTCAACTTAGATGGCAGAAATGTCATGTTACTGGTTCCTTCTGATGCAGCAGACGTAGTATTAGTCCCATCAGCTGAACTACCAATTCTGAGACGTTTGCGAGAAGGCTCCAGTACTGGTGCATCGGAATGTTCAACTGATAATAAAGTGGTAGGACTGGACGCCTTTGGAGCTGTCAGATCACGACCATTCCTTTCTGCAAGAGGCTTTCGTTGTCGAACAGGAGTCACCAGATGACCAGGCAGATCAAAAATTGTCGGTACAGATCCTGAAGCCAAACAAAATGCTACTTGTATGAAAACTTACACTCAGAAACCGTGATTGCAATACCTTGTCAGCAATGTGAATTCAGCATGTCTCAATTAGTAATTTACCATCAATTACCAGCTAAAATAATCAATTACAAGGTTTGCAGCACAGTTAAGAAATTTTTTCTGGATAAGAGACTGCTGCAGTCCTGTTTTAGTTTTCATTTGCAAGGCTACATTATCAAGTCTGTAAACTTCAGTTCTAAGATTACATACCTGCATCATTTAATTCATAATATATTATATATCAAGTAAGCTCATTTCCATAAACAATATATAGTCAATGCAGTTCTAAGTTTACATACCTACATCAGTTAATGTGTAATGTATTATATAAAGCAAGGCTTAGCTGTTACTAAAAATATAGTCAATTCATAATTTCATATATCATGTAAGCTGCTACAAGCAAAATACAGTCAAAATGCAGCTCTAAGATTACATGCCTGAATCACTTACTTGATAATTCCATTATATCAGGCAGTCTGATATCAGGCAGTCTGTTACAAGCAAATAGTCAGTGCCATTTTAAGATTACATACTTACATCACTTAATTATAGCATGTTAGCTGTTACAAACAAACTATGCTACAAATTCACCTGCTTTAAGTTGAACTCTAAGTCCAGTGCGATCAAAACAATCGGGTGTGAAATGGTTTGAACAGACACGTGAGTGTATGGTCGCTTTAAATGCATTCCTATGCATAGCCTGTTCCCATTTTCTTGCAAGATCTGGTTTCGACCATGGGAAGCTGTCACATAAAAACAAAAGTTCTTCAGTTTCAGTTGATAAATGACATACAACATTCAACAACAATTACTATAAATTATCAAATCGAAATGGTTATCCAGCTCAAGTTTTTATATTCTCTGTGTAGGCCAAGATCCATAGGTAGTTGCTTACGGTATTAAAGCAGTGAATATTGAAAGTGGGCATGGAAACCGCATTTTGCTGCTGAACTTGAAACAAACACTGTAGATCCGCACAACGATGCTGCACACACAAACGTAAATATTGTGTTTATTATTATATTCACTTACTAGTTGAAAATCAGATAGTGTTTGTTACTCATCGAGCACTGGGGCGCGGTGGTGTAGGGGTATGTTCGGTACCTTGCAGCTGGAGGGTTGCGGGTTCGAATCCACCTCAAAAGCCGCCGCGTAGGGACCCTGGGCAAGTCCTTCACTCGCAATTGCTCATGCGCTTCGGCGTGAAACTCCGATTCAGCGTCCGCGCAGTAGTCGGGAGCGCCTCTGAATGGGAATCTGGAAGGGGCGCTATAACAAGTGTTCAAATACAATACAAAAATACAATACTAATTTGAGGGACATGCATGCACTTGGGCGGTTGTTCACCCTATCTAGGCCTATAGCGGTATACCAAGAACCACATATACTGTATTTTAGAGCCCAGTGGCGGCGCCAGGGGGTATGAAATCACTGCAAATCACAGGGAGGAGGGGACAAAATGGAAGGAATTGGGGTTTTAACCCCCCAAACCTGAAATCCTGCTGCCGCTACTGATAGAGCCAAGAACCGTTTTTAGTTCAAAATTAAAAAACAGCGATACGTCGAAATTCTAGACTTATTTACGCATCGCAAATATAGACATATTTTGAAACATGGCACTATATCACTTACGCGTGAAATGTTATTCCTTGCTGCTTGGAGCGTTCGCCGAAAAATTGTTTACATCCGTAAGCAACGCAATTTTTTCCGCCGTATCTTTTTTTTCTCACTTTTTCCTCCAACAAACTTTCTTCGTATCTATCTGCCATTTCTGTCCTCTAAACGGTAAACGCTGCTAAATGTACGATTCACCGTAGACTAGGCTTTTCAAATGCGGCGCTCCTCATGCAAGCATTCGTAAATCTTCTGGCAACATGGCCGCCAGCCAAAACAGTAGCGAGGCTTCAGCAAAAACCACGTGACCCCACTGGCCTGAGAAGAGTGGCACTTAATAAAAGTGTTCTTTATTCCTATAAAGTTTATTAGTTTAACACACAAAATGCACCGAACGCCGCTCGATAGAGGGGTAAGGTGAAAGCACAAGTTGTTTTGTTATTATTTTAGCCATTTAGCAAATCCTCTTTGGCAAGGACTTGTTTCAAGTATGCATTGCATTTATGTCGCGCTTTAACATGTAGCGCCATGTGCTCCCAGCTCAGATATAATCGAAGGCGACAGAGGAAAGTTTCTAGGTGCTGATGAATGGTAGCGTCACTGAAGAGAGCACATGTCTACAGAAAGTATATGGAACAATCTTCCCTCATACACTAGGAACTTTACATCTTTTGCTGTTTTTAAGAAGGCACTGGCTACGGAACCGTCCGGACGGTGCCGTAATTTCTTTTCTACGGAACCGTCCGCAAATAATCTATGGGCGATTGCACATATCTATGGCGTGAAAGCCGAACCATCAATAGCGCAGTAGTTAAGGGATTAACGAAACTAACCCTAACCCTGACCCTAACCGACCCTCACGACGCCTAATTTGACACTAAGCGACGACACGAATACTAACCTGGCCCTAACCGACCCTCAAGTTGTCCGCCATATAAAAATTCGACGGGAAGACAAGTTGACGTGACAGGCTTTTATTTGCCAATATTTATTTCAACCGGATGTAGACGCCATAGATATGTGCAATCGCCCATAGATTATTTGCGGACGGTTCCGTAGAAAAGAAATAACGGCACCGTCCGGACGGTTCCGTAGCCAGTGCGTTTTAAGAAACATCTAAAAACTTAACTCTTTACACAGGCCCATCTTGACTGACTTCTTTCTCCCTGTTCACCAAGTGCTTCTGTGTCATTGCTTCGAGTCATCGACTGCGTATGAATTATGGCACTCAAATCTCATCATCATCATTATTATTAAAGTACAACTTGTCAAACTCTGTTGCAATATATAATTTTTACTATTCCAGGTGAAGTCTTACATAATTGCTTCAATGTACTGTTTGATGTTGACACTTTAAATTTAGCTTGGTAAATTGACTGTTATACATTGTAATGTTTAAACTTTAATTTTACCTTATTAATAAGTGGAGTCCAGTCATGAAATATTTTACCAATGCTGTAGATGAAAATTTGAGCGAAGACACATCCAGCATATGCAAGGGAGCAACCTCAGTTGGCACAGGTCATTCTAGGAATTTCATATCGCTTTAAATGATCATTTGACATGCCAATAAATACAAAGCCATTTCTGCCAAATGTGTCAAAATGCCAGCTAAGAAACCTGAAAACAAACAAACTTTAGCAACATCATTTTAGCGCAAATGATGGTTCACAGTTAGTTCTGTGGCATTCCGAATGCATGAGTCCATTGGTGAAACGATAGCTTGAGAAAAATTTGCCAGCACACAGCCCTCAGAAAATTGCCAGCACACAGCCCTCAGAAACTTGCCAGTGCTCACACAGCCCTCAGGAACTTGCCAGTGCTCACACAGCCCTCAGAAACTTGCCAGTGCTCACACAGCCCTCAGAAACTTGCTAGCAAACAGCCCTCAGAAACTTGCCAGGAACCAGCCCTCAGGAATTTGCCAGCGAGCATCCCTCAGCTCACAGGTGGCAAAATTGAAAAGGCATTTCAAGAAATTGAGAGCAGATAAGCATTATGATATTTGGACATCAGCCATAAAAGTATGTCAATTACACATCCTCAGGTTTAAATGTCATATCATGTCTTGCCTTAATTGTGTTTTTTAACATTTCTTTATAGAGTCGGCTGGTATCAGCAATACAAGTAATCGTGGGTGGCCATGTGGTTGCAGCTGGAATAGCCACTTACCGGGGCCATGATGGATGGTACAAGAAGTACCTAATGCCAGCTTTACGGTCTGTGACTGATGGAGAAATGGCACACAACCTCACAATTAAAGCCGCTAAGTATGGTCTGATGCCACGACTAAAGCAAACGGAACATCCTGAATTGGTTTGTTGTCAGAAATTATTTTTATTTATGATATGTGTTTTGGCTGAGGGAACTAACCTTGCAAAGAGTACCATACTTATGTATGGTGCTGGGAACTGTTTGAAACACAATGACTTGTGCTGCGACAGTGGGCTGGATCTAGATGTAGCATTTAAGTGGAATATTCTTTGTTGAACCATTGGACCTGTATGGAATGAGTGTATGACTAGTGCATCCAGATTAAGACCAGTCTCAGTTTTAATTGAAAATTTTATGCTGCTCTGAAGACACTGTTGTTGATTATTTAATTAATTAATTATTTATTTATTTATTTCAACCACTTGTTACATGCAGTCTGTATGTTGGCTGGGCCAAGACAGTCATGCTAAGGCCTGAGGTACCATTTGTCAAATAGCTACTGATTTCTAAAACTATTTTTGACTGAGCTGGTATAATGGCATAAGATTAATAAACTTGCTTTGTTGACTGATTTTTAATTTATATTTAATTTAATTGAACATAAGTTTTCCTGGTAATGACATATTGGGACATTGATGAAAGTGCTTTTTACTGTCAGGGAGGTGATGTCTCTACTCTCTAAGTATTTTGTGGTCTTTCCCATTATGCTATTTATCCAGGTTAGCCAAGCTTTGATTTGAATTAATTTATTCAGAAATTACTTGCTTTATATTTCCATAGAACCTTTGGCAGTAAACATAAATTTGAAGTCCTTAATTTCAAGTTATCCATTGGTAAATAATTTCATTTGGTTGTTGTAGATAAGAAACTGAAGAAACCCAAAGTTATTTCAGTTCCTTTATATCTAACTTAAATAATTTTCAACAAAATTGGTTTCTGGTAATTATGTGGGATGAAATATAATGTGTTCATTTTTCTCTACTATTCTCTTTTTTCAGAAAACTCAGCTGTGGGGTTTAAGTTTTGCCACTCCTGTAGGGCTTGCTGCTGGGTTTGACAAACACGGGGAGGCAGTGGATGGCTTACTTCGGTTGGGGTTTTCCTTTGTTGAGGTTGGTTCTGTTACACCAAAGCCACAGGAAGGAAATCCAAAGCCTAGAGTCTTCCGACTTTCAAACGACCTAGCTGTCATTAACAGGTTAGAGATTACAATCAGTCTAAAGTTTAGCGGAAAATGTTTAGGCTACTCTGAAGACATGTCCTTTGTGAACTGTTATGTAGCTACATTGTACTGCTTTTCGGAGTTGCATAACAGGCACAGTATTGAATTTTCAGTATACTAAAGCGGTTGACAAAGTATTTTTTAGAAATGGTCAGGTATTGCATTGGTGGCTCAGGTGCCAACCTTTGCATTTGTGCCCAGGCCTTCAGGTTCCCATTGATAGGCTAATTATATTTACCTCTGAATTGTTCTCTTGAATGCTATATAAATCCTCTGAATATTTATTAGTAACATAGTTATTTCAAGCATTTGCAGCATGTAGAAAGAGAATGTGATAAAATGTGTAAGCTACACCATAACATTTTGCTCATCGTATAGATCTAAATATGGTGGTTTCTGGGTTTGACAAACACGGGGAGGCAGTGGCAGTTACTCACAACTACATATTAACAAATGACATAGGGTTGGTCAAAATTCATTTCTAAACAAATTTCTTGTTTACACTTTAACTGTATAAAGGGTGAAATGGACCAAACCCAAAGAAATGTCTGGTTGGAGACAGATCAAGGGCTAGAAATATCTGGCAGTGCAATGGGATAAGATGAAAACACTTGTTATAACATCTACACAGAATTGACCTGAAATTCAGGCGATATTGAACAGCTGTTACAAATTGTGCAGTTTTTGTAGTTGTTTTTACTTGTAGTTGTCTAAACGTAGCTTGTTGTATTTTTATTGTTTAATAACGTGTTCTATTTCTGTACTACAGAAATTTAAATTTTTCAGGTATGGCTTCAACAGTGACGGACATGAAGCCGTTTCTAAGCGATTAGAAGCCCGAGAAAAGGACAAAATAGGTGAGCTATCGGTATCTGTAAATTATGGTTTTCTGCTGAAATTATACCAAGATTGAGACAAGATTATTTATGGACAAGAGAGCACCACAAACTTGACATCAGAACGTTGGCTGTCTCTCTTTGATCATTTTTTTGTCAAAGCTTAACTCATTCATCCCAACAAATTTATCAACTGGTTATGAAATTTCTTTTATAAGTTTAGGAAAAAGTTATTGAGTGCTGCGGTTTTAGGGATAAACATTGCGTAGAAGAAGGCTCAGGAAGAATCATGGCATGCATCATGGCTGTTGTTAAAAATTGTGCAGCTTTTCTGGCTGTTTTCGTATGTGATTGTGTAATTGTAGCATTGTGGATTGTCAACTCAGAGGTGATGGGTTCAAATCCCTACCAGGACGGAATGATTACTCAAGCTTTCTGTATCACTACTACTCTCTAGTGAACTCGACTATAATATTTGGTATAACCTCTAGTGAACTTGGGTCTTTGTCTGATCTGTATATTGCCTGATTACGGCGTGGTTTTTGTTCACCATCGGTTGAAGCCTTGTGCATCAGACACAATAGAAGTTATAAGTTACAATTACATTGTAAAATGAGTATATATATGTCTTGCACTATTAGTTAGTCATGTTTCAAAAGATGGGACTTAAAACCTTTCTTCGTAGTCCATGGCTAAGAAAATGCAATTACTTATACTTCTTGCTTATAGCTAAAGGTCTCTTGGGCTTAGCGTAAAGATACGATACTAATTGTCTTGTTTATTATTTGATGTCATTTACTGTATCCTGGTTAGGGTCTTTGTCTTTTCTTAATTTTTCCTAAATTCTTTTGATTGGCTGGCTATGCTAGGACCAGAAATCCCAGATGACCGTAACATGTTAAACGAGAACCTCTGGAGCCCCGACCGGCCCAAGTTCCAGGGTGTCAGGCATAAAGGTATCTGGGTAGGATTATTTTGAATACATAGCTCTTGAAAATAAGGCAAAATCTTCTCAATTTCACACTAGGCAATTTGGGCTGCCTCCAAATTCTCTGAAGTAGTCATAAATTCGGATTTTTTGCAAATTGGTTGTGTGACAAAGATATACTGATTTGAAACGATGTATGAAGATTTAAAACCCTGATGTTGCAAACATTGAATGTCGTACTTACTTTACACGGCCATCTGTGTGAAATCTGATCTGCTGCCAGTTGTGAAGTGACTAAGGCACACTACATTCAAAATCTACGTTCTAGAGCTTTTTGCTTGTTTTAATTATTATATTTTATTTCTTTCTGTTATTTGTTTTTTTCTTGTTATAATTGTAGTCCAAAATTTACTTGTAGTTAAAGTTTAGAATGAAAATATCATTGGTCGTTGAGTCAATTAAGTTCTGTACCTAACTTTCCTTGCCGATGTCTCTCAAAGATACTTCTCTATATTTGCTAGAAATAGATTAACTGGTTGCCAGCATTGCTGTAATGTAATGTAATTGAATATTTATGTAGCACCCCTTAAAGATATCTACTCCGAGGCGCTCTCTACGCTAGCCTATATGATGTTAGATGTCATTACGAACTATATTACATCAGTTTGCAAAACAATGCACAGTAAGCCAAAAGAGTCACCAGTGGCGGGCCCACACACACACGAGGAACCAACCAACAGATTCCCGTTGACAGCTAAGATGGCATGGATGTTCAGCTGAGCAGATCTGTAGTTTTATTGTTGCCAGGTTCAAGTAAAAGGTTGAGGGACCCTGTCATTTTATTAGCAACACCTTAAATTATATCTTCTAATAAATTTTGAAGAAGCATCATGGATAGGCTGTAACTTTACTTTTCTGTTTATTTATAGTTAATTATATGAAGGTTTTTGTATTATAGTACATTTCATTGTGAATTGTTTAATTAGCGAGTGGGATCCTGGGAGTGAATCTTGGCAAAAACAAGACATCGACTGATGCAGCTGCTGACTACGTGGAAGGCGTCAAGAAGTTTGGCCATTTAGCCGATTATCTTGTCATCAACATCTCAAGTCCTAACACGCCCGGTTTAAGAGCATTACAAAATAAAGATGAACTGGAGAAGCTTCTGGAAAAGGTACCAGACAATTACTGCTCGAAGTAGTTATCAAAACTTAAGTCAGAATTTATTGCATTTTCTTATAAGAGCTGATGTTCATTTGTGCTATGTAAGTTTATTTACTGCATTCTGTATGTGCCTGAATGTGGAAAATCAAAACAGAATACATAGCATTCAACCGAAATTGCTTCCATTCCAAAATGCTACATCAAGGTAAACTTTCTTGCAGCCTTTAGTATCATAATTGTGACTGGAAGTTGATCTTTGTGACAGTTAAGAGAGTTTTAACTCGGTAGTAACTGCTTTTTTCAGAGATTACAATTGTGCTCTAACCAGAGGTGTGCGCTTAATCCAGGGAAGTCCATGCCTTGGGTCTTGTCGACTTTTTTCTTGACCATACTGAGTTCTGATACTTTTATACTCCTGGTATAACCTGTTTCAACCTGCAAAATACACAGCTGTATAGAAGTGTATAATTGTACATTGCTGAAAACTTAAATTTCAGTTTAACACAGCCTATGCCATATTGTGTAATGGATCCTGTGTTATAGTGAAGGTCTAGTGTACTGTGTCGTATTGTTATGGTAAGGTTTTTTGGTTTAGTTTGAATGTAGTTAAGGTTTATGTTTTTCACAATAGCTTTTTTGGTTCGAAACTGAATAATTGATTCTAAGTCCTTCCTGTTGTTATCATGTACTGCGATATTAATAATAACTTAGGTGACCCTAGCTAGCGGGACTATTGTCCTTTCGGGGTTCCCTTTTGTGGCTACTGATGAAAAATAATCATGCTGCTACTGTGTTGTGATGCTAACAATGGCAATTAATCATGTTACCTTTGTTTCACTTTAATGGCTTCAATAAAAAGAATTGAATTGAATTGAATTGTAGAAAATGTTTGTCTAACTTAGCATTGTGTAATGCAGTCTTGTATTTACAGTACAACATTGTTGCATTTTGTGATATTATTAGGTAATTAAAGCAAGAGATGAGTTGTCGGGTAAAAAGCCTCCACTGTTGATCAAACTGTCACCTGACCTCAGTCAAGAGGATAAGGCTGATATTGCTGCTGTCATCAAAAAACCCAAGGTTTGATTACTATGAATTTACATTTCTGCTTAAACACATTTGTGACGCCAGAGGTCAAAACCCGTCACATGTCGGTTTCTGACCTTTTTATTCAGTCATATTCTGCAATTAATCTGCTTCAAAATACTTTTTATAGAATGAAAATATCTTTTTTCTAAGTGAAGTTATGTGCGTTTGATTCTTTCATTGGTTTAGAGTGAAAAATTCGAATAAAAAGTTTCGAAATATTCATGTCATTAAAAGTCCTCAGCAACCATTACCTGATTATTCTGCAATTGTGCTGTGGAATAAAGGGTTCTATTCTGTGTCGTATAAAACAAACGGCATCAAAATCGGATTACTACTTTGCAAGTTATGGCAAATTCACAGGCAACTGCTGAATTGAAGAGTATTCTACATTATTGACACCTCTCGCCTATTTCAGCTTCTAGCTCAGTATCTAGGAAGCGACAAACGACGGGTTTTGACCCCTGGCGTCACATTTATGCAATATGCATGTAAACTAAAAAGTTGGTGAAGATTGAATTGTGTGTTAATTTCACCTGCTAAGTTATCTTAAAGAGTTTCTCTTATAGATGAATCTAAACCATCAGTTGATCTGATTACAACTTCTTTATGATGCCTTGTGCATCAAAAACTGGCACTAAAGAAGTTGCTAATTAATAATTATAATCGCAATCCATTATCTAAAAATGGCAATTTTACTGGGTAGTTTAGTGTGGTATTTTAGTAGTTAATTTCTGTGCCTGTCAATAGTTGTGTTGCAGTATAAGTTATTCTGTTGTAACGTGTTACATTTAATTGGAGTGAAAAAGTACAAATTAGTGCCATAGAAGGCGGTTGGCCAAGCATTAGTAACTTTCTTGAGGCAGCTCTTCAGGGTATATTGAAATTTTATGTCACTTGAAAGATATCTTGAACTTGTTTCAGTCTGTCAGAAGATTGCTATGTAATGTAACAGAACATTTATGTAGTGTCTTTCAATCTATGTATTTACTTCAATGCATCCGTAGGTTGTTCGTCTTATATATTCTGAACATGCTTTAAATTTCAATTGGCTTCTGAGTAGTTTATTCAGTGATTATGTAAATGTTTCGTTAAATTATATAAATGGTATGTTTACATCACTATATGACTTTGTGTTTAAAAGGTAGAACTTCAGATAACAGTGTTTCTGTTTTCAGTTTCATGTTGATGGCCTTGTCATTAGCAATACTACCATCACTCGCCCACCTACTCTTAAAAGTTTAAAGAAGTCAGAGGTTGGGGGACTTAGTGGTCCTCCTCTCAAAGACTTGGCCACTGCGGCCACTCGTGACATGTACCAGCTAACACAAGGTATAGTATGGCTTCTTGTAATGGCATAAATTGTTTATATGATTATGGAGGTTATCCATTAAAACGGCTTGTGGACTCGCACAGTGCCTTACAGCTTGAGAAAGAAATCTGAGCAAAATAAACAAGCAACTTGAAAATTTATGCTTTATTTCTGATTAATCAAATCAAATTTTTTCGAATCGATTCCATGAACAGTGGGTACAATGTACACGTGTGAATACAGTTATTAACAGTTTACATTTCGTAAGCGCCATTAATAAGAAACAAAAATTGAAGAGGTTATAGTCTAACAGGTTAAGTAATAAAAATCGATTCATGGGGAGAAGAAGCCCAATGGGCTTATCTAGTCTTCCCCACTATGATGGAACAAATTGATAGAACTAGAAAGGAAACATGTGTCAGTTCAATTAACATAGGATGAGAAATAGGCATGGCGGCAGTAAAATCAACGTCAGTTAAGTAAGTGTTTTTTATAGGCCTGTTTGAAGGAGTTGAGTGACCTCTGATTACGGATGCCACGGTCAATGATTCTTATCTGTTACAGCTCATGCTTCAGTTTTTTGGCAGTAAAATAGATTTATTTTATGTTACCTGGTAAGATATGAAACCAGATCGCAAGGTCAGAGGTTTATGAATGTAAAACACTTAGATTTATATGTGCTGTTTAACCACTTAACAAAGGCAGCTCAGCTCTAAATCTGTACTGGGAATATGTGGGTCTGTCATGTGCTGTCCTAGTCAGGATTGGCTGATTTGCCACCAATGGAATTGGTCCAATGTAGGTCAGTGGGATGTTGACAGAAGCATCTTTAATTTTTGAACATATGGATTGAGGTGTTTATAGAAAAACTACTGTGTGTATATTAGAGAAATATCCGGAGATGTGGTGCTTGGCTTGCTTTGCTCATCGTCAGTGTTTGTGCTGTAACAGGCAAAGTGCCAATCATTGGAGTGGGCGGGATCAGCAGTGGCCAGGATGCGTATGAGAGAGTAAGATCTGGAGCATCTCTTGTTCAGATCTACACCGTCTTGGCCTATGATGGCCCTCCTGCTGTCAAAAAGATTTCAGATGAATTGGCCGATTTACTCAAGTGGGTGGAATTTAAATTAATTGATCACGTTGCAGATTTCTATTCAGATTTGTGCAAAGTGTAATTCTGGCTCATTTGAATAAATTTATATGAGGAAATATGTTGTTGAAGTAAAACAATGCAGATCTGAGTGAATGTGGTATGGATTGTTATTTGGTATTACCGTACATGGAGTGACCTTGTCTACATCCAAACAAAACACATTGTTCAACGCCGACTTTCTGGAAAGTGAACATACTTTAGTCAATTGAGTTGGCTTGTGTTGGATGGCACAGTTGCTAAAGTGGTTACAAGTCAGCATTTCAGTGCAGCTTCTTGGATTTGAATTCCAGTGCATCAGCTGTCGATCATATGAAATTGCAGTGCCTCATAGGACCTTCCAAAAACGCATAACTTCTGGATTGCAGACTTGGGGAGGAGACTTAGAATGGCATAAATTGACCAGAGCAAGTCATGGGCTGAGCTTTTCAACCAGTTCTTGAGGAAACAGGGAACAGAATAGAGGTGGTAAAAATCCCTTTTTCCAGCAAATCCTCAACTTGAGAATGGTTGAATACAAGACAAACAGCATATGAAATTTGCATTTTATTATTGGGTTAATTTATTGGTATTTTGTTTGAAAGTAACAGTTTTGATGTACTAAGTTTGATATAACTGAACACTGTTTAAAGTTAGGGAATTTTTTTCATTTAGTTACGTAATGTGCCATTTGTGTTTTTTTATAGGAAAGACGGTTTCCATAGTATTTCCGAAGCTGTTGGGGTTGACGTTAAAACATGAAGACAATGATCTCTGTATTTTTCATCTTAATTGCATCTTAATTGAAACTTATTAATTTTTCTGATGGATTTAGAATTTGTCTTTAGTGTTCAAGGAATCGTGACATCTCACTTTTGTTGCAATTATGTTGCGATGTTTTGTAGACATGTGCTTCAGATTAGTGGCTTTACTAATTATAATAGTTTGGACTTTTTATATTAAATTATTTTTACCTGCTTTTGTGCCAAAGTTGATCTTGAAAATCAAGGTTTGACAATACCTGTTAACAATAATTAGTAGCGTAACTGGACGAAACAAATCTCTTTCTGGAAAAGATGAGGTGATTGAAAGAATAAAAACTTGATACCTGGGGAGCTTTGTAGTGCAACAGGCATTTCTTACATTTTGTAAATGTGAGATATTTAGTCTTCAGATGATTGCAAAACACAACATGCCATCAGGGGCCCTTGGCATGCTTCTAACGGAAGAACTATCGATTGTAGACCATGTAGACTTTCTCCAGGTCCTCTTTTTACCAATTATGCCACATTATTCGGCAGAATTTTTTGCATAATGCTTGCTACTACAAACTTAATTAATTCCTACATAACAGTGGTGTAGTGGAGGGGGGGGGGGAACGCCGTTCCCCCACTTTTTTCTCACACTATGCAAAATTCTTGCAAGATGGCACTTTTTGCTTACTTCAATATACAGGCGTTCCCCCACTTAATTTTTTAGGACTACACTACTGCTACATAATAAACACACTTAGAGTCTTAGACTGTTGCAAGGTAGGACTGCCAAAGTTGTGAATTTATTATTATTATTATGCATTTATTAAGCACCACTATCTAATGACCAAGCATCAATCAATGGCACTGAGCACTGAGTGAAGGACTTGCCTAAGGTCCCTGCACATTAGCTGTCTCCGGGAAGGCTCAAACCTGAACTCTCCGCGTTACAAGGTGAATGCTCTAACTAATCGATCTCTGTTTCCCATTTGCCAGCTTCAGTCCATCTGTAGCTGTGCGGATCATGGCCAACGTGAATCCTAAGCTAACTGAGACTGACATCAAGGATCACCATATTATGCAAGTGGTCAGATACGCAGTCTTCATATAATTATGCATACATACATTCTCAGAAAAACGATTTCTTTGCGAGGGGTTATTGGTGTTTGGACTTTGGATACCCATAACATCTGTAAATAGCATATCACTGTTATCATAATATTCAGCAAAGTGTTGGGAAAGGCGCTATATAAACTTTAAATACATGAAATTTAACATGCATTCAGTGATTTCAGTCTCTGCCTTACGCTTCATAGTCGATGAAGAGAAGTAAAAAATAACAGAATTTTTTTTATCATAGTCGTTTCAGGTTAAATCACCAATAATTCGACGAGTTTTGGGCTTGGTTTGATTGAAGGACTGCATGGGTCAGGTTCAGTCCCTGCAGATTAAACGTTTCTATCAATTTACTTAAGTATATTTAATAACACGAGCATTGGCAACTAAAGATCACTCCTTTTAAAACTGTTGCGCCGTAATGTCCATTGTGTTCTGAAAACACGTTTCCGAAATAATTTTTATCACTAGTGTCGCTTCACGTGTTGTGAGTGAGTGTGGCCTCTTGAATTATGTACTCTGCGCCGAAGTAGAGAACGCTGCTCATTGCGCTCAATTTTTTGCAAATCTTCACATTTTTAGGTTGAGTTACTTTTTATGATGAATATTCTAATTTAAGTAGATGTAAAAAACTGCGAAGTTATCCAAATGGATGCTAGTCGAGGGTTAATTTTACTCAGAAACACACTGGGCTTCGTTGAACACCGACCCAATGGACCCTGTGTGTGTTTGCCGGTATCTGATGAATTAATGGATTGCATTCATTGACAAATGAACTGCGGTAATATGCTTTTTACCATGCGGTAAGAGAATAACAGTAAAATGTGGCCAGGGTGGACAGCAATAGTCGTTAACGCATGTGTGTGTGTTTAGAAATTTGGTAGTGTTTCGTTTTGGGCATACTTATAGTATCGGGGGCTGAAGGATTTATATGGTATCTTTGGTCATGCTGCGTGGACGCCGGACGGTACCAGGTTTTCTTGGCATTCTATTAGTTTAATGGACCGCAACCTACCGCAACTTACCGTTAATATAGAGTATCTTTGGTCCAGGGGCCGTCCATAAAGTACGTCACGCTCCAGGGGGAGGGGGGTTTAAGAAAGTGTGACAGTTTGTGACAGGGGGAGGGGGTCAGGCCATGTGTGACGTCACACATTAATTTTTTTAAATTTTATTTATAATTTATTTTTTTAGTAGAATTTCATAGCTTTAAAAATAATTTTCAAAAATTTTCTGAAACATTTTAATTAGTTTTATGTCAAAATAGCATGAAATGCATATCTCCTGAATGTGTTTTTCACGATTCCTCTCGCTAGGAGCGCTAGTAATAATGCTGTTGCGAAGCCTTGTTTATGTATTAGCCTTGCTTTCGGAAGTATTATTATTTCTATGTTCGAAAGTGTGACGTACTTTAGGGGGGGGGTCCGAGTTTTGTGACAGTTTGTGACAGAGGGGAGGGGGGTAAAAATGGTCAAAAATAGCGTGACATACTTTATGGACGGCCCCCCAACAGTTCTACTTCGCTCAGATTGGTCGACTTATATAGCACATCGAGTATCACTTACCTGGAGATTCTAAACCTTTCTTTGCTATTGTAAACCTATTGACACGGAACGGAAAACGGCCCTTTTTAGGGCCACAAAATGCATACGAAGGGATATGAGACGAAAAATACGCTTTCTAATGATGACACTAACCATAACCCTGACCCTAACCGACCCTCACGATGTCATAAGACATAATGCCCTCTGTAATGTCGTGCTAATTTTAGGTCCCGCCATATAAATGTTGCGGTCCATTAAACTAATAGAATGCCATTTTCTTATCAGGACACTGACCCTGACCTTAACCGACACTCACAACGCCAGTAAACTTACCCACTATATCCTTCAACCCCGATACTATTAGCTTGCCATAGCACTACACGAATATTTGATAAAATCTGTTACAGAACCATCAAAAATTTCTGGTTTGACAAAAACTGAATAATTGGACTGTTGCAAAACTCAGAAGGTAGTTTCATTGGATTTCAGTGTAAGTAAGTAAGTAAGAATATTCTTTACTGAGAAGCACTAGCAAACTCACAGCACTGTACATGGCAAGATTAATACATTCAAACAAAAACAAACAAATTTATATATACAAGCAAAGAATTGAATGGGAGAAGTTATTTTATATGAGGGGAACCTAGGGGAGGAAGCGTTAGGGCATAAAGTTAGGGCATAAACATAGAGTTGTGATCTATATTCCAGTGTGTTTATTTAAATTTGACACATTCTAAAAATATGACTTGAAACTTGTTTAGTCAAAGCCGGTAACATTTGAGATCTGGTCACTTTTCTGTAATTTTTGTTTCCACAGAAATTAAGGATGATGCGTGGCCGAGGAGGTATGATGATGGCCAGAGGAGGCCCAAGAGGTCCAGTTCCACCGCTGATGAGTCGACCTGGTATGGGGGGACCAAAGTGAGTCGACTCTTTCTATCTTTCATTCCTTTTCTTAAGACATTTACAACTAAATACAAACCCTGTGTTTACCCACTGAATCTTTTCAATGAGCTTGTGGCTGTGGTAAAAAAGCAGTTGTTAGACCATTCAGCAGATTGTTTATGGAAAATGTAGACAAAGATAAAATTGCTCTTTATGGAGCATCTCGGTTTTTCATTTAGAACATCAGGTGTAATGGATATTTAAGTCTCTTTGCAGTTAGTTTTTTTCAGACTGCTATAAAATTTATTCTCTGTGGTTAGGTAATGTAATTATGGATAAATATGATTTGTATTTTATGTAACATCTTAGATGTTATAGTTCATTCTTGTTTTTAAATGGCCAGCTTTGTAGTAAGTTATTCTGATGGGTTATTCATAATTAATTTGCCAGTTAAATACAAGATGCCAAATAACGAACTGAAACTGCAACATGTCACTTAAAGTCACCATTTAGCGTTACATTACTAGCAAGTTTATGATTTTGAAGCTATTAACTGTTTTCATGTGTAACAGATTAGATAATAAAGGAGTCATCGAATTAATTTAAGATTGATTACTTTGCCTAATTATCCTAGCCAATTAGCAAACTCAAACATGTGTTTGGTATGGTAGATGTCTACTCTAAGCAGAATTACTTTTCCAGAAGTATTAGACATAAGGTTTGTCTAGGATCAAGTTACATCAGCTGCTCTAATATCCTGCTTGAATTATGCTTGTCTATTGTTTTTTTTCTTCAGTTTTCGTCCACCTTTTATCCCACATATTCCATTTGATATCACTCAAGTAAGATTGTTCACTGATTTCTGTAATGTATAGGCTGAAAATCTTAAAAATAGTTTCCATACCTCATACAAAAATGACTGTAATTTGATTGTGACAACATGTAATGGTAATGAAGAAAGACCATTGTTTGGCCTCACAGTGGATTGCTGTCTTTACTGATATACCAGAGTTTGAACCCTTGGTACAGTGGTTAAAGATCAGCATGTTACCACTTGTTTTCCAGCAATGACCAGGTTATCAATTGATTGTTATAGGATGGCCTGTTAATGAGAGTTAATGTATTAATTGCCAGGAAATGTTGATAGTCTTGGGTCACTGAACAGAAATCAGCTTGTGCTAGCAGAATAGTGCCTGTCAAACTGTATTTCTTGGATAATTTCAGAACTTTCACTGATAAGCAGGAAGATGCCGGCCTTAGAAACTATGTACATTTTTGAGACCAGCCGAGAAGAATTGGTGGATCTTTAGTTATCTAACTTGTGAAATTTAAAGAAACCTTTCATATGGCCCTAATATTAATAAGACGATTTGTATAGCAACGTAGCTCGGCCGAAGCCAAAGGAAAGCGCTTTACGTGACGACTGAAAATTGTCTTATAGCGCCCTGACTGATCAGAGAAATTTCACAGCAGTTTGCAGCTAAGTCGTGGACTAGATTTAGACTTGTAGCCTTAAGTCTTTAATTCTAATATGATTTTAACAATCTTACTGATTTTTATTGCAGTGTGATAACGTATTCCAGCGAGCAAAGCCTGCACCAGATGACAAAGTCCTGACTGAGGTAATCTTTAACTGTTTGTCTAGTTTGTTTTAGTCTGTTGCAGCGGGGTATAGTGTCATCAGTGATACCAATCACTTGCCATTATTCATGATGACACTTTTAGCAGTGCGTAACGGTAAAAGTACTGGTGTTTAACTTGAAGCACCCATCTATATTGGCATTAAGTAAGTAAGTATATTCCTTATTGTACCAGTTGCCAGACTGCACTATTGTGTACATACCTCTTAATATAGCGTTAAATAACAACAAGGATACAGCATTTTCTAACCATTCTTGACTGTTGTTGTTATGACAATTATTGCATATTAGATGTTATTGTAAGCATGTTAATGTTTGAAAGAAGGTCTTTTATAGTTTCTGCCAGCATAAACAATGAAACTTTATTGGACTGCTTGATTTATGTGTTGCCAGGCTCTGCTGAAGAGGTCGCAAGAACTGACACCCACATCACAGGATCAAGCCGCTGTGCTCAGCCTTGTCACCAAGATTCAGTCAGTTCTAGATAATCTGGTTGTTGCTCCTTCACTCTTTGAAGCAGCTGTAAGTACATTTAAGATGATCAGCTGATTAACTGATATTTACAGGTTAGATTTTTGGTAGAATGGTAATTTTATCAGTTTTTTTGCTTTAAAATGTTTAATCGTTTTTGCAAATATTGCGTTTACCTGAAATCAAACCTTCATCAAGTATCCAGAAAGACCAGAGCGTTAGGCAACTGCTGCACCTGCATGTTCAATTGCATTTTGAAAGAACACATTTTCTTTTTGCCATTGCTTATCAAACTATTTTGTTGTTTTTCTTTAGAAACCTTGCTGCAGTGATTACCTATTATTTCGATGAGCATGAAACTTTGGTATAGCTGTTATTATTTGTAGTTTATCATGGCCTTTTAAATAAGATGTGTACATTTACTTACCAATAGTTACAGCTAAGATTTGGTGATAGTTCTAGAAATGAATCCATGTTGTTACTGAATAAGTTATATCTGAGAAAACAAAGTTGCTGGCACATTCAGTTACATGGATTCAGTTATTGGGGTTGAGTGAGGTGTAACTCACATTTGATCCTAGCACAGCTATAGGATAGTATTAACTCAATTTGAATTCTGGTTCTTTCTTGTAGTTGAAGTAAGTGTGGTTGGTGTTGTTCAGTCAGTGTTTGTGTCATAGTGGGGGTTTGTTGGCCAGGAGGGGTAGGCCTCACTTCAGGCAATAATACAACGATTGTCCATTTACGATGCCTTCCTGACCCTACCCAAGCTTTGAACAGCTAGGCCAGGGCACTGATACCCATCTCTTTAGGGCCATGTTCTGCACAGTCTGCTGCCTCCAATTAAACCTGCAATCTACTCCCTACGTCCACGAGCCCACGCCAGAATTTTACCCATCGCAGACAATTTGTCAAGTAAAACATATTTATTATTAGGATGATTTACTCTTGACTTGCTATTTCAGAGTTTACACCAAAGTATGGTTGGCGGTTGGTTTCAATAAAGGATATACTTACTTTCTTAATTATGTAGACTTTGTAAAGAACTACTTCAGGGTAGACTCATCTGAGTCACAACAGTTTACACATGTATACATACTTGATTACTTTAAAGCAATCTCCTCAAAACCCAAACTAGGTTGACTGAATATTATTTGACTGCCTTGCTATGTGGGTTGCATTGTGATAAGTTTCCTTTTACCCGATGACTGTTTTTATTGTTAATGTTAGCAACTGGAGGAGGTGCGACAAGTGGGGTCACACAAGAAAGGAACAATCCTGGCTGGACACAATGTGGCCGACGTAGTGGTCATCCTCAAGACACTGCCCACCCTAGAGGCTGTCCAGGCACTGGCCAACAAGGTCTCAGAGGACCTCAGAGCAGCTGATCCGCACGAAATATTCAGCACACTGCCAAACGAGAGTGGCTTTGAAATCAGTTCATCTGAGGCAACTGTTAAGATTCTCATTGCGACCATTCCTCCGAATCTCAAGAAGTTAGACCCTCAGCTCCACTGTGAGTTCTTTCATCTTAGACAATTGTGCCTTCTGTTAATGGTTTGTGCTCTTCATGCATGTAATGACGCCAAAGATATATTCAAAAGACCTCAAGAGAATCCTTTGTGGACTGTTGTTGATAAAGGCATGTAATAAATCTGCAATATTGTATATGTATACATAGGTATCTGAAAATGTATTTACATATTTATATACGTTTGGATATATTTTCACTGATGGCACCTTTTAATTACCTAATTACTTTGCTGAGGATTCTTTTAACAGTTTACTTTTTGTGTTTGCTCTGTATGTTAGTTTACTGGATACGAATCTGGTTACACTGAAATGAAGATAAGGAGGAGCCCTCACTCTTAAGTTAAAACTAAGGAAAAGAAGTTGCTTGCACTTCCTGCGCATCTTGTTTTATAAAGCACCACTTCAAAAAAAAACTCGTCCGTGGCGCTTTTGACCCGAACTAGTGAATCAGATGTCAAATAATACAGACTGCAGGGCAGTACAGGCACTTGCAAAATTGTTGAAGGGTCAAACTCAAGACAGTCGATTCCAGCTCAGCTGGTGTTTTCATGTATTCAAAGTATTCAAGCTCTGTTTATTGTTAGCAGTTCAGCAATGCAGCTGCCTCTCATTCAAGGCAGTTCATTCAGACTGGATTGTTGTATGGTGGTGATACTTTGGCCTTTCATCTTCGTCAAGGGCATTCATTCAAATCTTAGTTTGCCACTGGCCAGCCATAATTTTAGCTTTTGGCAGTTGGCACAAGTTGTCATCAGATGAATGATTCAACCAAATGATCTAAAATACCTGGCTGAGTTCCTCTGAGTTCTGTAGCATGGCTGATTGGAGCAGTGGTGAAGCCATGGTGAGAACCCCTCCCAGTTTTAACTCCCAGGTGACCCATGAGATCCATACTTTGTGTTTTGCATGTTATTTCTGTGCAAGCAACTCTTGTGGCTTTGTCACATCTGAGCAAGGAATGGCATAAATAGGTTGATTGGATAGCATGGCCATTTTCTCACCTTGCCTGAACTCAGAAAAACAAATAGACAATGATTTTAATTTATAGCTTGCTTATCTCATTTAACTTGCATTTTATGACACTATCTTTATCTAAAAAGATTAAGTCAGATATGAAATGCAAGTTTAAGTTTGCAGAGTTTTACTTTGCTTTTATCTTCAGGTGGTGAGGTGATTGGCCACCCACCTTCATATGCTGAAGCTAAGAAAAATAAAGTTGCTGATGCCTCATTCTCATGACTGCCTCTCGGGCTAGCTGATGGAACTGCTATCTTTCCTATCTTAACTCTTTAACGACAAACTGCATTGGTTTCTCATTCATTTTGGTACACAATCGTTGTTAAAGGGTTAATGATGATGATGAGTTCTCTGCTCGAAGGCAGGTCCATTGGCTTTTATGCCACCTGGGGATGAGATGAGTGACGTGGTTTCCCATTGCCTTCCTCAAAGAAATTGTGCGTGAACAGCTTGTCCAGGATTGCTGCGCAGTGGCTTGAGGAATATTTGAACCTGTGACCCTCAGGTTAGAATTCACAGAGCATACCGCTACACCACCACGTTCCACACATATCTTAATAGCCTTCCTTTAACTTGCCTTACTGTTATTAACTATATGCATATATGTGTTGACTTGACATTGTTTCAGTGGATGGGAAGATCATGCAGGGTCATCTGACTGCCATTCGTCATGCAAGGTGGTTCGAAGAGAATGCTTTCCATTCCTCCATCAAGGTCTTGGTTCGTCTCATCCGAGATCTTAAAAACAGGTTCGATGGCCTTGAACCGCTGACCCCTTGGCTGATTGACCTTTTGGTGAGTTCCTCTTTGAGTCCATTTATATAAGAATTTTCCAAAGTCTTCTGTGTTAATTCTTCATTAGCATTTTTTCATTTTCATCATCATCATTGGTAGTAGGTATAAAATGAAAGGCTTTGACACATACGTACTTCGTACGTGAGTAGTGGTCAGGCCCTTAGCCAGAAATAAAGGGTAGGGCGTCCAAAAGCATTAGAACTTGGAAGTTGTGACCGCCTGATGATGTGAGCGTACGAAGTTGCAAACGACTGAAGCCGCGACCGCACAGTCCGACGAAAATGCCCTACCCTACACTGAATTACCTATGGATTTTGATCACATTTGTAACAGTTTTGTTTTACATACAATGATACAAACAACAATCCGTTACCTTCAGATGAAGGGAGGAATGGATTATACATTAGCCTATATCACAATTAACACAAACTATTTTTTCAATAATGATGAACTGTGTTTTCTATGAAAAGTGTCCAATCACGTCCATGCACAATTTATGCTTGTCCAAAATAATTTCAACCGGGTCTGGTAGTGGTCTAGTTTAGATTTAGAACAGGTGACATGTAAGACTGATGCCACTGAGTGGGAAGGCTAGAGCAGAAACTGATTGGAGGCCAAGGACAGGATTAGTGAGAGGGGCAACAGATCCTTGAGAAGGACAGATGTAGTGAATAGTGATAGACAAGAGCAGATCAGAGTAGACTAAGGGGAAGATAGGATGGTATAGATTGAGAGTGTGCATCGGGAGGAAAAGGGACTAAACTTAAATATATTCATGGCGAAGAAGTGAGGGTGGATGAGAGTGTATCTCAGAAGGAAAGGGGGAGGAGGAGAGTAAGGGTAGCTAAAGGGGCAGGAGAGGGAATGGGAAATACAGCATATGAGAGGGGATATTTGCTAAATTAGAGTGAGCAGACACTGCAGAATTAATATAACCGTAACCAAAAATTTTGAATGAACATGCCTAGTCACCTGGAGTGATTTGCAGTGCTTTTTTCAGCGGTCCGGAACGACGTTCCTGGACTTTTCAGCTATTAAGACATAATTTAGTTAATTTACTACATTTTTCAGTAAAAAAGTTATTTCAAAATATTTAGATAATTTACTTTAATTGCAGTGCTTTCAGTGTTTATTGATATAGGCCTATATGAAATTAATAGAAATATTACCAGAAAATATGCCCCATTACTGTTATGAATTGGATGAGTTCTGGAACCTTTTTTTCTAGAAAAAAAGCACTGGTGGTTTGTATTTGTAAAGCACACAGTCTTGTTTTATCGGTCATTTGCTCACCAGTCGACGACTGCTGTTTGCGATATTATTCTACAAATATGACTGTGATTATTTGGCCTTTCATGCATTTTCGTTTCAGGCTCAGTATGCTGTCATGAACAACCCCGCAAGACAACCGTTGTCAATCAACGTTGCATTTAGGTAACTGTTTATACTTTGTGTTTCTCTTTGTTAATTTTTTTCATGCTCCTTTTTCCTTATGTTGTTTTAATTTTTTGTAAGTTTCTGAATGCCTTGCTATAGAAGGTATTTGGTTAGCATCTGATTGCATTTAGATGAAATGATGTTGTTTCAAGGAATATATTCAGCTGCACGTGAAGCTTTTACTCAGTCAGCTCACCTTGGTTTTAAGCAACCTTGAGTTGGAAAATTTGAATTTAAACTCTTTTAATGTATAAATTAGAACTTAAGCTTCAATGTATTTAAATTCTTTCGCTGGTTAAACGTGAGACATAATGTTATAGTTTTTGCAATGTTGAAAATGAGCATCATGATTGCTGCTGACGTGATCTGATCACAAGTTAATTTAGGAATGCATTTTTGTTTTTTGGAAATTTATAATGTTCTAATATGAAGGTTTTTATTAGGGCTGTTGATTAGTCACAGTTAACGCGAAATTTTCGGGACAATTAACGCGATTAAAAAATTTAATCACGATTTAATTTTAATCGCAAACTCGATTTTGGATACAAATTTACTGAACACTGTAATGTGTGTGGTACTGCAGAAAGTGAATGAACCTGTTAAATCTGCATTTCTGTTCATACAAAATTGACAATGGCAAGTTTTTTCTTTAAACAAACTTCATAGTTTTGAACAGTATTTAGTAGATACTGTTCAAAATAGGAAGTCTTGTTTTTATTGTTTAATTTGCATTATTGATTGCTGATATTACATGTAAGTAGATGAAATGAGATAAGTTAATGTGAGGCTTTTGGTGAATTTTCTGTGGTAGGCGTGTGCTGCAGTTGTTGGCTGCTGGTCTGTTTCTGCCGGGATCCGCAGGAATCACAGATCCCTGTGAACCGGGCAACATCCGGGCACACACCATCCTCACCCTCGAACAACAGGTAAATAATTCGTTTACTATTTGATGTAATGTAAGAGAACACTTGTATAGTGCAGCTTAAGTGCCTCTATCTTCTTAACTTACTCCCCTCATTTTATAATCTTGTCTGCTTTAGATTTAGCCTTTTAACTCTTCTTGTATTGCTTAATTTTTGTTTCATTTCCTTTTCTTCATGTTTTCCCAGTTATTAGTTGTCTCTATTAGTGTTTACGTATCTTGGCCTATTTATTTTTGCATGAGTTTTCACTTCGATTGGACTTTCCATTTCTCCTTTGTTGGCACTTTCTTGTTCCTTTGGCTTGATTGAAAAATATTTAAGTCACACATTTTCGACTGATCTGTGTTATTGTTTTGTGCACGCTGTTTTCAGAGGATCTTGAAAATAAGTGCAGTTAAACATCACACTCATGACCAAGCTTTTCCTTCTTGTTTGTTCAGGATCAAGTCTGTTACACAGCACAGACGTTGTTACGAGTTTTGACACACGGTGGCCACAGACAAGTTCTTGGTTTTGAGGAATATCCAAGTGAGCTAGAAATAAATTCATTAATCTTAGCATGAAACTGATTAAGGAGTATCTGCTCTTTGATCATAAAAAAGTATTTGTAGGTTAGTACTGACCTTGTTTCAGGATTAAAACTGTATGTATACTGCTCATCTGTATGTTTGAGCAACAAAGTGGCACTTATACATGTTATTCACCTAATTCATCAAGTAGTGCCAAATAGATGCCTGATATGATTGCATGAATAGTTGCTTGATTACTGGACTTGAGCACCCAACATGATTGCATATAGGTTTTACCAGACTAGTTGAGTTCCAAAGGATCACAGTCATTACTTGGCCAAATTGCAAGGAACCCAGGACATCTATTTATCTGATTCAAATTGCAAGCATCATGTGAAAGTCAATTTCTTTTCTACCTACTTAGAAAATTAAGGAAAATGGGTCTCCCTGGCAGCAGAGCACTGTTGCTCCTTTAGGGATAACCCTTTGACCCTAGGAAACTGATTGTCGTATGGTAGACAACGTTGCTGCATATATATACATACTTTATAATTGGACTGAAGTAAATATGTATTGTGAGAATTGTTGTTGTGAGAATTTGGTGCTTGGTGTCAATAAAAAGTCTTGACTTGATTTCTTCATAATTTCATCTGTAACATGATTGGACATTTATTGTATCGTTATCTTTTATATGTTACGTGAAAGTGTAAATCTGTCAGGCATTGGACAGGTAGTCAAATGTGTGACTTGAATTGTAAGTGTTGTGTGCTTTTGTCCTGGCTATGTTCCAACCAAACACAAGGGTTTCAGTTGGATTGTTTTCAGTCGACTCAACTTTTGGCTGGTGTTTTGCTTTCAGACATTATGTCCGACATGACTGTGTGGGAAGGCGTGGTTGTCACTCCTTCGGACAAAGCGTACGAGGAGAAGGTGGAAGAAGAGGAGAAAGAATCGGAGCCGACAACCGATGAGAAAATGGACACATCGGACAAGTGAATCATGCTGAGGTATGGAGTTTAGGTTTTGAATATGCAGTGCTTGTACTTTTGCACTTGAGGCGTGCTTCCTCGTAGTGGCAGAGCTCGGCAGCCATGCAGAGTGTATGTTTGTATGTATGGAAGTATTTAATAGTACCTTTTTGAACTTTGTCAATATTGAATTTTTCATGCATACCTTGCAGTTCAAATGCTGTTGCAGTACAGACGAAATAAGATGGGTAAATTTTAGTTCTGAAATAGTGTCATAACCATTGTGAATTCCTTAAAAAAATGGACTTGTAACTCGGAATGAGTCTTATTAAGATCATATTAGAATGAAATGATAAAGAAGCTCTAGTATTCTTATAAAATAATGTTTATAAAGGTGTGTTAATGTTTTAGGATGCGTTCTGTTGATGGAAGGAACAGAATAGTTTGTCAAACCGCTTCACAAGAAACTGTTCAATGGATTGCATGTTTATGGTGTCTGGATACTCGGCCGTTGTGCTGAAGTGACTGACTGGTTTCTTTGACAGTGTTTTGTAACTGATGTCTGTGCTGTATGAATTGATCAGTACTGGTTCTTCAGTCATATTGTTCTTTTTATAAATCCATTTAGCCAAAACGTGTTACAGATATTCCGTCAATTTGCATGTTGTATTTCGTGCACAGAGGTTAATGCTGTTATCCAAGTGTCAACTGTTAAGAGTTCGCTGATCATTTGTAATAGGGACTACTTTGAAATTCAGTTTTATTTTGAATCCGGAATGGCTTGTTAACTCTGCGTGAATAGTGGTGTGAACAGTTTTGTCACTGATTTCCATTTTGAGCTGTTACCAGACTACCCATCACTTTGTCACTGAATAATAGTCCAGCTGACTGCATGTATGTATGTATGTATGTATGTATGTATGTATGAGCACTTGTTATAGCGCCCCTTCAAGATTTCTACTCCGGCGTTCCCGAGTACAGCATGTATCATATGCGCTTAGGCCTAGTTAAAGGTTGGCTCAGCAGTCGCCTTACCCATGAGGCTACACACCTCATCCTTCAGCAAACAGTACAACGGCACACTGATTTTTATTGACTCACAGAAACTAAATAAATTTGTTACCTTATATGGTATAACTGTGGTTTCAATCTAATACCATAGTTGTACAAGCCACAGACAAATTTGCATTCTTGAACTGCGACCCATGACTAATAACAGCAATCTGTCTAAAATAGTCCGTGCACTTCTTTGGCTGCATTGACATATGTCATTCACGGTCACAAACCTAATTAGGAAGTGAAATGTGCTATTCCTGACAGCTAACATGATTTCACTATTCATAGCTGCCATTTTATTTATTAATTGAAACCATTTATACTGCACCCCTCCAATTAGCCATAAAATGGGAATATCATGATTTACCCCATTACTGACCCATCTGATTTCTTTTCTGATCAACGGCTGAAAAATTGGTTATGTTCGTGAAAGATATGTAAATGCATTAAATAATTAATGCCTGCTTTAAGACGCAAGTGTTCAAAAAGAGGTTTCTGTCTTGCCATTAAATAGGAATGAGATAATTTGCTAATTAAAAATTTTTCAGGAAATATCCTGTCATGTATTTTCCCACAATTAGTTTATGCTTGCTAATGTTTGAGCCACCCTAATAGTTGTATCAATTAATTTCACATTGGGTGGTTGACTTTTTATAAAGTTTTTGTCCTCTTCTGGCTTTCAAGCATCTGGTTCTCGTAGTAAAATGAGCAGGACGTGGTGGGCGCCTTGCATGGCTGCCAAATCAGTTAAATTCGGCTGACTCAGTATTTCTATTAAAGTGTATTTCCGCATTATGTGACTGGTTGACTCAAAACCTGTTAAGTCGTAAATAGAACAAAAAGTGAAGTTCTCTGATTTGGTCTGCCTGGATTATTGCAATTCAGTCCTCCATTCTCTTCATTTTCATCTTATGGTTCCTCTCTCTGTCGGTGCCATGTGCTGGTTTTGTCTTTGTGACAGAACTCCAGAGTTAATATCGTCAAAATTACACTGGTTTTCTTTTCCAGTTCAGATTTGGCTTAAGGGGGCCATCATGGGTAGTATAAAGACTTCACAGTCCAACCCCTGGTTATCTGACTTTTACATTCCCCGCTCTTAACGGCTCATCTGTAAAGAACATCTGCAATAAAGGGGATGAAGAGGTCGTTATGACCAGTGCGGACATCCATATCTAAATTTGATACGGTTTTTCAGTACAACCTTAAACTTAAACACCAAAACTTCAGTCAGATGATAGACAGAGTCTGTACTAAACTGGTTCATCATTAGTCTTAAATGTTCCATTGCAGAGAGCTCAACTATTTGATAGCATGCACAGGGAATGTGGAATAATAGTAAAAAGGGTAGTCACAATAAAAATTCGATTACTGTTGTTTTTAAGTGTCCAGAGTGATTCAAATTGTTATGATATTAATTTTTTTTCTACATTGTATTAAAAGAAAATTAAAGATTTGCATGTCCAACGCTGCAGTTATGAATTATAGGCTACATGTCTGCCTTATCAGCTACACAATCTGTTGACAAGATTTTAACGCTCTGCTCCACTGATAACTGCAGACGGCAGGAAATTTGCCAATAACTGACCAGAGTCAAGACGTGCCAGATCTGTACAACGTACTCGACGTTGTCATGGCAGTCTTCAACAGTACAGCTTGGTTTTGGTGTGCCATTGGCTCAGGCCCATCCCAATGATATCTGGGGCCCTACGCAAGTTTTATTTTGGGGCCATACCCGCATGATTGGGTATTGGAATACGTCATAAACATTGTGCCTAAGAAAGTAGACTCCTCTGGCCTGAGTTAGTTTAAGCAGCCTCCACCGCCGTCGCCACCACCTCTACCGCCGTCGCCACCAACCTCTACCGCCGTCGCCACCAACCTCCACCGCCGTCGCCACCAACCTCAACCGCCGTCGCTACCACCGTCCCCGCTGTCGCCACCAACCGCCTCCGCCGTCGCTGCCACCAACCTCCTCCGCCGTCGCCACCAACCTCAACCGCCGTCGCTACCACCGTCCCCGCTGTCGCCACCAACCTCCTCCGCCGTCGCCCCCACCGTCCCCGCTGTCGCCACCAACCTCCTCCGCCGTCGCTACCACCGTCCCCGCTGTCGCCACCAACCTCCGCCGTCGCTACCACCGTCCCCGCTGTCGCCACCAACCTCCTCCGCCGTCGCCACCAACCTCAACCGCCGTCGCTACCACCGTCCCCGTTGTCGCCACCAACCTCCTCCGCCGTCGCTACCACCGTCCCCGCTGTCGCCACCAACCTCCTCCGCCGTCGCTACCACCGTCCCCGCTGTCGCCACCAACCTCTACCGCTGTCGCCACCAACCTCCTCCGCCGTCGCTACCACCGTCCCCGCTGTCGCCACCAACCTCCTCCGCCGTCGCTACCACCGTCCCCGCTGTCGCCACCAACCTTCCCCGCCGTCGCTACCACCGTCCCCGCTGTCGCCACCAACCTCCTCCACCGTTGCTACCACCGTCCCCGCTGTCGCCACCAACCTCCTCCGCCGTCGCCACCAACCTCAACCGCCGTCGCTACCACCGTCCCCGCTGTCGCCACCAACCTCCTCCGCCGTTGCTACCACCGTCCCCGCCGTCGCCACCAACCTCAACCGCCGTCGCTACCACCACCGTCCCCGCTGTCGCCACCAACCTCCTCCGCCGTTGCTACCGCCGTCGCCACCAACCTCAACTGCCGTTGCTACCACCGTCCCCGTTGTCGCCACCAACCTCCTCCGCCGTTGCTACCACCGTCCCCGCCGTCGCCACCAACCTCAACCGCCGTTGCTACCACCGTCCCCGCTGTCGCCACCAACCTCCTCCGCCGTCGCCACCACCGTCCCCGCTGTCGCCACCAACCTCTACCGCTGTCGCCACCAACCTCTACCGCTGTCGCCACCAACCTCTACCGCCGTCGCCACCAACCTCTACCGCTGTCGCCACCAACCTCTACCGCCGTCGCCACCAACCTCTACCGCTGTCGCCACCAACCTCTACCGCCGTCGCCACCAACCTCTACCGCTGTCGCCACCAACCTCTACCGCCGTCGCCACCAACCTCTACCGCTGTCGCCACCAACCTCTACCGCCGTCGCCACCAACCTCTACCGCTGTCGCCACCAACCTCTACCGCCGTCGCCACCAACCTCTACCGCTGTCGCCACCAACCTCTACCGCCGTCGCCACCAACCTCTACCGCTGTCGCCACCAACCTCTACCGCCGTCGCCACCAACCTCTACCGCTGTCGCCACCAACCTCTACCGCCGTCGCCACCAACCTCTACCGCTGTCGCCACCAACCTCTACCGCCGTCGCCACCAACCTCTACCGCTGTCGCCACCAACCTCTACCGCCGTCGCCACCAACCTCTACCGCTGTCGCCACCAACCTCTACCGCCGTCGCCACCAACCTCTACCGCTGTCGCCACCAACCTCTACCGCCGTCGCCACCAACCTCCACCGCCACCACACCTCCACTGCTGTATGTTCTGTTTGTAGTTAAAGATTTATGTTTTCTGTCATTTGTTAAGATTTATGTTTTCTGTCATTTGTGTTCTTGTGAATTGTTTCAATTGCATAACTGTACACTGTAACCGATTGCATTTGTCAACCGGATTGTTTCAATAAAGAATATTATTATTATTATTATAAATGGTATTTTGGGGTCCCTAACTTTCGGTGGAATAGCCTGGGCCCTACGCGGTTGAGTATTCAGCGTATCCCTAGGGATGGGCCTGCATTGGCTGATGCCTTATGCACTAGACACCAGTACTATGATGATGATGAGTTCTCTGCCCAAAGGCAGGTCCATTGGCTATTATGCCACCAGGGATGAGATGAGTGATGTGGTTTCCCGTTGCCTTCCTCACAGACAATAATATTGTAGATGAGCAACTTGTCCAAGGTCGCTACGCAGTTGCTTGACCTAGATTCGAACCTGTGACCCTCCGGTTACAAGGCAAAGAACATACTGCTACACCACCGCATCCACACCAGTGCTATCAGAGCCGGCTTCAAGTATAGGCGGCTGCCTAGAGCGGCATTTTTCAAGGGGCGGAAAATTCCGGAAAAATAAAGCAAGAAAAGCATTTTTTTAAACTTAAACTATTAAATATTATAAAAGCGCGGCATTTTTGTCCTTGCCCATAGCACAAAACTGTCAAGGTTGTCAAAGACCGCCTCGGAGTGCTATTGAAAAAAGAGACTTTGTTATCAAAAGAACAAATCTACAATTTGGAAACAGAATTTTGAAGTAGCTGGTTCAGCTGAATGGAACTCATTACCAGAACCAATCCGAAGATCATCCTCAACTGATATTTTTAAATCTAAACTTTAAACTTATCTCTTCTCTAAGTACTATGATTAGTAACTACATTGTAACGTGTCCTTTGAGTATTGTGAATCAAACAGCAGGAAACCTACACCATTTGTTAAATCTTGAAGGGGCGCTATATAAATATCTGAAATGAATGAATGAATGAATGTGGCTACCTCACTGATTTGCAAAAAACAAGGATTCAATCCAATTCACTTATTCCCAAAACAAAATCACGCAACATCACCTCAGTATTATGAACAGTAATCATGTTACAGCCACAGACGACTGACTGGCCAATGAATAGCGATGTCAGGCTTAGTTGAGCCATCTTGAAAAAGAAGTTCATGACCACGCAAAACTAGTCGATAAATGGCAAATGAAAATCAAGCGAAACTGCATTCAAACAATAGCGTATATATCACGTTTGTACAGAACTATCCGTCTTAAATATTGGCTATCGGCCAACTACATCTCCAGGGTTAAAACTTAGCTACCAGAAAACGAAATCCTTTCCATGGAAAGATAAGCACACATTCATAAACAGAAGTCCAGTCAAGCTTGCAAGGATTTTTTTCCAGATGCACACGAAAGACATCCAGGTGCCGCTGCTCTGCCACTCACTCGTCCTTCTTGGAGCCTGACGACTTTCCTTCTCTTTCACCAATCTGCTCCTAAAACAACAATACAAAATTAATCAGTCACGCAATCAATACTTGATATAGCGCCCCTTCAAGATATCTGCTCAGAGGCGCTCCCGGCCCAACCACGGCTGAAAAGGACAGTTTTCAGAGAGATGTATAAAATACATGTGAAGAGTTCCTAGGTAAGAGATGCAGCTCCAAAGGAAGCCCATTCCAGATAGTTGGGCCCACAACCGAAGTAAATGCATCAACTTATTCACAACAGAGGAATAAAAGATGAACAAGATGATATATGACATGTCTATATTTCTAAAGATTTTAAGTGTTTCCATTGATATGAACTAATACTATACTACAGTGTAGTTGAATTCATCGAAAACAACACAGCTATCAAAGAGTTGACTGGCTGGCATTTTAACATATTGCAATGTAGAGGCTTCCTCCATTTGTTGCAATGCATGTATAGAGCGTTTCTTGGCAGTTACTGAATGAGGCTACAGAAGAATTTTCTTATCAGTACATTACATCTTCACAGGCCTAAATTAGTGTTTTCCAAAAAGTCTGCAGTTGACATTGTCAAATGTGCAGTTGAGTTGTATGGGGTCGTCCATTAAGGATGTCCGCAGAAAAATTACCTTTTTGGACCCTTCCCTCCCAGTTTAACTGTCCATATTTAGCCTTACCCTCACCCCTTTGTGAACGTCCACACGCCAAAGCCAGAACCAATGAACAAAATAAAACACCAACATCGTGAATAACATCATTAATAAACTACTATTTCTATCTCATTTAAAAGCATGCTATTTAAAATGTTTATTCCATATGTGTCCATTTTATCGGAAATATACTGACCAGAACAACCTTTAACCTTTCATGGCAGAGCACACGGGGCGGGGTGGTCACATTATGCTGCAGAGTCCACTAGCCTAGCTATGTGGAGTATTCCATAGACTATTTAAATGCTTGCAACTGAATACAAAGGTCAGAAAGTAGGCCATATAGGGTGTAGCCTGCTGTTGACCCGGATAAATCTGCACTTAAGATTCCAATCTGCCTATCCACAAGGCAGTATGTGGTCCGATTAGTACACTGTGGGGTATTAAATGAAGACACTAAATCTTTCAATGAGCATTGAATTCCTGTTTATATAGGGAAGCTTGAAACATGGAATCATGAAATGTTTATTCAGCTGTCCGAGATTGCAACAGAACATTACAAATGATGAACCAATGCAATACAGAGCAGACTACTTTAGTACCATTTTACCTACAGCCCTTGCAGCCACGTTCTACTCTAACCTGAACACTGTTCTCTTTAGCCGGGGCTGAGTCAGGAGCGCTCATGAGTAGATAATCTTGAAGTGGCACTATATAAATCTCTGAAATGAGTGAATGACCCTTCTCACTGAAGTTGGTAGAGATTTATACAGCACAGGTTTTAATACGGCACAGGTTGTACCAAAATTACTGTAAAAACTTTAGGTGCGGAAGTCCACACTGGTCATAATCCCCTCCCGTTGTCTGCATCTGGATTACCCCTCATTGCGGACGTCCTTTATGGATGCTCCCTGTGCAGTGTGTTGCATGAATTGTTGAGTAATTAGCTTCAGTCAACTACACACGATTTCATCCTAATACCTGAAAGTTTACTTACCAGTTGAAGTACAGTTTGAGGAAGAGTGTGCAGTACTATGTACCTGTAACTTGGAGTGCTCTTTCAGGAGTCGGTCATATTCTCTGCTCGTTGATTCACTCTGCTGCTTCATGGCGTCAAGGTCAGTCAGGCTCACCTTCAGTTCTGTTTAAAAATAAGAGAAAAGTCCTTGAAATGTAATTTCAGACAGGATTATAACTAGCACCTACATAGAAGTTGTTCTTTCAGTTCAAGCTATGTCCTCCTAGCTTATACTCTTAACACTTTCAGCACTGCACCAATTTATCATTTAGCTATAATTTAGTGCACTGCTGTGCACTTAGTTACATGTAGTAGACACTATTGTTCCGAATTGCTCAAAGCTAAATTAGTCGTTAATTAAGTGTTGACAGCCATATGACAGTGGATGATTACGAGCATTTTAGCTACAAAAATGTCAAGGATGTAGGTACCCTGGTAATCTCAGAACAGCCATCTTTGCACATGCTCAAAATTAGATTATATCCTCCAGTAATAAAAATTTATCCAGAATCCAAACGTGACATGTAAATTTGTGCACTTCAGCCAAGACATTCTAATCAATCATTGACTTTCACTGAAAGCTTTTCCAGTGAGGGGATATCTAAGTGTGAACTTTTCCATAACCACAGCAGGGACTACCACCAGTTCACGGCTTGCATATATACTGTAATTCTAGAGTTTACACCCATCTCTGCATCTCGGGAACAATTCAACCAGACCTGAAGCTAGAGCCTGAAAGCTTTTGTCTGAAACATTGGACACCAAGGCCTTTGACACCATTTAGATTTGAATTGAATTTGTTTATTGCACAGAACAGGTTTTAGGTTACAATTATGAAACAGCAAGTACTGTGCAACAGAAGCAAGAGAAGCTAATAGCTCATGCTAAGCTTGATCCCTCTTTCTTGATTATTATTCAGAAATGTATTTAGACTAAGAAGTTATCAGATGATATAAGATGTTATCATAATAATAATAATAATAATAATAATCTTTTCTTTATTGAAGCGCCTGACAAACGCACTGCACTGTACATTTACATGTTATGCAATTTAAATCTTAACTACTAACAGAACAGACAGCCAGCCTGCAATACAATACAATAATGATATCAGATGAGACTGACTTACTGTCTTTGAGTTTGGCAATTTCAGCCTTAGCTTCTTCAATTTCCTTAGTTGATCGGACGTCGCCAGCTTCATTTGTCTGTTAAAATCCATTCAGAAATACACAGACTTGAGCAGGTTGAGCAAGTACATCAGAACTCAAAGTCTCAGTCAAAGACCAAACCATTACTGAATGATCATCTTATGCATTCCAAACAGAGAATTACAAATACATCATGCGAAGCAGAACATTTATTGTCAAGTCAAGTAACCAAACAGGAAAGTATTTCATGCTGAAGGATTGCTATTTTCCCATTTACACTCAGTTGGTCCCTACACCTCAGAAGATCTAAGGTAGGGGTGCCAAACTGCTCGCCCGCCGATGGTGGTTTTCTGGCCTATGGAAGCTTGCCTAAAGACTACACAATTTGAGAATAAAAGTTAAAATTTGTCATTTTTAAAATTTTAAGCCTTAACGAGTTTTATGTGATGTTCATAACTGATAATGAAGATCAATTAAGATTTTTTAATCCTAATTGGACTGTTTGCATGCTAAAAAATGCACCGTTTAAGATTTAGTTCTGCAAAAATTTCCTGGACATGGGATCACCGAGCCCCTCCCAGATCCCTATCCCCATTTTGCTCAAGCACCTTCAGCACCCTTGCTGACCATTAAAAAATGTTTGACAACCCTTATCTATGGAAACACTCATTGGCATTAAAGCCTACCTTATGCCCAGTAAATAGCAAACTTTATAGATTTCAGTCCCAGAAAATGTAGTAGTGATTTATCATTTACCTATCATTTAATGAATCTGCAGTGTACTTACATTAGCTGGTATGTCTAATAATAATACAACATGCTCAATTGAACTAGTTAACTCACCTTGTTCTCCTGATCTTCCATGAATCTCTTGGCAGCTGCTGAAGCGCTCTCAGCCTGTTTCTTGGAAGCCGAACATTCTGCCAAAAGTGTTGCCTGGCGGTTGATCAGAACAACTAGACGACGCAGGACCCTGTATGAAAAAACCAAACCACATCATCACATTCAGGTTACATTAATGTAATTTGTTTATTTCTTCGTTCGTGAAGTACTTTTCAGCCACTCACGCTGATACAAAAACTCAGGCCCTCAACAAAGAAATCAGGAATCTTGCTCTGCATCTTGCACCACACTTAAAACTGCACAGAGCCATAAGTTCTGCTGCATGGGTAGATTGCTAATTGTAGATACTTAACACTTTAACGACGAGTGTGTACTAAAAGCGACTAGAAAACCAATGCCGCTCATCGTTAAAGTGCTAAGATAATGATATCAACAATAACAAACTTAAGGTAATGACATGAAGAATAATAATCACAAGAACTTCACTGAGGTGCTCCAATCTGGAAATCTTGCACACTTAAGCTGGAATGACATGACAACTTTAATTTAAACATCTGATCAATTTTTTCCAGGGTAAAAAAATTATTTCACATGGTCCACCAACAATATCATATAACAAAGTTTGCCAATCGGGCACATCTAGTTCACAAGGTGCCTTCAACCACAAAAATAATTACAGACTAACATTGGTAATAAAAAACGTGTTAGCTTCAAAACTCATATATAATCTGAAAAATCAAAAGTTTGGTAAACAAAAACTTGTAATCTACTTGAAGATTTAAGGCAATTTGATGATTGCAAAAAAGAAGCTCACAGGAACAGAAATAGTGCAAAGCCCGCAATGTAGAGGTTACGCTGAGCACGAAACAGCTTCATATGAAGACTCGTTTCTGTGTTTGGAGTCATCTTGTTATCTTCTACATGCAGTGCTTGCGAATAATTCCTCACGTCTCGAATCGCATCTGAAACAGAGAATTACACAGACATATGTAATTTCACTGCACATCTTCATACCAACTGCAGTGGCTCTATAATAATTTATTGTAATTAGTGACTTCTATCGTTATGATGTCTAGTTCACAAGGCATCAAGCGATGGCATACCAAAGCTGAGCCACAATATGGGCAATATCCAGCAGATCAGTCTGATAGGAAAGAGAGGCAGCCTATGGTGGATAAGCAATACACAAAAAGTAATAATGATTGATTAAGGGCCAACTTAAGAGTCAAAATCATGAAACTGCTGAGTAGCATATGTAATATCAGATAATCAACTGCTAGAAAATGAGATCTGATCACATACAACTGAACTCAAACTCGGTTAACACTTTAATGATAAGCTTCATTGGTTTCCCGGTCACTTTTAGTGCATGCTAATCGTTAAAGTGTTAAAGGTGAATTCATTACTGAATGCTTCATGACAGAATGTTAAAGTATCATATCAAACACCAAGATGCCGCATTTAGAAGTCACAAGAGTTGAACAAAAACTGTGTAAAGCTCAAAAGAGACAACCATTGGACACCAACATTTAATCTAGCGACTTCTATTCATTCATTCATTCATTACTTGAATTTGTATAGCGCCTCTTCAAGGGAACTACTCAGAGGCGCTCCCAACCCAAGCGCGGCCAAATAGGATCGTTTTAAGTTGAGAGAGGAATGACTGAGAAGGGGTTCTAGGAAGGGAGCGGAGTGTCAGAGGTAGGCCATTCCAGGTCGAGGGGCCAATCACAGAGAAGGCACGGCTCTGCCTGGTGGAGGTACGAGCAAAAGGGACAGAGAGAAGACCCTGTTCAGCTGAACGGAGGGAGCGCGAGCCTCGAGCACTAAGGGTGGGGCTACAAAGCTCAATAAGGTAGGCAGGAGCAAGACCCAGCAGGCAGCGCCAAACTAGGGCAGCTACCCTATATTCGATACGCTGCCTAAGCGGGAGCCAGTGAAGAATGTCGCGCATATAGCTGGAGATGTGGTCGAATGTAGGTATGCGGCCAATAAGGCGAGCTGCAGAGCGTAAGACGCGAACCAGACAGCTTAGTCGGGCAGCCGGGAGGCCAACATAGAGAGAGCAGCAGAAGTCAAGTCTGATAGTGACAAAAGAATGGACAAGGGTAGCAGTAGCCGTAGGACTTAGCGAGCGAGCGATAGTGCGTAGTTGGCGCAGTTGGTAGTAACAAGCACGGCTCTATTGGCTCTATTGCGTCATTATCATTATCCTCAATGCATTAAACAATGCATTAAACAATGCTTGTTCTGAATAAGATCTTAACAAAAAATGATAATCTGTCGGAGATGACAGGCTGAATTGCAAAAGGTCAAATAAACCAATAAATAGACTTTGCGGGGAAATGGTTCAATGGTAACACACTGGCACAAAGATCAGACGGACATGGGTTTGATACCCGCTAGCCCATAGGGTAGGCTCAGCCTTCCAACTCCCTAGGGGTGACCGTAAAATAAGCAGGACAGATGGGCGCCTTGCAGGCTGCCATACAGTTAAATTCGACTCCTGTTAAACGTGTTATCATCTGTTACTACTATGTCATGTAATCTTACTGCGTACTTGTCAGTTTGAATTAATAGACAAATATTTATCATTAGCAACAATGCAGAACCGAGCTTTTTCTGTGCCAGGTCCAATGATCTGGAATGGTCTTCCTCTAGAGCTGCGTCTACACCCTTGGAGTCTGCCTGAAACTTTCCTTACTAAACTCAAAACTGTTCTCTTTGGGCGCGCTGGAGTCGGGAGTGCCTCTGAGTAGTTTCCTTGAAGGGGTGCTATATAAATTCTCGAATGAATGAATTTAAAAAAATAAACCCATCGCAACATATTTGGCTGGCAAAAAGACCTACAGTAGTTGCTTACATCTTAAAACTACACCTCAAAAAGTAGTCCATTAATCTTATATCTGTCAGCAGACTCACCTGCAAAGAGTATTACCAGGATCAACATGAACACCATGAAGTAGTAGTTTGCGTAAGCAGTGATGGCATTGAATATACGAGACTTGAAAATCGATCTCCATCTAAAATGACAAAAATTGGAATGAGAACAGACATTTTCTCTCATCTTGGATTCTTGGTACTGAAAAGTACAATCATACAGAATTCATTTTAAACCCAGTTACTCGACCATAAAGTGTTATATTACAGATGCTCATTAATTGGCAGAGCAGTCAATTAATGAAAACCTGTAATACAACATTATACAACATTATATTATACAACATTTTAAGCCCTGCTTCTCTGACATCTATTTCTCCACCAATGTATGCAATCTTTCTATGACCTTGGACCATGGATTCATCTTCTCAGAGCATTTGCAGAGCACTCCTTACATCCCTCCTCATTGCCTGTGATCATAAAGTATGGTTCTTTTAGCTGAGCCACTATGCAGAAAAGTCATGGGCTCGCATGCATTCCATGCCTCTGCCCCAAGGAATGGAATAGACTCTCTCTTCACAGCTCAAATTCACTTCCTTCAAAAAGTGGCTCAAAACTCACTATTTTTCATTGGCTTTCAACAACTTGGATATCTAACTGCACCCTCTCCTGGCGGCAGATTATCCGTACCGCAGATTCACAGTTCGGTTTGACTGCGTACATTACAAATTGAATCAATAATAATAATTATGTTGAACATGTTTCTATCACCTGCATCAGATTCATACTCTATGTTCCCTGCTTACAACTCAAGCTGCTATGACCCTCATGCATGCTTTCAAGTGTACCATAAAATTATGGTTACACCATATATGCAGGCCTGACTCTTTTTCGCAGTAATCAGCTGTCATGTTTTGTAAATGCTGCAGCTCAGCTAATCAGTGGCCAAACCCAGGTTTTGCACATATATCCAGGTTCAAGTGCATGGTACTGCACTTGTTATCCCTGCAAAAACTAATTAAGTTTGTAATACTTATGTGTAATTGCCTTGTAAACTGTGCTCTGTCTTATCTCAGAGAGCTATACATATCGGTCTCTTTCATACTTGGCCACAAATTTCTTCGCTCTGCATCTCAAAGGGACCTGGTTGTCCTGCCAAATGAACTTCTGCAGTCCAGGGTAGAAGTTTGCCATTTCCAGCTCATCTTTCTGGAAAGAGCTGCCTTGCAATGCTTGCTTCTAAGTAGGACTGGGCATTTAACGCGTTATTAGCGTGATTAATGCTTTAATTAATTAACGTGATTAAATTTTTTACGCAGTTAACGCTATTTTCACTGCGTCCAATTATTTTTAATAAATGTGCTAAAACAATTCTTGATAAAACCACTATAACAAAGTAAAACTTTAAGTTTAAACTTTAAAGTACAAACTAAAAAGGAAAAAGAAGAAGTAAAAGCACGTTTGCTTTTGTTTATTGACTGCAAGCAATATATATAGCGCAAATTCTACGTAACTACTCAGAGTCGGTAGAGTAGTTGTACTTCCTATATATTGTGACATGCGATTAAAATTTAATCGCGTTATTAAAAATTTTAATCGTGCGATTAATTTCGATTAAAATTTTTAATCGTTGCCCACCCCTACTTCTTATCTTTCCTTCGTCTCATATCCATAAGCGCTTGAAAAACATTCTCTTTGATAATTGTTTTGTGTTGTCAGATCTGGAATGCCTGTGATCTGCTTCCCTTGAAGTGGTTCCATATAAATTTATGCTTACAATTACAAGCAAGGGAATAAAGGATATACTTACTTACTTATCATACAACAATGTTGTGAAGAAATCTAAGAGAATGCGATTACACTGCTTATTCTTTGTTATAAATGTAATAGTTACCTTGTGGCTGGAATAAATGGCAAGAGCAGAAGCAAGCAGACGGCAATCTCTGCATAGAGGAAAGTCGCCACTAGCGTCCACTGGAGAGTCATGATGCTGAATCAGAGATCAAAGTCTATCCTAAATTCAAGAAATAAATTTATGATCAAACACACATCTAAATGTATCAATGGTAATCCTTCAGTTTAGGTCCCCAAATTATTTTGCATTGGCATATTTGATATTGTCAATTTAAAATGGAAGCTCGATCGATGAAAATAATTCATTACCTAAATGGAAGCTGGATTGACAAGAATAATTGCGTAAATAGAAGCTGGATTGACGAAAACAATTGTTTAGCTAAGTACTGTAGAAGCGGCGGGATTGATGAAAATAATTGTTTACCTAAATAGAAGCTGGATTGACGAAAATAATTATGTAAATGGAAGCTGGATTGGCGAAAATAATTGCGCAAATGGAAGCTGGATTGGCGAAAATAGTTTATCGCGAAACTAGAAGTTGGATTGGTTAGAATAATTCTCTGCTTAAATAGAAGCGAGATTGATGACACGAATTCTTGCTAAATAGAAGTGGGATTGATGAAAAGAATTCCTGCTAAATAGAAGTCGGATTGATGAAAAATAAACTGCCATTTCAATGGATACCAATACAAAATAATTTGGGGACCTAAACTGAAGGATTACCAAAGTATTAACAACAATCTACTCTACCAATGACACCCCACAAATAGTTCTCACAAAATACATCACCAGTGGCACTGCAGAACTGAAAATGTCTACTTCAGCGGCGTAATACATTTGTTTACATGCGGCGTATTAAGCACGTACCTCACAGTCGGAACACACTTCAAATAAACAGATCTTAGGTTCCTAAGTAAGCCAATTAACTACGTCGCAGTTAAACCCAAACTACGTTAACCGCACCAAAGCAAAACATCTGCAATATCAGAGTCATTACAGACGATGACAGGCCTTATACATGACCAGTAATCTGTAATTCTGTATCGTGTCACAATGTTAGTGGAAGAAGTCATGCGAAAGTGATACAGGGTCTGTTCAGGGTCCAGGTTTGACTCATCTCAACTGAAAAGACGACTTAACGCTGACGACAGCATTTATAAAACGTTACAAAACAACGACGAAAACAAATAAATGCATAATTTCTCGTTTCAGTTAATACGGTATTTATATTTAAATGATTATTTTACCTTTTAACTAATTTTTTACGACTAATTCAACCACTGATACAAAATATTCTAAACTGTCTAAATATAGATGTCGATGGCACTACTCCGCAGAATCCGCGCAATGAAAAAAACTCAGTTAAGAGAAATCGTATACTCGGATGTCTTCCGCGCTCAAAGAACTAAACTTCTCATTATACTCACATGCGCTTAATCTACTACAAAACTCTACGAAGCAGGTGTGGGCACGCTCGGTTCCAAATCAAGACTCAAAGGTCAAGCAGCAGAAAGGACGGCATCAATTCCGGCACTGTCTTGATACATCATCGACGTGATAGATAAACTCTCGCAATTACTCAGAGCAACACCGAAAATGCTAGATTTATTGCAAGACATTCACCTAATCTTTTACATGGAAGCTACCTCTAGCGGTCTTTGGGTTTCTACAGACTAGTAACGTTACGAATTAAACACCGCACTTACGTACTGTTGCCTTTGACTCTATGCAGCATACATTAATTAACGACCCTGCTCATGTACTACATGGACTATTACCCACCCATTTATTATTAGGATGCTTTACTCCTGGACACTGGACAGTTTGAAAAACACTAGAAATTAAAATGAAACATTTGTGATTATATGCCATTGTAGAATTTAAACCAATATGCGGTTAGCAATTGGCGCAATAAAGGATATACTTACTTACCCACTTACTTACTTATATAATCAAGGATGATCCTAGGAAACGCGGTCAGCACCTTAGCTTGTTCACGACCTGGAGTTATCTTTTCCCGCCTATGCACGTGTTAATTAGCATCAAGCTCGTTCGACTTTGTACGTTCCCATAAATACGCTCTGTACACATTTTACAACAATGTACACGCCTCTCACCTGCCATGAACGTCTCCAAAATTTAACAAATATTTAATAAAACTTATAACGGCTTATTATTGTCTTAAAAACTTTAGAAAACATGTGTCCTTAATTTCTTAACGTCCTCGATTGATTCCGGTCATTTACTAAAGCTGTTTTATAAATTCGGAAGATAAATGATACGAAAGACATCTCTTTACATTCGTCAGGTGGCAGAGCAGTTTCTTAAAATGTCCACTAAAAGTCTAAAACAGCTTAAAATGATTCAATTGTATTCGCTAGATGGCGATGGTGAGAATGAAAAACACCGTAAATCGACAAAATGTGTTCAAAGTGAATCTTAGACAGCACGTGTTTTCCACGATTTTGACAAATTTCATCGAAAATAAGACTCGATATGAACTTACCGCTTAAGAAAAACATCTACCACCGTCAGAAATCAGGTAATCCTCGACTTTACCGTCAGCAGTTCAACGTAAGCTCAATACATTGACCGACTGTTTGCATGTGTCCAAGCCTTGTAGCGTCGACTGCCAAACACGTCGAAATGTCTTGCTGAAAACGACTCTCAAAATCGGCCATACATCTATATTTTCAAAAGTTTCGATCTTTGCAACGAAACTTACAGGATCGCATCCAGGACTCGAAACTACATGGGAAAATGTGTTTTGGGGGTCTGGGGTTGACAAATAACTGAGATAATTAGGAGAAAAGTTTGAAGGTGTAAAGAACCTGTTTTCTTATGAAATCCTGGTCTGTTTACGAAGGCCAGTGAGAACGCAGTTAACGCACCCATGGCCTACTTATGGTAGAGTCTGACCAATAGAATTCGAAAGGGAATGGTCACTGCTCATTCGTTGAGGTGGCTTTTCTGTGTTACATGACGAAACTCGGTTGTTTTCTTGTTGAGTTGGGCGACAGTCGCCATTATTTTCTGGGCAAGTAAGTAAGTAAGTAAGTAAGTAAGTATATTCTTCAATGAGAAATATTAGCACACGCACAGCACTGTACATGACAAGCTTAATACATTAAAACAAGCAAAAAATTCATTTGCACAAGCCAGGGGTGCAAAACCAAATTTTTTTTCAAAGTGAAAAGTAGGTTTTTTGGGTTTTATATTTTATTTTAATTTTTTTTATAAGATTGCCCTATTTCGGATCATAAAACTCAAAAATTGCATGAATAATAGCCAGACCTAAGGGTACCTTGTTTATTTGTGTAGCATCCTCGCAAGGAAGTATTTTTGAGTCAAGTTGTCGAACATGATGAGCTCATGGCATGGGACCGGGGCCACAGGGAGTAGTTTCTATCTCTTACATTATGGATCAGGTTTGGCTTCGTGAGGGTCGGTTAGTAAGTAAGTAAGTAAGAATGTTCTTTATTGAACGCAAGCAAACGCTCAGCGCTTTGCATACAAAGTCAGAAATAATTTATGTACAAAGAAAACGATAATTAGAAGGTCAGGTTTATAGGCATCGTGACTCGTGAGGGTCGGGTAGGGTCAGGATGTCGTTATTAGAAAACATGATCAACTTTTCAGCGCAATCGGGAATGTTTGTTGATCGGTTCGTTTCATGTAGGCCTACACGAAATCATGGTACATGCATTGATCAATTTGCGTGACTGTATCCACGACCTTAAGTGAATAATAATCGAGAAAGAGGAGTCAAGCTTATTATAAACTATAGCTTTTCGCGGCTCCTGTCAGTACTTGCTGTTTCGTGATTGTAACCTAAACCTGTTCTGCGCAATAAACAAATTCAATATAAATGCGCATCAAAATTTTAAGCGGAAGTAGACCTTTGACGTCATTTCCGGTTTCTAAAGAACGTTCCACGATGACGTCATAATAGTTATTGTGTTGTGTGGCGCATTCTGGATTTTGAATCTGCGCTTTTCTGTCGAATTTGTCTCTGATTTGTGATTTTTCACAGATGTTTCGGAGGATTTTTGGTCGACGGTCGCGACGGGTGGAGGACGACGTCAAGGACGACGTGGAGGACGACGTGGAGGACGACGAGGAGGTGGTCCTTGCGGCGGAGGACGCCCCGACGGTGGACGACGGAGCGCCTTTCGACCTGTGGAGCGACGCCGTCGCTTCGCTGTGTAGTGAGTTACCCCCCGTTGTTGGTTTTCTGGATGCCACCACGGTCAAGTGTTCGGGTGCGAATGATGACGCCATTTTGGCTGATGGTGTTCGCACTCGGCATGAGGCCCTGTTGGCTGAAGGATTCCCCCGTGTGGTGGTGGTGGCGGAGAGTGTTCCGACCGAGGGGAAGAACGGTGCGAGTCAGCTGGCTTGGGGACCCGTGGCAGCTGAGGAGTTTGGTGCAGAGGGTGGATCCTTTGAGGACAGGAAGACTGTTGTGAGATGGGCTCCTTTGGTTGACGTGGTTGTGATGGAACCCAAGAAGGGACGACGTGTCGAGGCCGTGATCGGATTTTGCTCGTGTTGCTCTCGGTGGACTGAGCTGGACAGACCGAATTCGAGGTGGCGTGTGAAGGTCAGCCAGGAACCGGTGAAGGAAGGTCCGCTGCGGTGCAAGCGAAGGAGATCGCCAGTTAGGTTGGAGTTGGAGAGAGTGTGAGGCCAGATGGTTGGTTGGGATAGTTAAGCGTTTCTTAATATAAGAAATTATTTTAATCTGTTGTTAAGCAATGTTCATCTTTTAATTAAGACTTTTTATTCAGTAGTTAAGCAGTTCTTCTTATAGAAGTAAATTAAATTTTTAAATTAATATAAACACTTAAGATACGCTTCGTAGATCATTTAGAATTTTAGATAGCCATGGTCAGAGCGCTTTTGTAACATGCTTAAAAAGCGTTATGTAAGCCATGTAAACACTGCGCTTTTGTTACGTGCTTAAAAGTTGTACGTGCTTAAAAAGCGTTATGTAAGCCATGTAAACACTGCGCTTTTGTTACGTGCTTAAAAGTTGTACGTGCTTAAAAGGTGTTATGTAAGCCATGTAAACACTGCGCTTTTGTTACGTGCTTAAAAGTTGTACGTGCTTAAAAGGCGTTATGTAAGCCATGTAAACACTGCGCTTTTGTTACGTGCTTAAAAGGCGTTATGTAAGCCCCATAAACAGTGCTTTTGGGAGGGGTCTTGTGTGATATGTTTAATTGTATTGTCTTAACGTTGTTAAATTGATTGTTAGATGTGATTGCTTGTGTTGTTGTATGTTTAATTGCATGTATTAAAGTTTTTAAATTGGTTGTTAGTTGTGATTACTTATCTGTATTTGTAATTTTAAATATTGAATGTTAAATTTGAGGCAAAAATTATTGTTAAGTTGTCTGTATTTTAACTTTGTGATATTACGTTGTTAAATTGTGGCTAATTGCAGTTGTTAAATTGTCTGATATTTTTAATTTGATTTTTAAGTTGTTAAATTGGTTTGTTAATTGCAGCTGTTTATTGTCTGGTATTTTTTAATTGTATAATTTTGCAGTTGTTAAATTGTTTTGTAATTGGTAATATTGTAATGTTGTATGATATTTTTAATTGTATGTTTTTAATGTGTTAAATTGGTTGTTATTTGTGGCAGTGTAGGGTGCCTGATGGTTTAGCGGTTAGCATGCTGGACTGTCAGTCGTGAGGTCGGGGTTTCAAATCTCCGCCAGGGCAGAAATTTATTTCAAGATTTCGGCTCCATTTGCACCACCGCCAGCTCAGCTATGATGAATACACTGACTGTACACTGCAGGCAGCAATGGAAAGGGCTGGCCATCCACCCTCTCATACGCGTAGACCACAAAATGAAGTTGCTAACACTTCATTCCCTTGTCTACCTCAATGCTGTTCAAATTGTGATTGCTTTGTGCTATTTTTAATTGTATCCTTGAAGTTTTAAATTGGTTGTATGTGCACTTGTTAAATTGTTTGGTGTATTTAATTTTATGATGTTGCAGCTAAATTGATTGTTTGTTTGTGACTGCTTGTCTGGTATTTTTATTTTTATAATATTGCAGTTGTTAAATTTGGTTGCTAATTACAGTTGTTAATTTTGCTGCAGTTGTGAAGTAAGGTAAGTCTGAGGACTTCTCTTAATTAGCAACCGGTTGATTGGTAATGCAGTTGCTAAATTTGTTTGCTAATTACAGCTGTTTAATTGCTACGGTTGCTAAGTAAAAAATTAAGAGGACTTCTGTTACTTGGCAACGTAGCAATTTAACCATTACCAGCCAACTGGTTGCTAAGTAAGAGAAGTCGTCTGACTTCTTTACTTAGCAATCATAGCAACTTCTGTTACTTAGCAACCCAGGTTGTTCGGTGGTTGCTAAGTTAGAGATGTCATGTCGTTGCTGAGATTCTTTGTTAGCAGTGAAACAGTAGCGATGAAACAACAGCAGTCCGACGTTGTTTCATCATTACGAGGGCTTATGGCTTGACAGCGCACGTGGCTTCCAACCCCAGACACCAACTTGACAGGCCAACACCTTAGCAGGTATGCCAAAGTGTTTCTGTTGTTGAATTTTTTTAATTTATTTATTCGTTCATCTCATCATTCATTTATTCACTTGTATATTTGAACTATTTAACTGCACATTCAAAATCAATATCGGAATCTGACATTGTTTTGCTTGTGATTAAGTTGAGTGTTTCATCAATCATCAGCCTGTGAACATTAATGCTTCAGCATTCCCTAATGACTAGAAACAGGAGACACTAATGCTGCACTTAAGATCGATCGATGGTCACCTATAAGATAAGTTGAAATAAGTGGCATAAACCCAGGATGAGCCTGGACGATGCTGAGAATTGCAGACCACGGAGCTGGAAAGCAGATTATTTCGAAAAGCTAAGTTAGTTGTAACCAGATCAAATCAGAATATATCAATTGTATGCTTATTGATCTAATCTATTCAATTGATTTGTACTTTGGAATTATTACTTTAGAGTTATTTGTTTTCTACCCTGCTGTTAGTTGACTGTGAGGCGCCCTTGTAACAGCATGACTGTGTTATGACATCAGATAAATTGTCATTATTATTATTATTATTGTTATTATTATTATTATTATTATTTTTTTTTGCCCCGAGGTAAACATGATCCCTCAGGGACTTGAATATTACTATTGTAGATGGGGTTGTCTGGAGATGACCCTACTTGTCGTTGTCTTGGCTGGCGAAGGTGCCCCGAAATGCGATGGAGTTGAAGCGTTGTATCGTTAATGATATTCGCTGAAAGAGGAAGGAAGTTTCTCGTGGGTCCCCCGTGATCATGCTTGTTTTTCGTCCCAGTTCGGATAGAAAGTCCCTACCTTCATCGTTTATTATTATTATTATTTGGAAATGACTCAGAGGCAAGAATTTGTGCTGCTTGTTTTCTGATTTCTTATTCTGAATGTTTTTTTACAGATTTCAACTGCTAAGAAGAACAGTCACTTAAAGCCAACACAGACAAACAGCCTAAGTAAGGTACGAAGTGTTAATTTAATGACGTATGTTTTCTAGTCTTGTCATATGAAGGTGGATAGCCAGTCAGCTTCTGTACCATGTGATCTTCCAACTGATAGTTTATTATCAGTTATTGACATCCATGCCATCTTCAGCTGTTGATGGGAATCCGTTGGTTGGTTCCACGTGTGTGGGTGGGCCCGCCACTGGTGACTCGGCTTACTGTGCATTGTTTTGCTAACTGATGTAATATATTCATTCGTAATGACATTTAACATCATACAGGTTAGTGCAGAGTAAATATCTTGAAGGGGCGCTATATAAATATTCAATTACATTACATCAGTGTATGCTTTTTATAGCTGATTTCTCTATTGAGCACAAGTGGAGCAGATATCTAAACAGTTTCTTAGCTGAATAGGGTTTGAACCTGCAATCTCTTGGTTAACAGTCCACTAAATGCTCGGTGTATATCCCGGGTTTTTACTAAATGCATTGGGAAACGATGTAAGTCTCGATCATTTGGCCTGGGTGGGGATATTGTGCTACTGTCTTGATAAGTGCCCTGCATGCTGAAGGGAAGTTTGGTTGATTGTGATGTATGTTTAAGTAGTAGAAATTGTCCAATAATTGTCATTGTTTTGAAAAGCAGCCAAAGAGTGTACCCATTATATGTACACTGTAGCAAGTAACGTTAGATAATGCAAGGTAAGGTAAGCTAAATCTTAATAACAAAGTGAGCTGAGGCATTGTCATTTGGCTGCAATAGAACTTCAATCCTGAGAGCATTTGACTGGAACTTTCACCACCTGATAACTGGCAATAAGAAATGGAAATCTCTTCTTTACTATTGTGTTGGTATTGTTTTTCAGCTGCTAAATAGACAATGAAAGTTGTCGATAAGAGCGATTGAAAGACGTATACTTGATGGCCAACCCTAGCATCTGACTGGCTTCCAGCAAGCATTTCATTGGCGGTATGGCTGCATAAAGAGTTTTTGACTTCCAACTTTGAATATGTTGTGGTCAGTATTCTTTATTCCACACAGATGTAGTCTATTGCTTTGAATCTGTATCCAGGACCATCTATTCAGAAATCCTCTGATGAGTTACTGAAATGGTGCCATTGAAATTTGCCATAAGTTTATTTTGTTTTAAGCACAGATGTAGTCTGTTGCTTTGTACCTGTACCAAGGACCATCAAAAATACCAGGTTATGTCTTACAGGATTGGAGAGAACATTGAAAATCACATCCAGTGAAGTATATTTACGAAATCTGCAATGAAGAGCTTGTTTATGAGGTAACATTGGAGTCCACGTTTTGCACTTTTAAAAGTCAAATCCATGTACAGCTACGTAGATAATTCTTGTACTAAGGCATTATGGTGAATATACTGTAAAGAAAGAGGTAAAAAGAGAATGGATTTAGTCCAAGAAATATGTCACAATCCTCTCGTAAGGCCAATGCTCAATGCCTGCTCCTAAACAATGCAGTTTAGCAACATATCTCTGTAATTTATGTCCAGTTCTATCTATGGGCAGGCTCAGGGTTTGTACTTCCAATGACCCAACTCCTCGTTGTACTGGGCATCTTCCTTCTACGAATGATGATGATGATGATGAAAACGATGATGAAGAGGACAACGATAATTCAGACAGCATTGTTGTTGATGCTTATGCTGTTGTTGATGATGGCAACAATAATGTTGATGATGATGATGACGATGATGATTATGGGAAATCATAATTTTTTAACTGAATAAAGTTTCTTCTTTACACTTTCTGTGGTTAACAAATTGCCAAAATCTGTCTACAGATACATTACCACGAAGAGCTGAGCAGCACTTGCAAGAGACAGGTCCACGTTGCAAAAGATAAGAAACATTTCTACTTCAATTATCAACTTTTGAAAAGTTTATCAGTTTTGTTATCAGTTTTCTGGTTAACAAATAATAAATGAATTTGATCCATTAGAAATCAAGTTGTTAGCGTGCTGGACTGTCAATCAAGAGGTTGGGGGTTCAAATCCCTGCCAGGGCAGAATTTTTTTCGATATTTCTGCTTCATCTGCACCCCCATAGCTAACTCATCTATGACAAGTACACTGACTGTACACTGTTGGTGGGAAGATGAGACGGTGAGGGAGAGGACTGGTGTAAGGTTTTTAAGATTTTTGGTCGCTATATAGAAGTTGTTACATCTCATCGCCATTTTGACTTCTACGTCGCCCTGGTTTCGGATTGTATGGGACTGCTGTGAATGCGACTGTATATTCCTACCTATATGGGTTGCTAGGCCATTAGGGTTTCCGTACTATTATTCTACGCCGATTTGGCCAGACAGAAGAGATGTATTCCGGGGCACCCGTGCACTGGCTCCCCTTCCTATCCTCCTCCGCCTCCATCGGTTGTGACAAGGTGGGTTATCCGAGGGTGGGTTCCCGTAGCATCCGGTCTGGTTGCAAGTAAGTGGCCAGACTTACTCGTGGATCCGCTGCTATCCGAAACCTGAGGTCTCCCCTTAAAGACCTCCATTACTTACTTGCTTAATTATAATCTCTAATTCAACAAACAAGACTGCTTCTCGTTTCATTCTTATTTCAACACATACAATTAGTCGTTACAACGCCTACACATTTATCAATCCATCTGAGCTAACAACACTTTAATACCATCAACGACAGTTTCATCCCTCATGCGCATCAACCAATACATGTTAAACTCTTCCATTCACCAGACTAACGTAATGCACTTTATACCATCAGTAATCCTCCATGCACAACCATTCATTATCATGGCATCATCATTCATAACTGGTTTCCTGTAGGGTTCATACATTCGTCTACTGTCAGTCAGTTAGAAGTCGTGCACGGTTATACTAGTCCCAAGTTAGCCTCTTAATTATATATCTTCGGTCAGGTCATATAATGGCATTTCAGACTGTACCGTGACCTAGACAGCAGGGTCTAAGTTCGTCTCTGACGTCGACAGGTGGGCGCAGCAGACATCCGTCGTCGCTGTGGCCGTATACCACCGAGCTTGGCGTCGTTGGGTTGTTTCCCTCGATGTCGCTCCCGATCGTAAGAATCACATATAGAATATCCAGGATGATCACTCCGTTACACAGTGCAGAGCGTATCCGTTCCACTTTCATACAGAATACACGGACAAGCGCCGTCTTCCTTCAACCGTCGTTCCTGTTACACATCATATAATCGCAGATCCCCGCGTCGTTTACGCGTAGTATTTCCTCGTATTTCACGTATCACACGGAACCAGGCTCCTTGCCTTATAACTTCACTATATCCATCACACGAAGCTCACGCAGGCGTCGAGGCTTGAATCTCAAGGACTCGAACCCGTGGCTTAATCAATACGTGTAATCCAATTGCCTCAGCAGAGCGAGTTTCTTACTCCAGCTCACGGTCAGGCCTTCGGTTAACTGCCGTCTTCTTCATCGAGCGATAGCCTCCTCGGCTGCTCCAAGCGATTCCACGTACGCGTAACAAGAGTGAGTTTCTGTCTCACCACGGACAGGATTCACGTCGACCGTCGGTATAATCCATACTTTACGAGAGCGGATCCCGTTCTACACGGCTCCCGGGCATCGTTCCTTCCAGAGATATCCTTGGCTCCTGGTTGACTGCTTCATCCTCGGCTGCCGGCGCGTCCGCCCGAGGCAGAGCTCGGTCGGAGCTCCCTTGCTCCTGGTTCGGTTCTTCTTCTTCGGCGGCTGGAAAACGACTGCCCTGACTGCGGCGTCGTATAACGCTTTATCGGCGCGTCTGCGGCTGAGGCAGCGCGTGTTTGGCTCGTGCTGGCTCCGTGTCACTGGCGTGGAGGCTTCTCATTGGCTAAGCGCTCTGCCGCATTGCTCCAGGCATTCCATGCAACCGCCCTCTGCCGTTAGAGTCGTCTGTTCGGCTCGTCTGCCAAATTGTCATGGCGCTAAATCACTCCGTTGTAAGATTGTATCAAGCCTTACAACTGGCCACCCGCCCTTATATGCCGAGACCAAGAAAATTAAGTCGCTAACACTTCATACCCATGACTGCCTCAGGGCTAGCTTACCCCTTCTTAATATTGATAATCAATTATTATTGAACCTTATCCACACCTGTGGGGCACGGTGGTATAGGGGTATGTTCGTTGCCTTGCAGCCGAAGGGTTGCAGATTTGAATCTACCTCAAGCCATCCGCGTAGGGACCTTGAGCAAGTCCTTCGCGCACAATTGCTCTGCAATATAATTGCTTCTGCGCCGCCGAGGCGTGTGGCACTTCTGAGCTTGGGGCAACCTTCGGAAGAAGGGCAATATCAAAGATCAGTTGTATTGTATTGTATTGTACCTTTTCTTACCATAATTATATTGCTTACTGTACCAGACCCACATTACGTAAACTAACCTTATAGAGACCTAAGAAGAAGAAGAAGAGCAGTCCCTTAAGGCAGCCATGGGTATGAAGTGTTAGTGACTTAATTTTCTTAGCCTCACCATGTGAGGGTGGGTCCCACCGACAGTGTACGGTCACTCATTATAGCTGAGTTGGCTAGGCGTACTGGTGGAACAGAATTTTCTAACCAAATTTTCTGCTCTGGAGAGGACTTGAACCCTCGACCTCTCGATTGACAGTCCAGCGCGCTAACCACTACACTATCGAGCACCTAACATACCTAAAACAAGAGGCAATAACCAACTACCTTAAAATTTACAAGTTTTTTTAATTTGACTCACCTGGATACATGTGTCTTACCTTGCTTATCTTACCTTTCCTTGACCTACCTACCATACCAGTATGCTGTTTAACCTGACATGGTTGATTTTCAGCCACCTAGACTTAGACATAACTTTACTTACCTCATCTATACCTATGTTACCTAGACCAACAATGACAACTACCTTTGTTTACTTTAAACTTGACAGGGTTTTGATTTTCACTTACCTAGATCTGTCTTACCTCGACTTGCCTACACATAGCTTAGCTTGGCTTACCTACCAATATCACTGCCTTACTTTGACTTTCCTTACCAGAGATTTACCTTATACCTAGACCTAACAGTGATAATGAGTCACTATTCAACTTGACCAGGTTTTGATTTTGGCTCTACATGGACTTCCCTTCACATGTTGCCTTGAGTTACGAGTGATTTACCTTGCTACCAAAACCAGACTTGCCTTACCAAGATCTACTTTATCTGTACTGACTTTACAGTCAGTACAGATTTGACCTAGCAGTGATAACTGATTATGTGTTGAACTTGACAAAGCTTCTGTATAAATTAAAAATGTTTTTATGTTTATTTGGATTAAATAAGTGGAATTGGAGAATAGCTATCACAGTCACAAAGACTTAGATAGTAGATACAGTAAAAGTTTTACCATATGTACCATTTCTACCATTTATTTACTAGTGAAACTGAATAAACTGTGGCACTGATACGTAAGTCTTAGAGCTTTACTTTTTTTAGCCCATGAAACTGAGACCTGGAGAGCTAACTTTGTGGATCAAGTACACGAATTCGGAATTGGGTTTCTTGATGAATGTTAGGAGAGCAGACAGTCCAACGACCAAAGTTTCAGGGAAGTCTGGCACATCATATCATTAAGTCTTCTTACTTACCTAATAAGTATTGAGACAGTTGACTGCTTGTAAGATTAAGTCCTGTTTTTTCTGATTATATTCTGCCTGATCTAGAACTACCATACCTTGACTTACCTTACATACCATAATGTAGGTCTAGTTAAGGTAAATCAAAGTGAGGACTTTCCTGTGCTTTGACTGATATTACATAGATCTAGCTGTAATGACTGATAATTTTTTTAATTTGACAATGTTTGCCTTGCATCAATTGATCTGCTTTGACTTCTGTACACATGTGTTCTTGATTAACTTACCCATGCCAGTGTCTGACCTTACCTTGACATACCTTTCCTAGACCTACCTTTCTGTATGCCTTACCTAGATCTGTTTTACTTGAATTAATTACCATACCTTATCTTGACCTCAGAGGGATTACTGCTTACTGTTCAACTTGATAAGGTAACTTTGATTAATAATAATTTATGTTTATTTGTATTCAAAGTTAATGTGATGACATTATAACAGAAGAATGAGCACAATAGAAAGACTTTGATGGATACAAGATTTTACCATCTGCCCCATGTTTACTGGTTATTTACAGTGAAAATGAGTAAACTGTGGCAACGGTAATTGAGTTGTAGAACTTTACTTTTTTGTAGCCCATGAAGCCGAGACCTGGGGACCATCTGTTGCAGTTCAACAACACAAATTGGTTTTCTCTACAAATGCCAGGCGAGCAGACAACAATCCTACAACCAAAACTTCAGGGAAGTCTGGAACATCATTGTACCTAATAAGTAACAAGACACTTAACTGCTCTTTGAATCAACTTCTGTTTTGTCCAATGGTATTCTTCCTTATCTAGACCTCACTTACCTTGAATTACCTTACTGTGACCTTAATTTGGTATCCGGACATTTCCCCCCGGACATTGCCCCCAATAAATGTTTAATGTTCAAATTAATTGAAGTTATAGTAACTGAAAGTTAGACGGAAGTTTCATATTAAATTATATTAAAATTGATGTTATAATATGCCTGTAATTGATAACTATAGCAAGTTTCATATTAAATTCCTACGAAATTTAATTTATTTATTAGACGTAAGACACAATTAAATTTTATTAGACGCAAGACATGAGATAGATGTAGGTTAGACGTAAGTTTTACATTAAATTCATATTAAATGAAATGAAATATTTTATTAGACGCAAGACATAAGACAGGTTTAAGTTAGCAGCAATCCAGTCTGGTCTACTTGAGGAATAGCACACAATTCGCAGTTCTAGTGATGCATGTGTAGAAACCTGATTAAAATTCTGAATAGTTCATACATGTGTCTCTTCTCTTTGACAATTAATAAAATGAAATTTTTCGTCAATATTTATTCTGGGTAAGTGATCAACGGGGGAATGTCCGAGGGAATTGTCCTTAGGGGAATGTCTGGGGGAAATGTCCTAGACCCCTTAATTTGACATACCTTACCTAGACCTCCATTACCTTGACTTCCTTACCTAAAAATACTCCCTAGATCTAGCTGTGATAACCGATTTACTGTTAAACTTGACAAGGTTTTTAAACTTGCTTTCTTTGATCTGCCTTTAACTTGACTTCTATACATGTATGTTACCTTAATTTGCTTACCCATACCACTGCCTTACCTTTACTTACCTTACTTAACCTTACCTTATCTAGACCTGAAAATGATAATTGATTACTGTTAGACTTTTATATTTGCATCTTGTGTAAATTTAAACCACATGTTTATATTTATTTGAATTAAAAAGTGAATGTGACGATGTGGATTGGAGAAGAGTGAATACAGTAACAGGACTTAGATGTAGTACAAGTAGGGCTGTTGACTATTAAATTTTTTTTAATAGTTAACTATTCAAGAATTAACGATTAATTAATAGTTAACTTATTTATACTTACATGTATTCTCCAATAAGTTGTGACAAAAACAAAATTAACATTATTCAGTGTTCATCTTTTAATGGTATTATTAATATTTATTGCTAGTTATAATAGTAGTTACTACGTACTAGTAACCTAGTTTTTGTTCATATTAGTAGTCTTGTTTGCATTTTTCAGTTCAAATGGCTTCCTTCAATCAATTATGTAAACAAACCAACATGTATGTTAAAACTGCTAGGTTCTAGTGAGCAACGTGTTTTGTTGACAATAAGACAAGCAGTCTTCGATTAATCGTTAAGAATAAATTTAATCGTTAAAATTAATTAAGTACAAGATTTTACCAACTGTACCATTTTTCACATTTATTTACCAGTGAAAAATGAATAAGCTGCAACAAAGATAATTCAGTCTTAGTTTCTTTTATTTGTAGACATTGAAGGATTTGAAGCTGAGACATGGGGAGGAGCCAATGCCGTTCAATCACACAATTTGGTTTTCTCTACGAATGCTGGACAATCGGATGTCTTCTCAGCCCTACGTCCAAAAATTCAGGGAAGTCAGGAACTTGCCTAATGCCTTCATACTTACCCTTGTAGCAAGTAACTTGGCTGCTTTTGGAATGAAATCATGTTTTGTCTAATGATATTCTTCCTTATCTACCGAACTTACCTTGCTTAGACCTTCATTACCTTGAATTTTACCTTGACTGATTTTATCTGGACCTAGGTGTGATAACTGATTACTATTAAATGTCACTGGGTTTTAGTATGCCATGCTTCGATGTGACTTAACTTGTGCACATGTTACTTTGATTTCCTTGCGCTTACGTCACTTTATCTTTCACTTTACCTTATGTATCCTTATCTTAAATTTCCTAGACTTCAGAGTGTTACTGTTAAACCTGACAAGGTTGCCGTTTAAACTTCAACTGTTTTTGTTCATTTTGATTCATAAGAAAATCCGATGGTTTGGACATGTAGAGTTGACCAAATAACACACAGTGCACTACATGGAAGATTCTAAAGAAAAAGAAACAAAGGATAGACAATGTAAATGAGGACATAACGTCACGTGGACACCGACACTAAAGGGAACAGTTGACTTGACAAATGACAGAGGACAGCACTGGAGGTCATTTACTCGTACCCATCGCTGCCAAATGGCTGGCATCAGGAAATTGAATAAACTGCAACAAAGATAATTGAGTCTTAGTTTCTGTTTTGTAGATATTGAAACATTGGGAGTTGTATATCAATCACACATTTTGACGCCCGACAAGCAGATGTCTTCTCAGTCCTATGTCCAAAACCCTTCAGGGAAGTTGGGAACTTGCCTCATTACATACTTTTCTAACAGTAACAAGTAACAAGACATGCGGTTGCTTTTGGGATCAAATCCTGTTTTATCTATTGGTATTCTTCCATACTTGGCTGTGCCTTTGACTTTACATTACCTAGACCTATCAACTTTCCTTACCTAAACTGACTTTACTTGGACCTAGATTTAGACTTGGACCTAGCTTTGATAACTGATTACTGTTCAACTTTACAAAGCAGCTTTGCACATATAAATTTTTTGTATTCTTTATAAATTAAAAGTCTAATGCGATAAAGGGAGAAGAATGAATGGTACAGGATTTTAGTATCTGTACCATTTCTGCCATTTATATGCTAGTGAAAATGAATAAACTGCAACAACGATAATTAAGTCTTAATTTTTTGTAGACCATGAAGCCGAGACATCAATTGGAAGCATCCACTGCAGTTCAGTTACACAAACTGTTTTGCTGGATGAACTCTAAACAAGCGGTCCTACATCCAAAAATTCAGGGAAGTCGGGTACTTTACCTCACTAATCCACAAGTCTAACCTCCAACTGGTAACAAGACACTTGGCTGCTTTTGGGATTAAATCTTGTTTTGTCTAATCATGATATTCTTCCTTATTATACCTAACTTGCCTTTACTTACCTCACTGAAACCTACCTTACCATGAGACTTACATTAACACAACTTATCTTACCTAAACATTCATTGCCTTGATGCTCCTTCCTGGCCTAGAAAGACTTCCTAGATGTAGTTATGAACTTGTTACTGTTAAACTTGACAAGGTTTTTAAGCTTGCCTTGCATTGATCTGCCTTAAATTGACCTGTACACATGTTACCTTGATTTACTTACCTATGCCAGTGCCTTACCTTTCCTAGACTGCCTTACTTTGCCTCCTCTTAACTCAACTTATCCCTAACTTTCCTTACCTAGACTAAATTTACGAAGACCTATCAGTGACAACTAATTACTGTTAAACTTGGCAAAGCAACAGTGTAACATTTAAAATGTTTTTGTGTTTATTTAGATGATATAGTGAAGGTGACAATCAATCCATCAAAAAGGTATTATAATTCAGTCACTTTGCTGAGTTTTAGCAAGTATTACAAAGTCGTTAAATGAATAAAATAAAAAGGTAGCCAAGTTGTTCAGTGTTTGTCATTTAATGCAATGTGCAGGTTAAAGCTTCCTACTGACATAGTCATTGTGAAGTGCCCTTGAGCAAGTCCTTTAGTTACAGATGTTTAGTGCAATCGATTGATGCCTGGTAACTGGGTAGTGGGGCAACATAAGTACGAGAGAATGTGTGAAAAAATAAAACTTGTGAAGATTAGTTTTTGAAGAGGCACCGTCGTACTCTGGCATTTGTACGGCTGTTGGTGTCTTATGGAACATTTTCTGCACCACAGATTCAGATTTGCTGACTTTGGAGGCGGGGAAATGGTTGAATGGTAACACGCTGGCATGAAGATCGGAAGGACGTGGGTTCGATACCCGCTAGCCGCATAAGGTTGACTCGGCGTTCCACTCCGTAGGGGCGACTGTAAAATGAGCAGTAGGACGGATGGACGCTTTGCAGGCTGCCATACAGTTAAATTCAACTCGTGTTAAACTTGTCATCTGTTACTATAATATCATGTAATCTTGCTGCATACTTGTCAGTTTTGAATTAATAAACGAATATTATTATTATTATTTGTGCACATAATAAATACTTCAACTAAACTATTGAATGAGTAAAGTTGTGGCATCCATTTGATGTAGTCTCATAATCTTTCTCTGTTATTATTTACATGTACATTGAAATGATCGAGACTGGAACAAGAGAAGACAGAAATGGAACATTACCAGATCCTTCCAAAGCTCAAGGGAAGAAAGGCAGAGCCAAGAACAGCAATAACTGACCAGCCAGTTTCTGTTGCTGACATACCTATTTAGAATAGATGACATACTTACAAATCCTATACTACAGCTTGGAGGAATATGTGCTAGTAATTGAATAAGCAAATCCTGTAATGCCCGTCGGAGGAATATTCAACAGTTATTAACACTTTACCGACAAGCTGCATTGGTTTCCCAGTCACTTTTAGTCCACACGATCGTCATTCAAGCGTTAACGATTGTCGAATATTCCTCCAAGAGGCACTACAGGATTTGCTTATTCTATGACTCACGTATTCCTCTGAGATGTAGGATAGGATTTGTAAGTATGTCAGCTGTACTACACCTTCAAGGAGTATTTATGAAGTCATTTAATAACAGGAATAACCTTTACTTTAAGGCAGTACTACCTCTTATAAGAATTACTTATACTGTATTGTGGGAGTTGTTTGATTTAGCTATGAATTTGTTAATTATTATAAATTAATATTGTTTAGTAAAGTTAATTTTTAATAATAATTGATTAGTTTTGTTTACATATTTTTTGTGGAGTGTTTAGTCTTGAAAGATCATGTACCTCAGGGTAAAAACTAAAAAGAATGATTTGTTATTTTGTTAAATTGATATCTGATGAAACAGTTTCTGGAGATTTATATGACATGTTATGCGTAACCCTCAACATACGATGTCAGTGGAATATTTTTTAATTCAAGGCAAGAACTGGACCAAGGCAAAGGGCCCAATAGTGCATTGGATAACACGCTGGCAAGGAGAGCGAGAGGTACCGAGTTCGAGCCCCGTAGGGCAGATATGCTTTGTAGGCTGCTGTTAGCGCCGTGTATTGCAGGCTGTCTGTTCTGTTAGTAGTTAAGATTTAAATTGCAGTGTACAGCAGAGTGCGTTTGTCAGGCGCTTCGATAAAGAAAAGATTATTATTATTATTATTAAAATACTCCAGCAATGTAAAAGGAACCAGCAAGAAATGGTCCAATGGAAGCCATCTCAAATAGCTCATAACCTGCTGACAGTGCTGAGGGAGTGAACTGTTTACCTTAACCTCTGCATGCAGAGCTCTCTACAAAATGAAGTGCTTTATATGTTCTTATAGCATAACGTAATAGACAATTATAGAACCTGTGCCAGATTATACATACTATATATAGTTCACCTCTTCTGTGAACTCGGTTTTATTTCTATTGCATTTACATCTATAATTATTCATGTATTATAAACGGTTTCACTTTCATGTTCTTTACGAACTTGACTGTCACCAACTTGCTTAGTCACATTGATGTGGTTAAAGAACTCTTCAGTTTGAAGTTTTTATCTTATTGACATATTGATCAACTGCAGGTGGTTATTGATTTCCAGGTGGTCGACTTATCCACACAGATATGGTACAACTACAAAACTCCATGAACCTGTATTGGTGTAGTTCTTGTTGCTAGAATGCTAGAAGTGCTCACAATGATGTAATGTTCCCCTAAGCAGTGTTTTTTCCCCAATTGCATAACATGTAAATGTACAGCACAGTGCGTTTGTCAGGCGCTAAATTAAAGAAAAGATATTATTATTTATTATGTAAAGAAAACTATACTGAACTCTGGTCAACAACAGCCTACAGGCATATACATTTACCAGTTAGTTATCGTGGAAAATTTTTGACTACACGTTTTAGTCATGACATTTTCGTGGTTGGTAAGCCCACTTTCAAATTGCTGATGGTAACATGTACTTTGTTCCCACTATTTGTGGTTTCAGTGGCGACCGGTTTTCCTTTCATTTGATTTACCTCTTGCACTCTGCCCTTGACTGCAGCAAATAATGGCTGTACCTATTACAAACTTTTTAGTTAATAAAATTAATACAAATGTGTCTAACAGTTGTACAATAATTATTTGCAACAAATTAGCCAACATAGAATTTCAGCTCCGTGCAATCTCGATCTTACTTACTTTCCACAGACGAGATATTTTATAGAATTTTGGTTCACAGCGCTAATAAACGTGCTGCCCTCTGGCAGGTGACGTAACGCTAAGAGCAGATCGTATTCGACCTAGACGGAGAAAATCAGACAGATGATAATTAATTAGACTAGTCCTGGAGTAGCCATGAGTATTAAGCTTTAGCGATCTTATTTTTTGGCCTCAGCATATGAGGGTGGGCGGCCAGTCCTTTCCTTCGTGGTCTTGTCTGCAAACTGATGAGTGTGCGATCAATGTACTCATTATAGCTGAGTTATCCAGGGGCGCAGATGGAGCAGAAATCTCTACGCAAATTTTAGCCCTGGTGGGGATTTGAATCTCTGACCTCTTGGGTGACAGTCCACCATGCTTATAATTATCGGAAACTGAAAGCAATCTGAAAATAACGTATTGGTAGTTAAGGCGAAGCGATATATATATCTGGGAGTTATATGGGGTGCTCAATCAACACTGCTCCATAAGGTCCTACATTTTGAGTTTTCAATTAAATGTTCTCGGAGCAAGTCACAACTGGGGAAGAATCTACAGACAACAATGCATGACAGATGAGCGATACCACAGTGGCGATACTCACCTGTGAGTTGAAGATGAAAGTTTGCAGTGTCACTCGTTATCATGACTGTTCAGTTTACGACTAGTTTGGTGGTCTGCAGAAGATTAGCTATAATGAACCATAAAAGATCACCAGGATATAATATTTTATCATTTTTATGTGCAGAATTTTCAACATACGGAATGCTGTTTTGGTACATTTGGCAGCCGCATGATCGCAAGTGTGGTGATATATAGTCCGTGTTTAGAGTTCTATAAAGCATAGTGAAGCTGGCTCCAATAACAATACGCAGTTGGAGAGGAACGAAGACATCAGAGACATTTAAAGGGACAAAAATCGGTTTACGTTGCTATCAGCTGATGATATCTGCAAAATTCTCGAATTTCCAGCCAATATTCGAGGTGAATTTCCCGTGTTTAGACGATTTGGAAGCTGGCGTTAATGATATTGAACGAATAGAAATTCTACATAAGGCTATAGCAGTTTGTTTATGTTGTGCAATAGTCAGGTCAATTTGTGCTACTTACTTCGGTATCTATTTATATTGCGCCTCTTTCTTCTTATGCCAACTAATGTGACTTGTGGCTTTTGAAAATTTCACTGTGGAAAAGTACAGAATCGTTTTAAGTAGAGTGAAAATTGTTGTGTTGTCACACACGCACGACATATTGGACGATTTGTTTTGGAAGTCTGACTTTTTCTTTTTGAATAAATAATTGTTAGATATAACTAGGGATGCAATTTATTTATGCATTTAAAAATTGCAGCACATGAATTACTTCTTTTAGAAATATTTATAATGTATGTATACATTTAACATATGTTCAGAAAGACTTGACAAAGTCGAAGTGTTTAATCACACTTTGACCACGTTGTTAGGCTGGCTGATTGTAATTGAACACTATGTGAGAATTTTATGTGAAGATGGTCAAGTTTGGCGGCCATCCATGAACCGATGGGTAATCCAGAAATACTTTACTGAAAGTGGACGTATATTAATTCACAGCACACAGTTCAACTCACTGACTGTGGTATGCTAAAGCATAACTAAATCCATGATTTCCTTTTAATAAGTGACACTGACACATGGTAGACAACACTGTCCAAACAGGGCCAAATGACCTTTGTTTACAAATTCATTCAAAATGGCAGTCAAGCTTCAACAGCTTAAAGATTGCATGAAATTTGAAACATAAGATGGACAAAAACACACAAATCATCTTAACCTAGAAGAAATACCTAGAAAACATACCTCACAAATTCATTAAAAACCAGTCAGCCAACTTAGATGAATCCAAAGTTCTACAATTGATAATGCTAATGAAATTAGCTCTTATAATTGTAATTATGACAATTTCTGTAGCATCATTAGTAGCAAGCTACTTCTAGGATGCTTTACACACACGCTGTCAACTGTCAGCGCAAATGCTCAGAATTATGTAGCTGCTTTGTAGCAAGTACATTTTTAACTGTTTGCTGAAAACATAAAGGGTTTTGGCTTTCTGAATAGGTGCGAAAAGACAGCTCCAGGCACGTGGACCAGCGACCCGAATGGCCCGATCACCCGTTTTGGTTTTAGTTTCTTATTTATATAGTCCCAAATGAAGAGAAACTTATCAGAGGTGCTCTGCATGTTATCCAAAATGATGTTTAATGTAATTAATAACACAATGTGCATCAATTTGCAAGCCATGTGCAGATAACTATAAATGTCACCAGCATCAGACTTGTGCACAAGGCCCAGCCAACGAGTTTCCATGTAGAGTTGACAGATGAAAACATATTCAGAGTTCCTCGACTGAGCAGCGTCAAAGACAGGATGGTTATGGGTGATCATGACCATGGTACATGACACCACCACCATCCACCACAGTAGCTTGTAGTGGGAGAAGACTATCGCTTGATCCAGCAGGTTGATCCGAGATGGATAGCCATTCAATTAATGGTAGAAACTTTTGCTGGCAGATGGTTGATGCCAATGTCATTTCAAACCTCTTCTTTTGCTTTTCAGTCATACTGATACATCTGTAGGTGTGAACTGAGACCATCTAGAAGCTGTCATCCTCTTAAGTAAAGATGGACTTCTAAAGACAAGGGGCATTTATCGTGACTAGAAAAACGCGTCAGAAATGTAAAAACTCACAAGAAAGTGGTAGTAATGCCAAAGTGCTGAATCAATCGCAGTAGCAGTCTGAACACACAAAACAATTGTCAAACAAATTCCTCTTTAGACAAACTTTAAGAAGAAGTGGTGTGGGATGAAAACACGGAACATGAATGCCGTGTTGATGGTATTATGGAAGTAGTGATGACTGAGATGATGCTGATGGTAACGAGGTGATGATGACGATGATGATAATATTATCTTTTCTTACTGCTTGTAGGAAAGACATCATGTCAACAGGCAGCCAAGCTGAAGTAAGTTCTAAGAACACATTTTCAGTACCAAGGTAATCTTGACAGCCAGTTTGTTGCTAAGATTAAATATGGATTATAAAGCAAGAACATTGTTAAGTCCTGAAGGCATACATACTGCCATAAGAGTGAGTGGCTAGGGGTGGCATATGCGCTCATATACTTCATTATGCTTTTGATGAACATTTTAAGGTATTCATGTTGTATCAACATTAAAGACAAGTCACTTTCTAAAATTTGCATTTGAGGCTTTGTTTCCAAGCAAAATTGAATTTGTCTCTCCTGAAATATCTCTGATACATTAGGTGTCACTCGGCTGTCACTTTACCGAGTACTGGGATGCCTGCAGAACTGGTAAAAAATTGTCAACAGATAAAAGGCTCCTTTAATCCTGTCTAAATTCCCGGACTTGCCAATTTTTCAGTCACAGACCACAAGCAACGCCAAGTTATGCAGTGACCATGACTAGCTAGCAATGCATGTAAAACTCCTGTTTGGTACTAGATACTTATTATATGAATGCACTGTACTAGATAACCTCTGTTAACCATCTAGTAACAGACTATGTATATAGGTGGCCCTAACCAGTGCGACTTTGGTCCCTTCTGGGTTCCCTTTTGTGACCAACAGATCTTTATTCTTTGTACAGCAAAATGTTACTTTGTCAATGTTTGGAGCAATAAATTGATGGTTATGGTTATGTTTATTGTTAGAGATTGTCCCAATATTGTGGCAGTTGCAGCATTGAACAAATTATCCAATTACAGCTCATAGTCCTAAGTAAACTGAAAGAAGATTTTTAAAGTTAAGTGGGTTGTAAAATGGCTCATGCACCCAAAGGGAAACTACGAGATACATTGCTGTTTAGTTTCATGTGGTTGTTGTGGCTTTGTTGCAGTGTCCACTGTGCATGGACCCTTTGGAACTAGATGACATCAGTTTCTTTCCTTGCACCTGTGGCTACCAGGTATGTTTATGCAATATTACTCTGATCTGAGGTATCATAAATTGATAGATCCAATTGAAAGAACACATCAACAGTTTATGAGCTTCTCAATAAATATTATCAAATTAAGTATGTTTGTATACATGTAACAGAACACTCACACAGTGCCATGTAAGAAGCTCATAAAATTGATGCAATACAATTATCTAATACAATACAGTACACAACACAACCGTATTTTGATATTGTCTTTTCAATTTTCTGAAGTGCATACTGATTATGCTGAATAATTGTGCATGAAGGACTTGCTCAGAGTTCTTGCACAATGACAGCCTGAAAGGAGGCTCGAACCAGTACTATCCATGTTACAGGCAGAGCACTCTTAACTATTGGCTATGGTGCCTCACGGATATATGTAAATGGGTGCAGCATAAGATAATGTTTCTTGAGTTAAATGTGGTGTTCAGTTTTAATTTCGAGTGGAAGGCTATTCAACGATGACAGCCCAATGCGTAAGAGTGATGTGTCCAAAATGCTGAATGGGAGTGCAGAACCACCAGGTCACCAGTTGTTAGTGAGTAGGTTAAGTATGAGTATGTTGAAGAAGGATATCAGAAGATTGGAGGACTTCGAGATGTGGATATGGCAGAACAAATGAAGAGATGCTACAAAATGGTGGATGAAAACAGATCTCCTATAGTACAATTGTAATTTGTAATTGTGATCTGATATTTATAAAGTGCCTTTTCAAGAAAAATTCATCAGTGTCACTCCTGATCCACACCAGTGAAATTACTGTCAAATAAAATACAGACTTCAGGCGCTTGTGAAACTGTGGAAGGGACAAACTGAGGAGCTTGAGACACAGCTCTCAAGAAAGGCAATTCCACCTGGTGGACCCAACCTAAGCAAAGCTTCTTGCAGTATGCATACGAGGAACAGTCAGGATTCCATGGGCAGCCAATCAAAGGCTGCCACGACCCTGGGCCGAGGAGACTGAAATGCAGAAGTCCCTAAGGTATGATGGAGCAGAGCTAACTAGAGCCAACAGCATCCAACAAACAAACAACTTTTTCATTAGAGATACATGCGCTTGACAGTGAATTGCAATATTTTATGCATTGTGCAAGAAGGGTCAATGTTTTGTGCTGTTGAAATTCTGCTAAACCATATCATAATGAAACTAGGCTAAGGCAATAATCCGTTGGTTGGCGCCACGTGTGTGCGTGGGCCCACCATTGGTGACTCATTTTCCAGTTAACTGTGCATTGTTTTGCTACCTGATGTAATAGTCTAGTTGCAGTTTATGACATTTAACATCATATAGGCCAGTGCAGAGAAAGCACACTTAAAGATGTGCCATGCCATATTAAGTGTCCTGATAAATACAAACATACATACATACGTACATACTGCATACATACCTACATACATACATACATATGAGTGGATGAAATGACAGTGGCAGGAGACATTTTAGCCGAGTTTTCTCGTCTTCTGATATTTAATTGTTTATTTGTTAATGTATCAAAGTTCTTTCAATTGTTTCTGTTGGCAGATCTGTAGGTTTTGCTGGCATCGGATAAGAACGGATGAGAATGGCCTGTGTCCTGCTTGCAGAAGAGTAAGATGAACTTTCTTTACACACACTTGTCAGTTAGGCCTCCGTAGCATATTCGAATCAGTGATGCTTATTTCTGGAATATGAATCCTAGTGCGTCATGATAAACTGACAGTGACAAACTCTTTCTCTACCAACTATAGGTGACTGCCTTTGTTTTCCCAATCGATAATGTTGTGTGCAGTTAGTCAGTAATAGTTGAAAGGCTCGTTAGAGTCCATGTTTGGTCAGGATGTTTATTTTCCAGCTTAGGATGCTTTCCATCTTAGTGTCATTGATGTCTGGTTGGTTTCTCGTCCCAAATTTTCACAGTTCAGCACAGAAGCTTTGCCATAGTAGACCTATAGTTTGGGAAAAGATTGCCTAGCTTTCTGGACTTTCATTGCAGATGTAAAATTTAATGAGGTGATGATATCGAAGACGCTGGCCTGTCGAGGTTTCGCACAGTGTAGCAATACGATCTGTGTTGATTTCACATTGTAGGCTAAGCATTTTAACCCACGTTGCAAGAAGTCGAGAGCTGATACATTAGCCGCACTGCCACCTTTTGCATCTATTCTTATTGCATCAGAAAACTATCTAGTTTCATTGTGGTCTTGGTTTATCATGTTTGAAGCACTCTTAAAATGATTCTATATAAACATGTGATTTTTATTACAGTTTGTTGCCTGTAAGCTAACAGTTTCCTGTTGTTTAGATGCTATTGTCTCTCTTGTGCTACAGCTAGATTGTCTCAAAACCATGTGTTAGGAGGTATCTATATCAGAGTACACAGTTACCGTTACTAATACTAACTCTAGAATAAGAAATCGTAAGATAGAACTGTCTAGTTTGTTTGTCTTACTGATTGTGCACCAGCAGATCACCAGATTAATGCACCAGGTCTTTATGTTGCATTTTGTGTCTCAGTGTTTGTGTCATTTTATTTTGTAGTCGTATACAGAAGATCCAGCTGAGTTCAAACCTCTTGCCGAAACAGAGTTAGTAATTTATCTCTGAGATTTGATATCATAATTTTTGGATCGTCTTTGAAACACAACAGCAGTTAAAGATTGCTCCTCTCTTCTGCTGGAAAGTATTTTGTTCCTGGTACACGTCTTGTCTGTGGCCAGCATTCATCCACAGTTCCATCTGGAACTCTCTACCTCCTCATGTTCACAACTCTCCTTCTAAGACTGTCTTTTGCTTAAAACTAAAAACTTAACTTCTTCCAGTCTACCTATGGTTCTTAACGTTTGCCTGGCTTCAGTGCAAACTTCTGAACTGTACAAAAAGGTAATTTTCAAAATTACAGTTGTATAGTATTGTAATAACAGTAAAATAGCAACAGCTACATGACTAAGAGCTCCAACAACAGCAACGACAGTGATAACAAGGTGCCAAACAAAAGATGCCATATTCCAGCTTGATATTATCTTCTGCCAGACAAGAAAATATAGAGAAGAGGCCTAGCAGTTGTCGTAATGAATAATTTCACTTATAGATTTTTTCATCACCAGAAATGCAAGCATTATGCTATACTTAAGTTGATGAATAGATGTCAAATGATGAGCCTAAAATTAAAATGTGCTACTGGCAGAGTCACCCAAATTCTGTATTTAATTGTAGCTTGTCAGAGCGGCGTTATAATTTCAAAATGTTAAAACTGGTATGAGCAAATGTGGCGTTGTTGCAAATAGCAGTAACATGCATGTTCTGACTCGAGTAAATAACATTTCAAATGTGATAAATTAGCTTAAATTAGGCATACTATAGTTAGTCGAGTGGACACTGAGAAGAACGTGTGGACAGTGATGATGATTCAAAGTAAGTAAGTAAGCATATTCTTTACTGAAACCAACTGCTAACCATACTTTGGTGTACATTCTGAAATAACAAGTCAAGAGTAAATCATCCTAATCATAAATGTTTTTACATGTCATATTGCAAAAAGAAAGTAACAAATAATGAAAAGAGAAATGGACATGGGAATAGTTTCATGTTATGTAGTGTTTAATGTTGTCCATTATGAATATATTTGCAATGTGGCCAAATATATGGCAGCTACTGAGTAGAAAATTTTGTGAGTGAGTAAGATTTTTTGGTGCCATCAATTTTTGAGGCCTTTTAATTAGTTAGTTGTGCTATATAAATTTGAACACATAGATGTAACTTGTTTTTAACTGCAGCTTGCAGAGGCTAAAGAAAGAAAAACGACAGAAAGAATCGCAGAAGAAACAAAAAGCAGCAGAAAATCGAAAACATCTTGCCAATGTCAGGTTGTCATCCGTCATTTAACTTCATACGCATTGGAAAGACTCTGCTGTTATTTGATTCTTCATGGAGTGATTGTTTGTGTGTTTTCTTGGGTGTCCAAAGGACTTGAGAATAACCATTAGAAAACTGAGTGTTGTTTGCATGTTGATAGTAAATGTTTCGAAGTGTTGACTTGTTTGTTGATTTTGAAGTTCATGATTTGACTAACCAATTTGATTAGATGGCTGGCTGTTTAATTTGACCAGTAGGTTGACTGAATTTCACAACTTGGCTGTCATATTGTCCTCTCTGGTCTCTCTCCTCTCTCTCTCTCTCTCTCTCTCTCTGGTCTCTCTCCTCTCTCTCTCTCTCTCTCTCTCTCTCTCTCTCTCTCTCTCTCTCTCTCTCTGGTCTCTCTCCTCTCTCTGTGGTCTCTCTGTCAACCAGATTCGAAATTAACCTTGACCATCTCTGGCCAACCTCTCTGAACTGACACAGCACTCGTGAATAAGCTGGTGCTTTGCTTTAGAGTAGCACTTGACAAATCAGGAGTTTTGTCATGTTGGTTAATCCTTCGACGATGAGCTGCATTGGTTTTCCAATCACTTTTAGTACACGCCCTTTGTAAAAGGGTTAAACTGACGGTTGATTAATCGTAGAATGTGGTTGTTTGCAGGGTTGTCCAGAAGAACCTTGTGTTTGTTGTTGGCTTAACACAACGTCTGGCTGATGTGGACATGCTTAAGAAGCACGAGTATTTCGGCAGATTCGGAAAAATACACAAAATTGTGATAAATCAGAGTACATCGTATGCTGGTGTGCAGGTTAGTCTCTTGTGCTGTTTACATGTATAATGTCATGTTAACGTCATATAATCTGAGTAGTTGCCTTGAAGCGGCGCTATATACATTTTTGAATGAATGTATGAACAATTCATTCATTCAGTGCATTTATAGGTCAGTAAGTAAGTATATCCTTTATATAGAACTTGTACAAGAACTGTTTAGAGGTGCTTCCAGTCCAACCTCAGCTGTTGATATATTATGTATGATATGTACGATGTGCATGACTGTTTTATTCCTCAAGCAGACAGCATCACATGTAAGTCTTTACTAATAAGAATGTTATACTCTGTCTTGATGTATGTACGCCGTAGTGCAGATATGCAGTTGGTATAACAATAAAGTATAACGTACTTACTTTTATGCTATTGTTTGTATGTTACGAGGACTGCCTTGCAATGCATAGTTCTCTGAATTAATGAATTAATGAGTTAAAGAGTTGAACATTGAAGATGAGAGCAGTGGTTGCTTACCCAGTAGACGTTAGGTAAGTAAGTAAGTAAGTAAGTAAGTACATTCTTCATTAACCAATTGCTAATCGCACTTTGGTGTACAGACATCTTTACAAACACAGTTAAAAAGTATAAAGTTTCCTGACAATAAACGTTTTTTGCATTAAGTATCAAAACGTGTTTTACTGCATTACAAAACGTGTTTTACTGCATTACATTCAGGGTCCTAGTGCAAGCGCATACGTTACGTACTATCGGTCGGAAGATGCAATTCGAGCAATTCAAGCCGTCAACAGTGTTACGGTCGATGGTCGGACGATCAAGGCGTCACTAGGAACCACAAAGTACTGCAGCTACTTCCTACGTGGTCTTTCATGCACGAAACCTGTAAGGCTACACATTGGTTTATAAACTCTCTTCACTTTGAACACTCATTGCTTTTGGTTTTTTCATGAATATGTTGTTGCTGCTCTTGAGTAGATTTCTTGAAGGGGCGCTATATAAATCTCCAGAATGAATGAATGTTGCAGAGGTTGGTATTATTGCTGGGGCACGGTGGCCAAGGGGTTAGAGTGCTTGACCTGTAATGTGGAGAATATGGGTTCAACCCTCCACTCACATGGTCACTGTGTAAGGACCTGAGCAAGTTCTTCACTCACAGTTGCTCAGCACCACTGATGCTCTGTCATATGGTCGTGTGTGCACTTGTGAACTTTGGAAGGAGGGCAAGATCAAATACAGTTTATTGTATTGTATTGCTCATGTTTGTTATTTGTCGTTTATGTTTCTGGTGTCTTTTGTCAGTGTTACTTGTTATTAGTATTATCAGTGTTGTTTCGGTTGTCTTTGTCAATGTTGCTGTTTGTGATGCTGTTATCAATGAAGTGCTGTTGTTGTTGTTATTTGGTTGTGCTGTTATTGTTGCTGCTGGGGTTAGTGATGTTGTTTTGTGGTTGACTTTGTTGTATGCTGCACATTTAAGAAGTGAGCCAAATGATGGTAGCTGCATTCATTTTCTTGTTTGCCATGCAGAGAAATTAGAGGGGCTTTTGAGTAGCTCATATAGCACATATCTTAGAGAATGTGGTAATTTAATTTTTGCCTGTAATTAGCTATATTTATGGTTCTGTTTATGTCTGCTAGATATCAGAAAACATTGTACACACAGAAAATCTTTTCTGAATTGGTTTTCGTAGTGATTCATAATGCTGTGAATATCACTTTGAATGATATTTACAGCAAACATTTATGTCCAGCCATTAAAATTTGAGTAGTCATGTCCTTGCACTGGGTTATCAGCCCTTTCTCTGAAGTAAAATCTTCTTTTATTCATTAGCCATATCCAGCATAGAAACTATGTTGTTCAGCTGATGTTTTAAAGGATGTAAAAACAATTTTTTTGGCTGATGTGGATCGTTTGGAATTGAAATATGGTGATGGGGACAAATGTAATAAGGGCAGAATTTCATAACTGATGATGGATTTAACATAAAACAAAGGTAATTAATTCAGTTTTGGACTAAATTGATTAATTTTTAGTTCTTTCCATGTTTCTACAAGTTATCCTTAATGGTGCTTGCACTTAGCAGTGTTTTATGAAATTCTATTCTGTTAATGAAATTTTATATAGAGTTTCTAATTTATAAAGTTTTATGTTAGAAACAGTTCATATGGTAATCAACTTTGAGCTAAAGCCATGAACCGATCAACTTTTTCTTGACAAAATATTGTTGATAAATGAAAGATGAAAAAAGATGTATAACATTTCTACATTGCTAAAGGTTGTAAGTGTTTGCTTTCATGTAATTGATAGTGGTTGTAGTCTCAAAAAACAACTTAGCTGCCATAGCATTAAAGATGCTCTGCTAAGTGCTTTGATACATGTATACAACATGCACGTGTCCATACAAAGGATGTTGAAGCCGAATTTCAAGCACAATTTTAAGAAGTGTGTGTGTTTGTCAGGACACTTAGTGTAGTGTATTCTGAAGTACCTCACAAGAGCAATGTACTTTTGACTATCTAAGAGATCTAAGCAAGTGCATATTAAGACAGTGAGCATATGTACCGATATGCTGCACAGAGTTGGTGGCAACAGTACGCAAGTGTATGTTGCTTTGAATGAAAGTTATCTTTCATTTAAAAGGAAGGCATTAGGGTTTCTCTGAATACTACTGTTTGGTTGTTATTCCTCAGTGCAAAATGCAAAATCACATCAACCCTCATGCCACAAACTTGGGTAAATTTATCCCCAGAGCGGTTTTTCATGCACAACAGCATTCTAACACTTGAAGTTTCCGTGAAACCAAAAGTTAACCACAGCAGGTCAAATGACTTTGAACTACGAGGTCATACACTGTCGATTCTGACTCTGTTGGATTTCCACAACCTTGGCCAACCGATCTTGGATGGAGAGTTTCAGATACTGAGATATTAATATCTGAGAACAAAGTTCAAACGACCTTCACAGTTGAGGTCATCTGAATGTCGTACAATGTTAGAAATAGCTTCTTTGACTTTTTACTCCAAAAACACTATCGTAGACACAAAAATCAAGTCTTTCACTTGTAGTTCCTGAGGTACTCTGGGCGGTAAAATTAACCCCCCAGGTTTCAGAATACATTGTCCGACTATACAGTAGGTTGCGGCATGAGGGTTAAGTTAGGGTTTCTCATTGCCTAGAAATTTAAATAATATATAAATATATGAATTTCTTGGTGAACTGGATTGAGCATCAGACTGGTGAGCATGTGTGATGGCCACCAAGTTTTATGATAAGGATCGTAAGATTCATTTGAATCTTACGAGTCAATCTGGTATGCAACAGGCAGTAGCTGAGTTCTATGCTCATCCCTAAAATGCACTAATGCTAAATGTTGTGCATGAAGGCATGCATTAGTATGTATGTATGTATATGTGTGTGTATGTATGTATGCATGTATGTAATGTATATATGTATGTATGTATGTTTGGTTCTAGGACTGTTCATCAAAGGTCTTTTCATCAAGGGACTGTTCATCATGAGAACATTTATCGTTATGGCGTTCTTTTTATTTGTACGCATTATAACATATCGCTTCACCGTTTCATTTATGTGACATTTTAATACTAATGTCCATGAAAACAATCATCAACCAGCTTCTATTTACGCAAGTATTATTTTCGTCAAGGCAACTTTTACTTTCATAAGAAACTATTTTCATCAATCCAACTTTTACTTTTATAAAAAATTATTTTCGACATTCCAACTTCTATTTAAGCAATAATAATTTTCATCAATCCAGCTTCTATATAAGCAAGAATTCTTTTCATCATTCCAACTTCTATTTAGACAATAATTCTTTTCATCAATCCAGCTTCGATTTAAGCAAAATTATTTTCATCATTCCAAATTCTATTAAGCAATACTTTTTTTATCAATCCAGCTTCTATTTAAGCAAAACATACTTTCATCACTCCAGCCTCTGTTTAAGCAAGAATTCTTTTAATCAATCCAATAATCCTCTTGATGAACAGTCCTTTGATGAAAAGACCTTTGATGAACAGTCCCTTGATGAACAGTCCTCATACCGTATGTTTCTATGTATGTCTCTGTGTATGTGTGTATGTGTTTGCATGTATGCTGGTATCTGGCTATTTATATAGTGTATATTATTATATGCCTTTAAGGAACCCTCGATCATCTGCATTGGCTTCCTGTCGAATTCAGAATAAGATTAAGCTGGCCTGTATGACCTATAAAACCCTCACAACAAGCACTCCTACCTATCTTCAACCTTTAGTTTCTCCATACATCACGCCCACAGTATGCGATCTTTGGTCTTGGATCTTTGGTTGAGCCTCAATTTAGCTCTGTGATGGGCTCTTGTGCATTTCATGTTGCTGCTCCAGGGAATGGAATCAAATACCAGTGTTTATCCATTGCTCGAACTCCTTTTCTTCTTTCAAGAAACACCTCAACACTCACTATTGCTCACTGGCCTTCAGGCATCTAGATATATAACTGCACTTGCCTTGGTGACTACTGACTTACCGCTCTTCCGATTCATATTTATATGTGATTTTACACGAATTTGAAATGTTTGTAATGAGAATAATAGAATCTCACTCCAAAATGATTGAAGTCTCTTGTGTTGTGATTGTGGTGCTACAGAAGTCCTTAGAGTAGATTAGATTAGATTAGATTAGGCTAGAAAAGGTTACCTGAGTTTATATTGCATCAGTCATTTGCATTTCAATGCACTTGAATTGTATTTACATATGTGCATGTATGCATAGATACACAATTTCTTGTACAGTGCATTGTAATGCTGACTACTGGTAACTACTAGTGCCTTGACCTCTAATGTTATGATTTATGTAAGGACTGCATGTATCTACATGAGCCAGGAGATGACTTGGCCAGCTTCACAAAGGAACAAATGCAACAGGGGTAGGTGTCGTCGTCGTCTGCACGTTGCCACGAATAGCACGAATGTTGCTTTCTTGACGTTGTACTATTAACCATGAGGCATAAAATAAACACTGGATTCAGATTTTTTTATATTCACAATATAATACTTCTGTAATAAAATAAACACTGGATTCAGATTTTTTATATTCACAATATAATACTTCTGTAATAAAATAAACACTGGATTCAGATTTTTTATATTCACAATATAATACTTCTGTAATGAAATAAAACACTGGATTTTTTCATAATATTCACAATATAATACTTCTGTGTTGCAATATTTTCTCTAGATTGAGCTGACATATGAGCTTACTCTGGCCTCCCATCTGGATTGAGTCTTGCTCTCTGCAGCATGCTGTGTAGGGCAAATTCCTAAATTTGGTCTAGTCTCCAGCTACTTGCTGGATGTCTCCACTGGCTCCCTATCTGCCAGCACATTGAGTACAGGATTGCCGCCCTGGTGTGGCGATGTCAGCTGGGCCTTGCCCCAACCTACATGCGTGTGCTTTGTATATTCAGGGCCGCTGTCCCATCCAGTCTGCAGAGAAGGGGTTCTTTTAGTCCCATTTGCCTGTAGTGCAATTATGCAGAATCGAGCCTTTTCCGTGGTAGGCCCAGGGGTCTGGAATGGGCTTCCTGTGGAGCTGGGCCTGCTCCCTAAACATCCAGGGACAGACTCTGAACATCCATACCATCTTCAGCTGTCGATGGGAATCCGTTGGTTGGTTCCATGTGTGTGCGTGGGCCCGCCAATGGTGACTCTTTCAGCTTACAGTGCACTGTTTTGCTAACTGATGTAATTTATTTGTTCGTAATGACATTTAGCATCATATAGGCCAGTGCATAGAACGCCTCTGAGTAGATATCTCGAAGGAGTGCTATATAAATTTCATTTACATTACATTAACATTACAGTATATTGCATTACCCTGGAATGTTCTTTACTAAACTCAAAACTGTGCTTTTATGGGGTGCTGGAGTCGGAAGCGCTTCTGAGTAGTTCCATTGAAGGGCGCTATATAAATTAATTAATTAATTAATTTGTATACACTACATCAAATTTAATCAATACAGATGTACGATAATGATTGTGGTGTTTCATTGTCATATTGAACAGGCTTCACAAAGAGATACTGTATAAGGTGAAATTACTATTACTTATAAAACTGTGATTACACTTATTTTTACAATTAAATTAATCTGCAGCCATTAAATAACGAAGTTTAGTAAGAAAACCGTTGTTTCTGATTTCAGTAAGCATCTAGAGTATGAGCAACTGCTGTATGATGAATACAATCAAAACGCAAAGGGAAGTCCTACAGCTTCAGTTCCTCCAACCACTTGTACAGGATCTTCGTCTGTTCCTGCTGGTCTTGTAAAGAACCAGAATACGAAGTCATCAGTGTCAGGGTATAGAGTCCGTTTCACTACAGTTCTACAGAGCTATGCACAAACGTTCCAGTGCTGTATTCAAGCAGTTCAGTTGGTGTACGCAAGCGTGCTAGTTCATCAAAGCAATTCCTGTATTCAGCAGTCCCATTCCAGTACTGTATTTAACATTTTGAATGCAGGACCATGATTACCAGTGAAAGTCAGCCCTAGGCCAGTGAAAGTCAGCCCTAGGCCTGTGAAAGTCACCCCTAGGTCCAACAGACTGAGGTACGAGTTATCTCGTACATCATGTCTTGACCCACGAAATGACATGTATACAAGTTAACTCCGAATAACTCGTACCTCACGTTCAATTTGTTAAGCAGTCCTATTGGTTGGGTGGCTGTATTTGAGCAATCCTATTGGTCCATTGTTGTATTAAGCAGTCCTATTGGTCCCGTGACTGTATTTGAGCAATCCTATTGGTCTTGTGGCTGTGTTTGAGCAATCCTATTGGTCCATTGTTGTATTAAGCAGTCCTATTGGTCCCGTGACTGTGTTTGAGCAGTCTTATTGGTCCAGTGGTCTTGAATAGATTTTGATGTTGTATGAATTTAAATAGCTGATGTCTGTTCACCAGAGTGTTGTTTGGCAGCTGGTTATATTAAAGAATATACTTACTTACTTGCTTATTGGTCCCATGGCTGTATTTGACCAGTCCAGTAGCTGTACTCAAGCAGACTGGTGCTATAGTCAAACAGAATATTGATGTTTTTTGTACATTGTAGTGATGAATTTGAGAGTTGTACTTGTTCTGTTCCAAATGTTTAGTGCTAATAGTTGTGATCACTGATCAGCACACAGGGCAAATTCAACAGCAGTGACTAAGAAACTTGAATTTGATACACAACCATTAACAAGTGGAACAGTTATTCTACTAAAACATTTGAGCACTTTTTCCTTGAATATGTGTGTGTGTGTGTGTGTCAGTGTTTGTGTGTGTATGTGTGTGTGTGTGCATATGTGTGCATTAACTATGCAATTGAATGAGAGATACCTATTCTATGATAGAATACATAAAACTACTTAGAAGTTTCTGGCATTTTGTTTCTTTGGTGTACAGCCAGAAAAAGACTGCATCTTGTGTTCGACATCAAATTTCGAGACATTCGGGGGCCGCAAAATCCACGGAGGGTGGCCGACCCTTCAGCACCATCAACGGATTACAGTCACGATCGGCACACAGGGCGAATTCAACGACGGCAACCGAGAAACTTGGGTTTGACGGACAGCCATCAACAATTGGGAATAATTCTTGGTGTGTTGTGCATTAGGTTTAGCCTGAATTGTTGTGTGAAGATAAATCACATTGCGAGCACCTTGGATAGCATCTGAAATGGTGCTATATAAATATAGATGTGCGCCAAAAACTCTCATTAGACAGATTGTCACATAGACAGACCGACAGGCAGGCAGGCAGTCTGATGAAAAGGAAGGAGAGGCAAATATATATATATATATTCGTTTAATAATGAATCACTAGGTTGACACACCGTAACCCATTACAGAAAGTGGTATTGCCAGATAAAAAAGAAGAATGGAAATAATTAATAGTTTTGAAATATCTGTTCCAGCAAAGGGCGACTTGTTCAACGGGGCAACATCAAACTCCTAAATAAAATCCTTGGGATAGGGATAGAAATAGGTTCTTAAGGAGTATTGAGATGTATTTTACACAGATTCGCAGATAGAAAGGCAGACAGAAAGGCAGGCTGTCTGTCTGTCTGTGTCTGTGTCTGTCTGTCTGATGAAAAGAAGGAGGAGAGGCAAATAGGTTCTTAAACTCCCTTTGCTGTGGAATGACCTTCCTGCTATAACCAGTGTTATTTCTATTAACTGTAACTGTAACTGAAATAGCAAAATAACTGAAAAATGTCTTGCAGTTAACTGTAACTGTAACTGAAACTGAAAAATACTGAATAACTGAAACTGTAATAGTAACTGAAAAACGAAAACTGTATAACTGAAAAATAACCAAAGTTAACTGAAAAATAAAACATCAGTGTTTTTCTTACTTACTTTTTGAATGTTAATCCTACTCTAGTCTACGGTCAGTTTTCTATACTCATTTCACTTCTGATTTCTTTTAAGTTTTCTATGCTAGCTTCACTTCCGGTTCCTTTTCCTTTCATTGACAATCATTGTGTTGTCGTTGACGCTAAACCGTAAATTCGTAAAACAAGCCACGACTACGAGAATAATGTTTAAGCCAAATAGTGGTCGAAAAGTAAAAACCATAATGTTGAGCGTGTTTACTCAGTTTGTGGAAATTTATGTGCACGAAAGCGGAACAGAGCATTTATCTTGAACGTCGTGTTTCCTTAAAGTAAACCGACAATACGTTAAATCGCATTGATTTGCTGCGTAAATATTTCTGGTAACTGGTCAGAATACTTGTGGTCATTGTGTCATTAGTCATGACTTGTGAAAAAAATAACTGATGCTATAACTGAAAAATAAAGAGAAATAACTGAAACTGTAACTGAAAAATAAAAAAAATAACTGAAACTGAAAAATCAGATTTCAGTTAACTTTAACTATAACTTTAACTGAAAAATCATAAATTAGATAACTATAACTGTAACTGTAACTGAAAAACCATAACTGAAATAACACTGGCTATAACTTGTGCTGAGATTTTACCAGGGTCTCTGCTGTTTCTGCCCATTCTCTTAAGACTTTTCTTTTATCGACGGGTTCTTCGCACTGGGAGCGCCTCTGATTAGGTTGTACTGTGAGAGGCACTTTGTAAGTCCTTAAATAGAATGGAATAGAACAGAATAAGGAGTATAGTGTAGTGGTTAATGTACTGGACTGTAAATCGAGAGGTGAGAGGTTCAGATCCCCACAAGGTCAGAATTTTTTTTGAGATTTCTACTCCACCTGTGCCCCAGCCAACTTGGCTATAATGAGTACACTGACCATACGCTGTGGGTGGGAAGACAGTGAGGAAGAGGACTGGCCACCCGCCCTCATATGCCAAGGATGAGAAAATGAAGTCGCTAGCACTTCATACCCATGGCTGACTCTGGGCTAGCTTAAGGGACTGTTCTTCTCTACTTCTGTGTTTAGCCATGCATGCAAGTACTGGTAATACTGTGATGTTATGTAATTGAACATTTATATAGCGCCCCTGCGAGATATCTACTCAAAGGAGCTCTCTGCACTAGCATATATGATGTTAAATGTCATTACAAATTTATATGTATGGGTGTTGCATTCGTCGTGTTCACACGCCAGTGCAATAGTCTCTCGTTAATTTTGCTATTTATCTAGTCTCTGTTGCAGTTTTCCTAATTATAGATCGATTGAGGGCCTCTGATTGGTGTGCACTGTGAGAGGCGCTTTATAAATTTTTAAATACAATACAATACAATAGAGTATATTACTTCAGTTAGCAAAACAATGCACAGTAAATAATATTGGTTCTTTCTTGTAGTTCTGCAAAGCAGAGAACCAGTCAACAGAACCGTTTGCCCTTGGATGCTAAGAACGGTTCCAATCCTCTACCCAGTGACAGGCGTTCAGCCCCAGCCGTGTCACTAGGCGCCGCAGACGTAGATGTCACATTGTCACAAGACGGGCCAACGGTTGTCGCACGGACATCACAGTCACAAGCCGTCACATCTTGCTCTTTGGTCTGTGATGAACTAGATGACAAATCTCATCTGCTGCGTAACGAAAATTCTGCCGGTTACCAATCAGGTTGGGAATTGTCACTACAGTGGTGGATAAATAGCTGTAGTGGCAAATGTACATGTACACGTTTTTCCATAGTGACCTTTTATGGCCTCAACCTTGCTAATTTTTCAGTGAAGTTATCGGGTAAAATCCATTGATCGGGTGAGATCCTTCATCACCGCTGCCCGTTTGAATGGGCGTCACGCCATTTAAGGTCCCTGTGCACGAACCGTGCCAGCTTGAGATTTAAATCTCTTAAATAAGCCAGCATCGGGAGACGAACCACGATCTGCATACTATCTAACACAGAGGACGCTCTTACCAATGTAGCTAACTGGGACAGTCGCTAAACTACAAATGGCACAGCTTTCTGGTTGTCACCCATCAGAGATATTGAATTTACAATCAAAATTATAATATTTTGACATGTCTATCATAACTGTGATCATACACTTTCGAACGTAGTTAATGTGTTATTAAAGATAAATGAATTCCTTATATAATATGCTGATTATTTTGGTAAATGTTGAATAATTTGTTATTAATGTTGTTGATATTTATTTGTATTTTGCCTTTGATGTGAAGTGAATAGTTTGAGTACTACGTAGTTAGGGCTGTCAAAAATTTGGAAAAGAATTGTACAGTTACAAATGAGCTATCAGCACAATGCAGCCAAATCCTTATAATGCGTGAGCCTCAGTGGAATATTGTAAGAGATATATGGCTCTTGAAAGTAGATAAAGAGTGCCTAGCCATCTTTTGACCTAGCCCATGTTTTTGTCAGGAGTTCACATAGTTCTCAAGAGATTTATTAGAGCTGTAGAGAAATGAATGGGATCATTTGCACCAGAGGTGTCAAAAGTCCGGTCCACAGGCCATTTCTGGCCCACAGAGCCTTGCCTAAAGACTGCACAATTTGAGAATAGAAGTTCAAATTTGTCATTTTTCGCTGCGTGTGAAGCCAATTCAAAGTGCTGTGCTAGCAACAAGCCAGTCAATGCTACATCCTCACTCCATTATAGACTGTTTGTACGGTATGCTGAAAATGCACCATTTAAGATTTAGTTTTGGAAAAATGTCTGGGCTCATCAAGCCCCCTTCCAGATCCCTACCTCCATTTTGCTCAGGCGCCTTTGGCACCCTGGCCCACCATTTACTGGAAAATATTGCCACTGGCCCACCATTAAAAAGCTTTGACACCTCTGATTTACACAAAACTGCTGGTAAAGATGTATTGTTGCTAAGACATTGAGGCTGTAATGGAGGGAATGTTTGATCTGTTAGGAAAAGTGAATGATCAGCCGTTGGAAGGACAGATGTCAAGTCACTCATTGATTGACCCTGTGCAACAGAATTCATTTGGCAATCTCTCCCACAAAACAGACTCACACGACGATGACCTCGGTAGGTCACTTATTACTTGTTCTTTGCATATGTTTGCATCTGTTTCTTTCATTAACTCCAAACAGGGCGACTCGGGATACGTGTATTATTTAAGAAACCGAAAGGAACATTAGGGCAGAGTTGTAGACTTGTGGAGTGGTTTGGATGATAGAACTGTCTCAGTGGACACTATCACAGCGTTTAAGAGGAAGATAGAGAAATTATGTTATTAAGTGTTCCAAGTTAATTTGCAGTAGCAGTGATTACACATCTTCTGAACCACTTAAACCCATGTTACTGTGGAATTAATTAATTCAATGATGGAAATAGTTAAGTTTAACTAACAAAATTAGTTTAGTGCCCATCACTAATTATTATTATTATATACATGCATACATACATATAAACAAGCATGTGTGTATGTTTGTATGTATATTTACATCAAGACACTTGTCATTGCAACTTTTAAGTATGTCGCAAAGGCTTTGCACGTGTGGTCATTTAAGCAGTGCTTGGGTAAACGACTTTTGGTTGTGAATTGTAGGGTTTGACCCGTGGAATGAGTCTACAAAGGGCCTTGCCGACATGATGGAAAAGGAGAATGAGTTCTCTGATAGAGTCATGAGACCCGATCCTTTCATGCAGGTCAACTACTTGAACAACTGCAGAATCAATCCGCTAGATGGCTACTACAACGGCTGTCAAGGTGAGGAGCACAAATGGAAACAAAGGCTCATCAAATGTTACCTATACATGTATGTGTGAAACATGGGGTTGAGACCCTGCATCATAATGCAAAGTGTGATCATGTGCGTAAGTGTAAACACCATTCAGATTGTCACTTTGTTGGAACCTCGAGCAAGTAGTTTCAGTTTAACAAAGCTGTTTGATAACAAAGGTCATTAGCGCCGCCCTCCTCCTTTTATCCAGGCGTGGGACTGGCACTGCCAAGTACGAGCATGGCGGAGTTAAGCCTTGAGCAAGTCCGTCAAATACGTTTTAATGATTACTCTGATAGTAAGGGGGAGCTATTGGTCCCTCGGGCCCGCTCCTCGGTCAGACAGAGTCGAACCTTCTCGGTTGTTGGCCCCTCCACTTGGAACAGGCTCTCGCTTACGATACGCTTACTGCCCCGGAATAATCTGCCTGCTTTCTACCAACTGCTAAAGTTCTTTCTGTTTGGCCGTGGCTGGGCTGGGAGCGCCTCTGAGTAGGCTTCTTGAAGAGGCGCTATATAAATCTCCGGAATGAATGAATGAATGAATGAATCCTGGCCTGTAAATTAATTATTGTATTAATGATTGAGCCTAATGCAAAGGATTCAGATACATACATGTATACATACACACATAGATGCATACATACAGAAATAGTCTTAGAAACAGACACATTGTAATGATCCTGGGCAATTTTTATATATATGCACTCATGTACTTTTGTTACTAAACAGGTATCGGCGTCAGGCACAACATTCTTATTAATTTAAACTGCCACTTATTTCAATTTAACAAAAATGAATGGCCTTCCATTAGCCCCCAAAGACAAATTCCTCGGCCTTTTGCTCATCTCTGAAAACTGTTCTTTTCAGCTGCGGCTGGGCCGGAAGCACCTGTGAGTAGGTATCTTGAAGGGGCGCTATATCAAGTTTTGATTGATTGATTGATTGATTGATTGATTGATTGTTCCAGATCTTTTTATAAGCATCCTGTATTTTTGGTTTCTAGGTTTCATGCCTGGCAATAAAGCCCTTGGACTGAAGCAGTTGCCCATCTCCAACCGCAACGGTACGGGCTGTCAGTTGTCTTTCGTGCCCCCAAACAATTCATCAACGCACAGCACAGAGTATCAGGTAAATTGGAGTTCATGGATAATGTCCAAGTCTTGAGTACAGGCTTCTGGCATGGTTGTCCTATAAAGAAACCAACAGTCATTAATTACATCTTGCACAAATTATCATCTCATTATCAATAACTTTTAAGTAAAGACATTTGGTGCAGTGTGGTTCAGATTTCAACCACAGTCTTGTGTGTCCAAAAAGTTTACCTGCAGTGAATACAGATTATCTGATACACTGGGTTTTGTGATTAACATCTAAATCTGAAAGGCGAGCTTCACGACAAATTATCATACATTATCATATTGTTATCATGGGCATTTTCATGAACTTTAAAAATTATCATGCAGTTAGTGCAGATGTAAAGCAATAATATGAGTGCACAAGTGAAGACTAATCACTGCAGATTTTGGCAGATTTTCCAGTGGTGCAAAAATCTGTTGCGAATGTGTTTTGAATTGCAAAGGTCTGGACTTGGCAGCCTGTGTGAAATACCTGAACCTCCTGCAAAGTAGTGAATTATAAGGTTAACATGGCCTGCTCCACTGTGTTTCATGCCAAAAATATTTTTAAAATTTAGTCCTAATCAGGTACTGCATCTGTGTAGCAACTTAGTGAACTGATGAAAACATTGTAATAAAGGATTGTAATGAAGATTTGAATAACTGGTTTCTTACTGGTTTCAATTTCACGACCAAGAAGTATAATGAGATTCATTATTACTAGATGATGACTGTATTATTAGTATCATTTATGCTGTTTCATGATTCGAAGTCAAAAGAAACTTGATATATTGCTCCTTCAAGATGTCTACTCAGAGGTGCTCTCGGCCCAACCACGGCTGAAAAGAATAGCTTTCAGAGAGGTATAGCATACAGGTGAAGGTAGGAGAGGAAGCCCATTCGGGCCCACAACCGATAAGGCCTAAAGTATCTCTAGACAACCCCTCTGATGTGATGCAGCACTTGTGAATAAACTGTTGCCCTCTGCTTAGCTTTAGAGTAGCGCTTTAGAAGTCTGCAGTTTACAATTACGATTATAGTTACAAGTAAGTAGTTTAATTTCTGTTGTTTTGTAAATTAAGTTGACGTGTGCTGTTTATTTCATCTTAAGGAGTGGCATAACGGTCTGCGACATGTCCTGACGAAATCGAATGCCAACTGTGAGACGGTGCCTCAGACCGGTAGTCATCTGATCCCAACCAATCATGTTGCACAACAACCACAGCAGCTCTTCCTGAGCTACAGCGACTTGGAGAAAGGTGGGGCTTTCAGTTGGCTCTGATTGACAACCTGTTCTCTTTACACAGCTATACTTTCCTTCATCCTGTTTAGTAGTGATAATAATAATGACGACAATTTATATGGCACAGTAACACAGCCATGCCATTACAAGGGTGACTCACAATCAACTGACAGATGGCAGGGTTAGCCTTAGAAAATAAGTGAGTCTTGGGTTTAGATTTGAAAGAGTCAACTGAGTCAGCCACTCGAATGGCAGGAGGAAGACTGTTCCAGCATCTGGGGTCAGCTGCTGATATAGCATGATCACCAGAACGGGTCCTTGAGGGAGACTAGAGACTGAAGAGGTGGTACAACAATGTCCATGGTTCAGCCAATCCTCAGAGCGAAGATGGTTGAAAGGCAGGACAAGACAAAACAAGCTCATCGTGCACAAGAATCGGACTGGTCTGTCCTGCCCTACTGGACTTTGACGGGCCACTGGTTTATCTAGAATATCATTACATGTATTATTATTAATTAAATTTGTAACGCTCACAAGGTCACTTCGAAATGTGAATCTGAGGCATGGATAGTCAGTCGCAGTTATATATCCAAGTGCTTGAAAGCCGAGGAGAAATAGTGAGTTTTGAGCTGCTTTTTGAAGGAAGGAAATGAATGATATGGTACTATGGTTTGTCTTATCTGAAATGAAGTCCTTTAGGCATAACCAGTCATCGTTCATTGTTCTAGATTGGCCTCTTTATTCTTTAACAATGATCTGCATTGGTTTCCCAGTCTTTTTAGTGCACGCTCATCATTAAAGTGTTAAATAATCTTCTTCTCTATGAGAAGATAGCAATAAGTCCCAACTTGACAGTTGTTGGTCTGCAATGAAAGCAGCATTCTGACAGAGCCCATGGTTTATGATTTCCAGACTGGAACAGGAGACATTCCAGGCCTGGAGACTTCCTCTGGCATCCTTCACCAGTTGAACAAGGGAGTGAGTGCTCAAGATGCTTCTAGCATAGAAGTTGTTTTCATTAGATTCAGTTTCCATGTTTCTTATTTAGTTTGGATTTTTGCTATGAGGGTTAGCATTAGAGTTTGTGTTAATGCCTGTTTGTTGTTTTTCTCTTTATTTCATGTGTTTACATAAGTGTATTTTCAAATGACAAGCTTTACTTGATGGCCCTGAGTAACTGAGCATTAAGGACTTGCTCACTGTCCCTATGCAGTTTGTGGGGTGCCATTAGATGTGTTGCACAAAATGTGGCAACCATTTCGTGCTGACTTTTGCCTTAAGTCGCAATACATATTGGTTTATGATCATGCCTATTGGATTATGATCAGGCATATTGGATATCATTATGATCATGCATATTGGATTAAAATAATAAATATCAGATTATGATCATGCCTATTGGAGTATAACCATAACCATAACCATAACCATCATTTTATTGTAGCCAAACAGGTATTACACAGATGATATTACATACAAGTATTTCGAGTGGTTACAACAGGGGGACCAGAAGGGACCTTGGTCCCACTAAGTAGGGCCCCCTAATTATCAGTTATAGTATTGGATGGCGATTAGTTAAACAATAACAGTTGCAGTTTTACAATTTGACATTATGTAAGTATTTACAACATAGGCAGCAGTCTGTGGTAACTGACCTCGACATGTTCATAAGTATGCCAACAAAGTGACAATGTAATAGCAATGGCACATTTCTATCAAACCACATATTTTAGCATCAATCTTAGGTAGTTGTCAGAATGTAGCCAACACATTTCTAGCAAACCACTTATTTTAGCAACAATCTTAGGTAGTTGTCAGAATGTATCCAGCTTGATCATACATATTGGATTATGATCATGCATATTGGATTATGATCATGCATATTGGATTATGATCATGCATGGTGGATTATGATCATGATCACAGAAGTTTTACCTAGTTTTTATTTGTATTTTCACACAGATTTCTAATGCATTCTGTTTTTGTCAATATTATTTTGTTTTTGTGATAATATTCTTGTTGCTGGTATTTTATCCATGGTATTTTTACCCTTGGTGTGCTTCTGTGGTTTTTATCCATTTTTTTATCAGCGCTTTTCATATCTGTGGTTTTTATACGTGGTATTCTGTGGTGTTTGTGTGATTTTTGATCCATATTCTTATCAGTGGTAGTCTTATAGGTGGTTATCATTCGTGGTGTGTATTGTTGTCCTTTGTAAGGTCTTTTCTCGTAAGATTTAGAATTTTAATGTGTTACATTTGAATTTTTCAACTGTGCAGCTGCAGATGTAGCCAGGCGACAGTGGATAGCATCACTGCAACAGTTTTCCGATGGTTTTACGGGCATTCAGAACGGATTTCGACCTGAGTACGGTCCATATGGTCGTGTGTCCAACATGCGACCTACGTCTCAGCTACCTCCACCTGGACTCTATTCTCGCGCTTCAATTCCTCCACACATGGAGTCACAGAGTACACTGGCTGATGGTAGGACTGCCTTTATTATTATTATTATTATTATTATTAGTATTATTAAATAAAAGTGTGAATCTGAGGTGTGGATAGTCAGCCGCCAGGTGAGGATGCACTTAGATTTCCAAATCCTTGAAAGCCAAGGGAAAATAGTGAGTTTTGAGTCGCTTTTTGAAGGAAGGAAGTGAATTTGAGCTACGAAGAGAGAGTGGTAGTCGATTCCATTTCTTTGGAGTCAAAAGTTTCTGCCAAGTCTTGCTGGCAAGGCCGCATAAAGGACAGTGCGTCCAGGTGCTGTTATTACCTTCCCCCCTCTGACAACCACCGGTCCATCATGCACATATTTATCAAATGCAGCCCCTCAAAACTGTGGGCCCGGGTGCTGCAGCACCCTTAGCACCCCTTTAATGTGGGCCTGCTTGCAGGGCCTGAAATAGTGTGTAGCTGACATTGTGCAGTTGACTTGTCTGCAGTGTGAATTTTTGAAAGATTAGTTACGATTATGATTTGATTCTAATACCTGACGTTTGATTAACCAGTTATGTTACAGTTTGCTAGTTTGAGGAAGAGTGTCCAGTTGAGAATTATGTGTATTTTAGGCATTGGGGTCTTGTAATTAGTGTTTTTACTGTGGAATATCAAGTCAATCAGAGAGAGCCAATGGCAAACCGTAACTGATGGTGATGGAGTTGATTATGAGTCAGGCTAACAGACAGATGTGCAAAAACATGAGTAGATGCTTGCAGATGGGCAGACCGTGCCTCGAAGTTCCTAAAAATGTCAACAGCACAAACGCTTAATTATTAACAAGTGGCATTGAAAGGCATTATTATTATTTTTTATTATTATTATTATTATTTTTTTACCCCGAGGTACAATGGATCCCTCAGGGACTTGCACATTAAGAATAGAGAAGTAACGTCTGGAATGGCACCTATTTGTCGAAGTCCAGTGCAGTAAAAGTAAAAGTACTGTTATTATTAATATTTTTATTATTATTATTAAGAATTGTTACTGATTTTTTATGTGATTTTATATTATTTACTGATTTTGTGTTGCTAGTACACGTATTATTTTTGCTAACCATGATATTTGTGAGTTTATTGTGTGTTTCTAGCTCTGGATTAGACAGTGACTGACCCGGGCAAGAAGAAGTTTTGAATGATGATGGGAGGATTTTGCCGGACTTGTTGTCTGCTTGAATCATCTGAATCTGTGGCCTGTTGCTATTCTTCAATGTCTGATCTGCAGAACTGGCCACACTTTCTGTTTCGTATTAAGAACGCTTGGAACTGGGGAGGCACCAAAGATGTTAAGTTACTGGAGATCTGTTGAGTCAGACTTTCATTTCTGTGTTATATATATAACCAATGAGCATTATTATTTCTGTCGTAAATTTTGCTGCTTTTAATTTCGTAGGCTGCGACACACATAATACATTATAGATTTGTGTTAAAGAGTTTGTTAAACGATGGTAGTGATGGCACTGATGATGATGATGATGATGATGATGATGATGATGATGATGATGATGATGATGATGATGATGAAATTTTCTACAGCGCCATAACACGGAACGTGCCATTACTAGGGTGCTTTGACACTGGGTGTTTGCTGTGATGGTGGCTGCATGGTAATTGTAATATTGAGTACTGAACTTAGGGATAAGGATTAGGCCCTATCTTTTTTTATCCCATTGAGTAATGATTAGAGGATGAAAGCAGTGGTTGTGGTAAATGATGATGATAATGTAGGCCCTATGGCTGTTTGCCTGTTTGGGTGAGAACCCTGTATGGCTGTTTGCCTGTTTGGGTGAGAACCCTGTATGGACGTTTGCCTGTTTGGGTGAGAACCCTGTATGGACGTTTGCCTGTTTGGGTGAGAACCCTGTATGGACGTTTGCCTGTTTGGGTGAGAACCCAGTATGGACGTTTGCCTGTTTGGGTGAGAACCCTGTATGGACGTTTGCCTGTTTGGGTGAGAACCCTGTATGGACGTTTGCCTGTTTGGGTGAGAACCCAGTATGGACGTTTGCCTGTTTGGGTGAGAACCCTGTATGGACGTTTGCCTGTTTGGGTGAGAACCCTGTATGGACGTTTGCCTGTTTGGGTGAGAACCCAGTATGGACGTTTGCCTGTTTGGGTGAGAACCCTGTATGGACGTTTGCCTGTTTGGGTGAGAACCCTGTATGGACGTTTGCCTGTTTGGGTGAGAACCCTGTATGGACGTTTGCCTGTTTGGGTGAGAACCCTGTATGGACGTTTGCCTGTTTGGGTGAGAACCCAGTATGGCTGTTTGGGTCAGAAACCCTGTATGCCTGTTTGCCTTTTCAGATCAGGAACACTAAATATTAGTGGTCGGTTTTCCATATAGTAATTCAACTTAGCAGTTCCAGCTATTCATCAACCATGACCAAACCAATGGGTAACTACAAGTCGAAACATAGTTGAATAGACTTGTTTGTCTGTTTGGGTAGACCGTATTTGCTGAAAGTAAGACTGAAGTTGAGATCCACGCTGGAGAAAATTACTAACGTTTACTGGTGTTATTGTAATTGTGATTAGAGTAATTTTTATTGAACTGATGGCACACCAAAACCAAGACGTAATAAGGTCAATATCTAGAAGATCAGTCCGTAAGACAGAGAGCAACTCTTTGGTGGATAATAGGGAACAACCGGAAATCGCTTCGGCCATTTGCCCCGGCCGGATATCGGGTTTTTCGGAACTATTCGCCTCGGCAAATAATACCCACGCAAATACCTACAATTGTGATATGATGAATGATGATAGTATTAATATTTATTATTTAATAATTATTAGTTATTACCATGTAGTACATGTACCATTACTTCAGTTTATTTCTTCTAGTCCACTTCTAGGGCTTGAACATTGTATCTTTTTAGTTAAATTAATTTTATTTCCATTTTTATTTGAGTTTTGTAACTTTTGTTTCGACTTGAAGCTTTCAATTTTTTTTATTGACAAAAAGTCACAAAATACACTAATAGAGACTTACAGTCGCTGTCTCTATCATGTAAAAAACGGTACTCGGTTCGTACCCGGATCCGGCAAATAGTACATCCAAATACTCGGATTTGCTACCCGGTAGAAGATGTCTACCCGGTTGTTCCCTAGTGGATAAGAATTGAAAGGGATGGCAGCGCTAATAATCCCAATTGGCATCTGAGCTTTTATTAAGCGTCTTCTTTTTAAGATCTCTTAAAAGTATGTATAGGATACTGTTAACGGAGCTATCTATAGGCAGAAGGTAGAGTACGTATGTTCTGGAAGGCAGTTCCAAAGGGATGGACCTACTCGATACTGTGGACAGTGTTCTGTTGTTGAAGAAACGAGGCCCAGACTATATCCACAGGCAGCCGAGCGTCTTCCTTGTATACGAGAGTTTACCGCTGACCCATCGAATTGCAAGTGAGACGCATTTCAGTGCTGGCAAATAGTTATTCCTGGCAGTGATTCATGGCATTGTTCCGAACCGCGTAACTAGGCTAGGCTACCCGATGGCAAACTATTGCCAATTCGTGAAGGTTCATTTTTTCCTACACAGCTTATCGGATCAATCGTATGGTTGCACACTTGTATTGTGCCGAGTTTCGACGTATTGTATTGTTGCCAGGTAGAATGCCTGATGTAATAGAAGATATCTCGTAGGAACATCAACATTCTGCCAGAGCACTAGGTTGAAATCCGGACAAACTAGTGTGAGTGCGCGTAAACGCATAGCATGATTGCAGTGGACCGAATAATGCTCAAGTGATGTGGTCTGTAAAAAGGTAGGGTTAATTAAACTGCAGCCTCTGTTTTAATTAGGCCTATCTATGCCGAGTTCAGTGCGGTATCAGATGGGCATGGAGACGGTTTGCTCTGGACGATATTCAGTGGAGCGATTAGATCTGCAATCACTGAAACGTGTCTAGGCCTACAGCTCATTTGATCGACATGGAAGACTCGCGGGATTTTGAGAGCCTGGGTAATGGTAATTGCACATTTATATAGCGCCACTTCAAGAGGCGCTCCTGACCTAACACAATGAAGCCACGATCGAACAGGATGGTGTCCAAGCGTTTGCGGAAAAGAGGCAATGAGAGACCGAAAAGCTCCTGTCGCAGCTAGGTACGTATATATAGGTAGCTTGTTCCAGGAGGATGTGCCGACCACAGCCAAACTTCTAAGCTGGACCGTGAAAGTCATTACGGATATTTACGCATGCATGCATACATACGGGCGTACGTATATATTATATACAATACATACATTTTAGGTGACAGGTATGATCCTTGGGTCTACTTACACAAGCTAAGTTTGTGAATGCACTCAATAGTAGGCCATAGAGATCGATTAGGTATAGGGATCATGTATAGCCTAGACCTAATCGAGAGGTCTATAGGCTAGCCTAATCGAGACATACATGTAGATCGGCCTTTGGACGATCTGTTCGAGTAAGATAACCCAATCTCCGTTGTGTCTTAATTGCTCTGTCGTTGATTTAGGCTGAATGAATTCCTAGATCAGCATTTCAACCACACCCAAAGTATCCTTCATATAGGCGTTGACTTAGAACTGTGAAGATCCAAGCATTCCACTATGTGCGCCACTCCATGTATAGCTACATCGGTAAGAACGTAGACTGCCTCTCATGCGCCTCTGTGTTAGAGAGCATGCGGATCGCGGCTCGATTCCAGATGCTGGCTTATTTCAGAGATTTAAATCTCGGAATAGCACGGGGATCCTAACTGGCCATTCAAACGGGTGAGCGGTGATGAAGGATCTCACAGGATCAATTAATTTAAAAATGAGCAGGATCGAGGCCATATATACGGTCGCTATAGAAAAACGCGAACATTTCTGAATTATTATACATATTATTAACTCCATCAACTATAATTACAGAAAGGGTGTCTGACATAAAGTAAAGCGCTGTCAGTAGACCTATAGGCCCAGAGACGAAAATCTATACATAACTTTGGGGGGGGACAGACTCTTCGAGGGCCGGATTTTTAGGGGGGACAGAACGTATAAGGGAGCATTAATAACTCATTGATAACTGAATTCAAATTTCGATTACGGCGTAAACAATGAGATTTCTGATCCAGCCAAAGCAGTGGCGTGTAACTCCACCTCCACCTGGAATGGGAGAACAGATCCCAACTCTGGCCGACTTATATAATTGTATAGGAGACTCAGAAGGCACTCAGAACTGTAAATTACTATGCGTTAAACCCCACATCCCCTACCCCCTCATTGGTAGACACCACTGAGCCAATTAAAGCCATACAACAGATAATATTATATGGATATAGCTCCGGAAGATTACTGCCAGCAATCATGACTTGGCATCAATTATTATGTCTAAACAGTTTTAACTGTTTCAAGCCCTTCTTCCGAAACTAACCATTGCAGGCCACGCTAGGATGGGCCTCGACTTTAGTTGAAATTTGGCATTTGAATCTGACTGTGATTTGTGACTGGTAGACTATAATACAGAGGGAGTGTGAGGAAAATGCATCACGGTGAAGGCATGATGTGAACCAGTTAGGGGAATTTACCAAGAACCTTCCTAGACATATCGACTGAGATAATAAACCGGGCGCTGAAGATAATCCACAACTGCGATTATTATGAGCCACGCTAATCACCTAAATCCGATGGGGTAAATACCCCTTTGGAACTTCGGTCAATATGGCACTGAATCACTGGCAGGGAAATTCCAAGGTTGGTGACGAATTCAGTCACGGTAATAGGAACCTGCTTGCCAGTCAATTCTTAGCGACTCTTTGGCATTCCTTAGCCGCAGGCCACAGACGAACAAAAGCCAGCGAACAAAGAGACCGTGGGACCCTCGAGGCATTTAAAAGCAAGGCCACACGTGTCACATTGTTCAATCGAACGTGTTGTAAAATTCCAAAAAGACCCTAAAGAATCTGCTAAGAAATCACTGAATGTTATACGCATGCCCTAGATGCATGGATAAAAGTATTAACGACTCAGAATTCAGTCATGTTTGTTTACGCCTACACAATGCCTGTAGGGTAGCCTAAATTTCAAGCATGCGTCTACTAGGCTTAGCAGGTTGTTTGTAGAAGATCGGTTGACTTATGGCCTACACAAAGACAGACAGTCATTATGACACATTATGGTACTGAAGAATTGTAGGAGTTGAAGACAGAATGCCTCAGAAATCCCCCCGGACTAAATTAGCCTTGCTTGTGACTAATTTAGGGTGGTAGGGGTTTTACCCGCAGGAATAACGCTAAATCAACAACAGATTATCTCTTCACTGTTGATATTGCGTGTAAGTATAGTGAAGAGGGTCGTTAGGTGCACCTAGTGTCACGATGTCCAAACGTTAAGTCAATACTCTCTGTCCGTACGTACGTACTCTCCAGTGTTTACAATAATATAACGTCAATTGAAACGCGTTTTGGTTCGATCAGCGAGATACATACACACATACATACATACATACATACATACATACATACATACATACATACATACATACATACATACATACATACATACATACATACATACATACATACATACATACATACATACATACATACATATATACATACATACACACACATAGGCCTACATACATAAACATACATACAATACATGCATACATAAATTTATTTCATACATACATGCATGTATGTATGTATGTATGCATGTATGTATGCTCCTCAGGTTCACATTTTGATGTGACCGTGCATTACTTATTTAATAATAATAATTATATAATCATACTGCAGTGTGTCAGTTTGAAATAATAATAATAAAAAAATAATAACAATACATACATACATACATACATACATGCACACATACATACATACATACATACATACATACATACATACATACATACATACATACATACATACATACATACATACATACATACATACATACATACATACATGTATACATACATACATACATACATACATACATACATACATACATACATACATACATACATACATACATACATACATACATACATACATACATACATACATACATACATACATACAGTCATACATAAATACATACATACATAGCCTACATACATACATACATATTACATAAATGCATACATATAGGCCTATAAATGCATACATATATGCATAAATATATGCATACATATATAGCCTACATACAAATACATGCGTAGAAAAATTACGCGCCAGACTTGCCATGCAGGGTCGCGACTGTCACGCGAGAAAAAATTTCCAGCAATTAACTGCACGGATACGGGTGGGTCATTACAGAGCAAACTCTTTACCATATGCCATATGATTACCATATGCCATTGAGTTCCAGATACTATCTAGGCCTCCTTGGCTGGGCTTGTGCACGAGTTGCAAAGTAGGGTCTATGTAGGTTTTAACTGGATACCAATTAACATAGGCCAGTTAGTACAATGAGGCTAGTATAATTGGGCTTATATTTAGGCCTACGACTCATGTCTGTCGGCCTATATTATTGCACGCAATTTTGATAAGGTTGGTTGCTTTCATGAATTAGCATAAAATAGCAGAAGGCAGGCTTATCAAGATGCTATAGATGTAAGCGATTCAAAGTGTCTGGGGGCTATAATGAAGTTTCATTAAGAGAGAAGAGCATGCAGCAGAGCCTTGAGTTAATTCCGACAGGTAGACGTAGTTGTGACTATGTGAAGTACTTCAGAACCTAAATAAAACTCTCCAATGCGATCATCAAAGTTCGCTGATTTTTCGTGCCAGTTACTAAATCTCAAACGGGTGATCGGGTCTTTCTGGTTGCTGGGCCATGTACGTGTCTGCAACAGTCTTCCTGCACCTATTCAGGAAACCAGAAGCTTTTCTGTTTTCAGAAAAAGCTAAAAATGTAGGCCATATAGGCCTACTTGCTACATAATTCTGAAAATTTGTGCCGACAGTTGACAGTGTGTGTAAAAAGCATGCAAGAAGAGGCTTGGTATATTGGCGATGCTATAGTCTATAGGCCTATAATTGTCGTATTTCCAATTACAATTCAACGCACGAACCGCGCATGAACTGCAATCATTGCGCTGGGTTTCCTGTCGCACTAAGAACACAGTTTAAAATAATAATGAAATTCGTCTACTTGTTTAAAAAGTAATTTTGTCATCATTGGCCATTTGCCAATTAGCCAAATGGTTAGAGCGCTCGGCTGGTAATGCTGAGAGTAGAGGTTCGAGACTTCAAGCCTCCACTTAGGCGGTCACTGTTTAAGGACCTTGAGCAAGTCCTTCATTCACTGTGTATGATGCACAATAATATTGCTCAACGCCATCGATGTTCTGTCGTGTGGTCATGTATGGACTTCTGAACTGTGGATAGAGGGCGATATCAAAGGAAGTCGTATTGCATAATATACCCTCCGTTCAGATGCACACATTTAATAGGCCTACTGGACTCGTTCTTTTGATGATTTGACTCAATATTTGACACGCACCGAATCGCTGCAGGGTAGAGTACTGGACTACTCTTTTGGACAACCCCTCTGACTAGACGCAGCGCTCGTGAATAAGCTGGTGCCCTGCGCTTGGCTTTCGAGTGGCGCTTTAGACGTTTGGAGATTACGATTACGACTCTAGCCTTTTTTCTAGGTCTTTACTGGCCCAAGACTGTTCGCGACATGTTTCTGTCAGCTATAGGTTGGTTCTGTAATTTCGTCTAACTCAGCTATGAAGTCTGAACAGATCCATCAGACTTAAGAATGACTCATAGACGTCAAATGGCTGGTTTCAGGAACTAATGATGATAACGATGATGATTATGATCGAACCCGCGTCCTTCTGATCTTCCTGCCAGCGTGTTACCATTCAACCATCTCCCATGCACCTTGACGGAGATTTGAAGCTCCGACCTCTGAGATGAGTGATGACGCTGACCACTAGGCCGTCACATCTAACATGAAGAGATTAATAAAATGGCGCAGTTTAAGCGTTTAACGTTTTTATTTGTCCGTTCCTTGTTTCCGAGAATTCGTCAGACAATTGGTACATTGTAGTCGATCTAACCGGGCCTACAGTATACCAACAGTCATTGTTGGACCCTGTGAAGGTGCAGGACAAGTGTGTTTACGCAGCAATTTATAAACCCTCGATAGACCAACTCTGTGGCTTTGGATTTTTCAGCGTCACTAAGTTGACACAGGTCATGGAGGCCTTAATACCATAGGCGTAGCTACATGGAGGCACGAGGAGGCAGTTGGCTCCTCTTGCTTTCTATTTATATATAGCCTACTGGAACTTCTATTGACCAATGACCCAAATAACCAGAATTTTGCCAATGGTCTGTGAAGTTGTCTCCTCTTGAATTTAAGTCTGGCTACGCTCCTGCTTAATACACACAGGTATAGCCCTATAGATACATGCATGTATCTATAATAGGCTGTCTACACAACACACTAATAAGCCAAGCTCGAGGTCGACACACCTACGCGTGTGCACGAGCGCTCACACGTGGAGATATATCCAGGTATCTGAAGGGCACACATTAATATTCACGAGCAAAAACTAATATTCATATATATGTATATATATATACATATATCTCAAGTGACTGTATATATATATATATATCTCAAGTGCATGACTGCATGTTTGCTGGCCATATTTGGACGTTTGGTTTCCTGATTTCCGGTCCCTTTCGACGAAAACTACGACGGAGTTTTACGCACTAGAGGCGCTTGAGTAGAATAACTTCCATAAACAACCCTTGCGCTGAAGTCTCCACAATATAAACCTTAGTATCGTAAAAATAGGTCTTTACGACACAATAGACGTATTTATAAAGTTCATATAATGTTATACTGATATAATAAACAAGCTACATATTATACAAACGCGTACATGAGCTATATATATATTGTATTTTCGTTTATTGATCTACTCAAGCTGTCATAACGCAGCTAGTTACAAGAATTCATTCATCGATAGTTACTGTTGGAAATTCATATGTATATATATATATATATATATATATATATATATATATATATATATATATATATATATATATATAGGGCTATAGGCCTATATATAGTTATGTACATTCATTCAAAACTCCCGTTGGGTACTTTAGGGCTAAAGTCTAAATAATTCTATATGTAGGCCTATATATGGGGCGCGGTGGTGTAGGGGTATGTTCGGTGCCTTGCAGACGGAGGGTTGCGGGTTCGAATCCACCTCAAGCCGCCGCGTACGGACCCTTGGCAAGTCCTTCACTCGCAATTGCTCATGCGCTTCGGCGTGAAAAATAAACAAGCTACATATTATACAAACGCGTACATGAGCTATATATATATTGTATTTTCGTTTATTGATCTACTCAAGCTGTCATAACGCAGCTAGTTACAAGAATTCATTCATCGATAGTTACTGTTGGAAATTCATATGTATATATATATATATATATATATATATATATATATATATATATATATATATATATATATATATATATATAGGGCTATAGGCCTATATATAGTTATGTACATTCATTCAAAACTCCCGTTGGGTACTTTAGGGCTAAAGTCTAAATAATTCTATATGTAGGCCTATATATGGGGCGCGGTGGTGTAGGGGTATGTTCGGTGCCTTGCAGACGGAGGGTTGCGGGTTCGAATCCACCTCAAGCCGCCGCGTACGGACCCTTGGCAAGTCCTTCACTCGCAATTGCTCATGCGCTTCGGCGTGAAACTCCGATTCAGTGTCCGCGCTGTAAGATTGCATGTACATGACATAGCAGTAACAGATGATAAGAAGTTTAACATGAGTCGAATTCAATTGTATGGCAGCCAGCAAGGCATCCATATGTCTTACTGTTCATTTTACAGTCGCCACCTAGGGAGTTGAAGGCTGAGTAAACCTTATGGGGCTAGCGGGTATCGAACCCTTGTCCTTCTGACGTTAGTTCCAGCGTGTTACCATTCATGCATTTCCCTGCCCCACTAGTGAGTAAGTATATTCTGTACTATACCAGTTGCATAGCCGCACTCTCGTGGACATGCATCTTAATTAAAAATAGTACAACATTCTTACTGGAAGCCAACTGCCCAACTGGAAACGCCTGGTCTCTTATCTGGCATTTCCAGTTGCATAGCTTCGGTGAGGCAACGCCTTTCCAGAGATGTAGTCCATAGGTGTAGTCAAATCTCTTCAATAAGCCAAGCCAGAGTGGTGTGGGATGGACAGTTCGAACATCCATGCAGCTCCAGTAGGCCTATATGTTGTGGCGTGTCCTGTCGTCCTCCCCCACCCCAACCCCATAGCCTACCCTGCAGCTGGGGAAGAGAACATTCAGGGTATACGCATCATCTTAATTCAAGAATGAGTAAAATGTCAACAATCCCCAACTGTCATAGATAAAGAAAGAAAGCTTAAGGTTGATTTGCCACTTTTTCTTTGAGATGAAGCTATGCAACACATAGCCTAACATTATATAAACTTACCTGGCATGAAAAACTAGATCAGTAATCGGATTGTCATCACTGTGTTTGCTTTTTATCCGGAATATTCCATACAACCTCGAATTTGATATAATAATTTTTTCTAATTTTAACACCTGGATCGCATAAAATTAAATTAGAATGCTGTAGAGAATGTGCAACGGATGTGAATTTGCATTGTGTCCAAAATAGCAAATTTATTATCCATGGAGGTCTTCTGAGAGATAGAGAGAGAGAGACAGCGTGAGAGAGGGGAACAAGAGAGAGGGGGAAAGGAGAGAAGGAGCGAAGGAAAGAGGGAAAGATTGGACATCTAGAGAGAGATTTAGTGTCTGTTGTATATTTTCTATGTCAGACTATAGTCCTATATGTCGTCAGTTGTGGCTTGTTGGTTCGGCTTGTTGATTTGTGATGCAGTCTTTCGCGGACCGATTAAAGACATGATTACCAGTAAAGAATTCTGCTGATGACTTGTACTGAGAAAAGAACTGGTATTAGTTAAAGAGATTTCTTTTCTAGTTTGTGTGTTGCCGTTTTTTATTATCTGACTTGTGACGTGTTTCGGGCTTAATGTCAGGGGCCTCGACGTTCGTCGATTCTCAGAACTTTTGTCTAATAGGTCTAATATATTAATATAAGACCTTTTAGTCTATAAGTTATAGTTTAGGGCCTATGGGACAAGCACGTTGAGAGATAGGCCTATAGGGGATGATCCAGGTTGACCCAGCTGCCTTTTTGTTGTGGTTGGAGTGGGATGTAGTTGAGACAGCTCTCCCTCCACGAGTAGCCTACCTGTGGCAAATGAGGAAGAAGCCGACAGGGGACGATTCTCAGAACCATTTCCGATTAGATATCTACACCTACGAGTAGAGTAAATCTGAACTGCCGGTCCAATAAATTGCAGGCTAGCTCTCGACAGCCTAAACGACGCTCGTATTTGACACCTCCCCCAGCCTGCTCTCCTATTGGACGAGGGAGGGCTCAGAGGCTCCGCAGAGCCTGCTCACCTGTGCTGTGCGTGCCAGCCCTACAAGTGTCCTCTCTCCTTAACAAGAGGAGCGCATGCATTTGAGGCAAAGAGTTTTTAATATAAGGGTCGGCTAATTCTACAACCCTGGCTTCTGTTGAAAACGTTCGTTTGTATCACTCGTTAGCAACAAAAGCGTGAATTTAGTAATCAACCGCAGGCTTGCTATACCTGTGAGCAACCTGTTTACAAAGTTCGTGACATCTACGATAATAAACGGCATTGCAAGAATTTTGTGGATTGTGCAATCATTTTGGGAAAACATATATAACGAGATCTGCTACTCGGCGACAGTTAGATAAACACTTTGGAACGAATTAGGCAACAGCAATACGACAACAGACCGCAATCTCTCGTTTAATTTACTCGGTGATTAGCTGTTTGGTAAAACATACAGTGAACATTAAGTGAAGTCAAACACGGACGTCTGGAAGCGTTTTTGCTGAGACTTCTCGGATATGTTGACTCCTTCAATTCTTCAACAGACTCCTCGATTCTTCTCAGTGAGTATACGCCATACAATCCCCTACATAATTCTATTGCGATTTTGTGGACCACGTGCAACACAGTTGCTTCTTTTCTCCCAGATGAACCCCTCTATTGGTCTTTGTCCTCAATGTTAATATTGGCCGCAGTTGGCATTGTTGCATCAAGGCATATTTGACCTCATAGAGTTATCTTGGTACGCAGTGGTATGTTCTGTGCCTTGTAACCGGAAGGTTGCAGGTTCGAATCTACCTCAATCCATTGCGTAGCGACCCTTGCCAAGTTGCTCATCCACAAATGTCGGTGAGGAAGGCACATCACTCATGTAACCCCCGGGTGGCATAAAAGCCAATGGACATGCCTTCAGAGTTATCTTGTGATCAAAGCAGAAAATTAAATGCAAAGGTGCATGTGCCAAATTTTAAATTACAAAATATTTATAAATATTTAATTTGGAATGGTTTGGCTAATCGTGTTTTTATGCTCAATAAACATTCGACTGCAGAGAAGGCTTTTTGACGTTTTAACGCAGTCACCATAATAGTATACATGCGTGCGTAGGCCTATGTATGTATGTATGTATGTATGTATGCATGTATGTACGCATGGATATATGCATTTACGTATGCATGTATTCATTCATTCATTCATTCACGTATTTATATAGCACCTCTTCGAGGAAACTACCCAGAGGTGCTCCCGACTCCAGCACGGTCAAAAAGAACAGTTTTCAAGCTCAAGAGGGATGCCATTCCATACCGCCGGGCCTACCACAGAAAAAGCACGACTTTGCTTGATAGAGGTACGGACAAACGGAACTGAGAGCACCCCCTTCCCCGCTGAGCGTAGGGAACGGCTACTCCGAGTTCCCGACACAGGCTGACAAAGGTCAAGTAGAAGTAGGTAAGTTGGAGCGAGGCCTAGCTGGCATCGCCATACCAAGGAGGCGACCCTGTACTCTATACGCTGACGGTCAGGGAGCCAGCGCAGAACCTCCAGCATGTTATTTGACACATATCTGAATTTGGGTATTTGGCCGATAAGTCGCGCTGCAGAGCGTAGAATACGGTCAAGGCAGGCCAACCGTCCAGATGGTAAGCCAGAATTAAGGGTTAGGCTATAGTATGTATGTAATATATGTATGTGTATATGTATGTATATATGTAATTATGTACATGTATGTATGGATACATGCATTAATGCATTTATGTATTTATGTAAGTACCTATGCATTTATATAATACGTGTGTACTGTGTAAGAATGTATGTGTGTATGGATGTATGTACGTATGTATGAATGTACGTGTGCTTATGTATGTTTCTGGATAATTTGTATATAGCGCCTTTAAAGGCTCTATTCATTCATTCGGGAATTTATATAGCGCCCCTTCAAGGAAACTATTCAGACGCGTTATTCATCTTACCCTGGAGCGTAGCTTCTGCGTGGCAAGAGCCTAATGCTTTGCAAGTTTAGTTGCTGTTTAACGACACTGTGTCATAACAAAGTTGACTAGCATCGCCCTCCTCCTTTCTCCAGGCTTGGGACTCGCACTGCCAGAGCACGAGCAGTGGCGGAGTTTCTTTGCAAGGCATTGTGATTCATACTTTAACGGTTGACCGATTTGCTTAGAATCGGCAAAACAAAGATTGTGTAACACAGCGCGTGATTACTAAGGTCTAGTTTCTTGACCAAAACAAAAGGATTGATAAAGGTAGGCTACCTTCGTGTGCTTAGGCATTTGCACCTGTACAGAGCAAAGGCATGTGTGCGTGACTTGGTGAAGCCAAGCATGTCGTAGGCGTAAGTACATTCAGTGGAATCTTTTGCGATATAATACAATCACCTGCGCAGGTGAATACACAAAAGTCCGTTCTGTTAAGTAGGCTACCTAATTCTGAAGGTTTGTTTATCTGTCCATTCATCTATTAATTTATGCTGTTAGTAATGAATGAATGAATGAATGAATGAATGAATGAATGAATGAATGAATGAATGAATGAATGAATGAATGAATGAACGAACGAACGAACGAACGAACGAACGAACGAATGAATGAATGAATGAACGAACGAACGAATGAACGAATGAACGAATGAACGAATGAATGAATGAATGAATGAATGAATAAACGAACGAACGAAAGAAAGAAAGAAAGAAAGAACGTATGGATGGATGGATGGATGGATGAATGAATTAATGAATTAATGAATTAATGAATTAATGAATTAATTGATGGATTGATGGATGGATGGATGGATGGATGAATTAATTGATGGATGGATTGATGGATTGATGGATGGATTGATGAATTGATTAATGAATGGATGAGTGAATGAATTAATGAGGCGGAGGAGATTGCCGAAGCTTTCGATACGAAGGTATCGTTAAACAAACGAATCGCCTAATTGAATATGTGTAGTAGAAGTTCCTGCATAGAAAGTAACACGCAAGTATGCCTTAAGAATTAGTTAAGATTAAGATTATCATGCGAGCTTGTTCGAAACAATGCTCAGTAAGTGATCTTCATCAACTTTAATACCTACTAGATATCTTAATTTTATCGAAATGTTACTGCAGCGGTATTTCGGAACCCACTGCTAACAGGGTTATTGTGTATACTTTTCCAGGATCTGCTTGAAAGCCCGATGACCGACGATTGGGTAGAGAAGAACTTTGGCTTTGCCATGTCCGATTATGCGATGTTTTCCCAGACCCAGGACAACAACAACAAGCAGCTTCTCGATGCTTCGACCGATCCACAGCTCTCCTGTTTCCCAGCGTCGTTCATCCTCGAAGATCTGTGTGCGAAGATGGAAGACGAAGAAGACACTGATGAGATCGACTACGTGGACGAGATGGAAAGGGATGAAGACCTGGAGGAGATTGCCGAAGCGGCCATGCTCGAATGGAACAAGCAGCAGACATTTCCAGTCGATCTACCATCAGCTAATTTGGTAGAATTCAACAGGAATCAACCAGGCATCACCAAAAGTAAGTCTTTCGATCATTGCGTTCAATAGTGACCATCTCGGTATAATTAAAGTGAGCGGCGTATTGGCGCTGTGGGTATGATGATGGCGTGCACAATGAAGCTATAAGCAAAGCCGATCGCGGTTATTGTATTGTATTTAGTAATTTATATAGCGCCACTCACAGTAGTGACCATTCAGTAGCGCTCCCAGTGCGAGATCCCATAGAGGAGAAGAAGGTTTTGAGGAGGGAGAAGGCTGTAGGAAGAGAGCCTGAAAGAATAGTAATACTTAGAGAGGAGGGAAGGGCATTCCAAGACCTAGTCATATATAGTACTTGAATGGATGGCTTCCATTATATGCCAAAGCCATCTGAACCAACAACTGAGAGTTCTATTGACAGAGTGTCTGGTGTTAGCAACTATTATGAGTTTTATGTTGCGCTAATTACGATGAATCACATCGAGTAGTAACATGACCTACCGGGTTTCGAACCACCTGCCGCAAATCACAGCTAAGCCACTCGATCTTTGCAACATAGAACCAATAGAGATGAACAGTCAATGGAATTTCTACGGCCGAAAAATACAGACACAATAACTGCGGACAGCTTATCATCTAAAAACCACTTGACAATTCCATTGATTGATTTGGTGAAGGCCCCACACCCTCCGCAGGAAATAATGAATCCTATGGTAAACATCTCTCGAACCATGGTCTCTATTAAAGTCATACACGTCTTCTGACCCCGATAATGGCGTAGAAGGTTAAGGCCTTAAGGGTCAAGCGTTGCGTTGGAGGCCAGTGGGGGTGAGATATATAATATAGAACGGGATGTGCTAAGCGTTTTTATGACAGACCATAAAATTTATTTCTGTACATGTAGAATATCGACGATAAACACTTGCCAGTTATCCATCACGTGTCTCAATTAACCAACCTAGGTTAACCAACTAACCAATTAACCAACCTGGGTTAACCAACTAACCAATTAACCAACCTAGGTTAACCAACTAACCAATTAACCAACCTAGGTTAACCAACTAACCAATTAACCAACCTGGGTTAACCAACTAACCAATTAACCAACCTGGGTTAACCAACTAACCAATTAACCAACCTAGGTTAACCAACTAACCAATTAACCAACCTAGGTTAACCAACTAACCAATTAACCAACCTAGGTTAACCAACTAACCAATTAACCAACCTAGGTTAACCAACTAACCAATTAACCAACCTGGGTTAACCAACTAACCAATTAACCAACCTAGGTTAACCAACTAACCAATTAACCAACGTAGGTTTATGTGACCTGAGATTTGAACTTTTGTAATTGAAAATTTGTGCAATCAAAGTTAAATGCAATCATTGAAAGGTGATTGAATACTTTTGAATAGTAATAGTACGCATAAATCCGGATCCTTTGCCTGCATAGGTCCCTCTCTATGCAATGGACTTCCCCCGTCTCTACGCTCTACCATCCTCTCTGGTGCACATGGCATATCTGAGTTACCTCTTTCTCTCACCTTAAAACCTTATTTTTCCTTTGGGTACCTCGCATTGGGAGTGCTTCTGAGAGGCTTATGCTGTGAGAAGCGCTTTATAAGTGATCAAATACAATACAATACAATAACTCTTACTTAAGAATAGTTTAAGAACGAGGTTTAATAAACGGCACTAATGACAATTAATTTCTGTGCTTATTTCTCAGATCATCCGAGAATTCTTTCTTAAGAATAGTTTAAGAACGAAGTTTAATTTATCGATACTGTAATTACATTAATTTCTGTGCTTATTTCTCAGATCATCCGAGAATTCTTTCTTAAGAATAGTTTAAGAACGAAGTTTAATTTATCGATACTGTAATTACATTAATTTCTGTACTTGTTTCTCAGATCCGTGGTCTTGGACGGTTGATGATGTGAGATCTTGGTGTGACTGGGCCTTGAGACGGTTCCGCGTGACCGACGCTCAGAGAAACCACCTGCTCAAGAATCTTCATCGCAGCGGAAACGAACTGTGTCAGTTCTCTGTCTCCGACTTCCAAGAACATTTCGATACGTCGGGAATGTACCTTTATGCAGAGCTGGAACTCTGGAAAAACGGTAAGGGATCATCACTCCCTCCTTGGGCTGCCTTGGGCTAATTTCCGGTACACCATCGCAGATATTTCACCATATAGGCCGTCACAAGAATAATTCCCCTTCGAGCTTCTCCCTGTTTGCTACCTTGCACTTCACTCCGTATAGGCTAGTTCAAAATTACAACGGGTCATATTCAATACTCAATAGAACAGCGTGTGTCCTATAATACATCACCTAAAGTTTGCGTCAATGTTGTAACTTATTTTTATTAGCACGAAAACTTTAACGCGCATAAAGCCACATAGAAATGTTTCCCTGAGGCACAGCTACAGTCCGCTGTGGGATGAAGTCCAGATTATGAAAGTCAGTTAGAATGAGTTTTGAGGCGTTTCTGCTCAGGAAGAAAAACGGAACGGTTGTCTATTGTCTATAAAATCAGTGTGATTTTAGTTAACGATAACGATAACGAAAATGTTCGTTAACGAAAATAAAATGAATTCGTTAACGATAACTATAACTATAACTAAAAAATATCATTAACTATAACTATAACTATAACGAAAATAACACTAACGAAAATTCATCTTTATTTTCGTTAATACAAAAAATAAAAATAGGAAGTGCAATATGGACGATTCGACATAAATGAGAACGAAAAATGCGAAATTTTTATTGTGAAATTTGTCAGTTACTTTGGAAACTCGTGTATTGATGAAGCTGAATGTACCCATGCTTCAAAGGTTTTCATAGCTCTGAGTAAATTGTGAAACAGCGTATTAATACGCACAATTTTGCTAATAGACTTAATTATTGTAACTAAGTAGTAACTAAAATTAACTAAAATAAAAATCCATTAACTATAACTATAACTATAACTAAAAATAATACTAACTATAACTATAACTATAACTAAAATAAAAAATCATTAACTATAACTATAACTATAACTAAAATAAAATCTGTAAGGAAAATCACACTGTATAAAATAAAATAAAATCAAATCAAAATCAGTTTATTACGAGGCAACAACATTGAAGTGACATACAATAACGATCAAACATAGAAAGGAGAACAATAATATAGTGTCATACAAACATAGGTTCAGATCAAACATCGAAATTACCCAGTTGATCTCACAATGGGAAACCCTTAAAGAGACAAAGTCCCGATACCTAGGGTGCCCTATAATTATCATAAGTGGAAGGATGACAATTGGTTACAGTTTATTATACCCTGTCATTTTAACTAATGAGTCTTAACTAGGCCTATGACTATTGTTTATTGCCATTTGTGTGTATACATTGTGAATTGTTTTCAATATTGTCCATTGTGGGAGCATTGTCGATTGAATAAGAATAATGCATATTGTGTGAACATTGTCTATTAGACAAACATTGTCTTTTCTTTGAACATTGTCTATTACAAGAACATTGTCTTTGGCTTGAATATGTCTATTGTGGGGGCACTTTTCGTTATAATACTAATAATATTGGTTCCTTAATTCAAACTGACAAGTAAGCAGTAAGATTACATAATACAGTAGTATAACATTGTGTGAATAATTATTGTTTTTTAGTGCACGTAATTGCATCAGACGACTCTGACCAGAAACTGTACGATGCAAAAGTCGACTGCAGAGACGAGACAGACGGAGGAGCGCCACATCCAGTGTCTGGGTGCAATCCACTCGGCCTCAAAGCGCCAACCGAGATCGCATCTTCCAGCGTTACGACTCATTGTCTACCATGTGCGTCGACCGGGTTCACGTCAACCAGTACTACATCAACAACACCAATACTGTCAAGCTTAACAAGTTTATCAAATAGCCTTGCATCAACAAGTCAACGGTTAACCACCAGTCAAGGGAATTTCTCCACTTCACTTGAACACAGAATTCCAACGTTCGTCGTAGATTCAGCTCCAGACACGCCTTCCTACGAGAACGAAGCGTCATCCGCTAGAGGGCCTCTGACGGAGTATGGTGCTGGTGGTGGTGGTGGTACTGGGGAGGCAGAGGGGCTTTGGGGATGCCTCGACGGGACGCGACCTCTGTATGATGCAGACTCTGGTATCTCGCTGGACAGTGACTGCAACTCGTCGTACGATTCATCTCAGAAGTCAAATCCAGGTATGAGTTATGAGCATCCGTCTAGTTATATAGGTTGAACTTGGATCGAATGGTAAGGTGTCGGACTGTCGGTCTGTACATTCGCTGCGGCTCAGGTTCGAATGCCGCTGGTGCGTCATTTGATTTTATTGTCCTGTCCAGTGGTTAAAGTGGTTTGGGGGAGCAGTGGGAACTCAGAGGAAGATTGTTTTGGGAACGCATGTTTTACCGGGATTCCATTGCATGGTGAGCAGTGCGAACGCAAGCAAAGAATTTCGAGAGCAGTGGGAACGCCGTTGCCACGCGTTCCCACCCACTTTAAACGCTGGTCCTGCCATTAAACAGTACAGAATAAAAGACATCATTGGTCGGTGTCTGGGCTGCAGCTGTATTGTTTGAAGCTGGGAAATTAGCTATTTTCTAATTACTCTAAAAGGCAGATGTAGGGACCCATTTATTCTTCAATGTCTGGGCCTCAAGCGTGCAAAGAAAAAACACGGATCTGTCCAAGTATTAGACCTATTTGACAGTTAATTCATTCACTAATTCGTTAATTTGTCAAATTATTAAATCGTTCATTCGCTAATTCGTTGATTCACCATTTCTTGAATTCTGTAATTAATAAACTAATTGGTTAATCCATTAACCCATGAATTCATTAAACGTTTTCAGGTGATTCGCCAGAGGTATGGCAACCCAATGCGAAGCAGGGCAACCATTTGTGGCAATTCCTTCACGAGCTCCTCAGACAACCTTCGCTCTATGTCGACTGCATTCGATGGATCGACAGAAAACAAGGTCAGCCTCACACACAGTCACCCACCGTTATACTTTCAATTCATCCGAAGCGATTTAATGCCATGCAGTACAGTGGCGTCACTGGGGGGGATGCGAGCAGCACCGAGAGACACCTAGCAGAGGGGTGTCACGAAAAATAATGATGAAATGATTGTCTAACAAATTTTTGTGCAGAGTTTCAGCAGAAATTTCTTATTTTTAAATTAACAATAACCCTAGCCCTGACGGAGGAGGTTCATGGGGTGATACCATAAGTTATCACACTGGGTGACACCAACCCTAGTGACGCCAATGCCATGCCGTGACTCGCTTTTGGCGTACAGTACATTTCGTTGTAATGCTCGCATTCGGTTTGAAATTTATTGTAATTTCTTCTTATCTGGTTTGTCATCAATTCATATTCGAATCGTGATGATGCATGATTATGATCACGTATCTTGCCCGTTTGCATAAGATAAGGGTCTATAATGTGACTCAAACGCTCTTAAACAGAAAGTGTCCGATGTCAAAGTACATCAACAACCACCTATATATACTGTCAAACAGATTTTGTTTATATAGTTATGATTAGAAGTCGCATCGCTATCTGACCATGAGCCACAGAAAATCTTTAGAACCAGATAATTACGTCTGTGACCATCGTGTTACATTAGTGACTGCTGCTCCAGACACTATGTACAATCTTTAAGCCAAATATGACGCTTTAAAGATAATTCCTATAGTTCAGTTGGAGTCCCCTTTTACTGTACCCAGTTTCGGTGTGTCATCTGGTCTTGCAAATTGCAATTAAATGAATAAATAATAATAATAATAATACATGCCCATAGGATGAACAACTCATAATGGGTTTACTACTTTCTATGACGCATTTCCTCTCGTGAATACCGTTATAATGAGCAAAGTGACGTCAACTGTCACTTGGCAGATGAGACAGCGCAGAGAGGGCTAGCCACCCGCCCCCATGTGCCGAGGCTGAGTAAAATAAAGTCGCTAGCACTTCACACAACTGGCTGCCACTCTTGGTCTGCTCTTCTTGAACTCTACTCGCCTTTCGTGACAACATTTTTCTTCCATGACAGATCAGACCTAGAACAAAGGCGCTTTTGATGTGATAAGTGTACGTCCTTAGCGGGCTTTAGTAACATAGTTGCAGCGTGCGCAAAGGTCAACTACACAGGCCAACTATTATCACAGGTTGTGGCAACCTGCGATAATAGATGGCCTGAAAGAGAAAGAAAGTAACTCGCGAGGACGGCGTGTCCTATATGCGTAGGACGCGACCCTTTGTTAATCAAATAGTTTCATTGTTAAGATACTGATATCGAGTTCGTGAATGAGCTCACTTCAATGGACTGAGAATACCTGGAATGATGAATAGTCAGTTGTTCGTGGTATCTATCGGATGCACATATATATTACTCACTGTGGTCGTATACAGTGCGTACATGCAAACCTATAAGATATGTATGCATGTTATAGGCCTATGCATAGTATTGCATACATGTATACGTACGTGCGTATGTACAATTTGTACATACATATTCGAGCAAACACGCAGCCTGCAGTATACTGAATATATCACATAGGCCTATCAGTAGAATAATCTCGACATGTTTTTAAAGTTCGTCATAGACAATATGGAGGAGGCTCAGTTGGCCACGATGAATTTCCTATATATGTGGTGAACAATTTGTTTTGGTTTACGACGATAGACATCGTTATATACAGTTTCAGTTTAACGACACTGTGTGATAACAAAGATTATTAGCGTCACCCTCCTCCTTCATCCAGGCTTGGGACTGGCACTGTCAGAGTACGAACAGTTGCTGAGTTCGATTGACCGATGTCAGTTAATTACCAACGAAGTAATTAATAAATGAAGAGACTCCGCCACTGCCCCTGCTCTTGTAGTGCCAGTACCAAGCTTGGATAGTGGAGAGGGCGACTCTAATCATCTTTCTTATGAGATAGCGTCGTTAAATTTAAACTTCCTACCAATGAATAAAATCAATTAAGGAATTAAGAAACAGTTATTTGTGTTTGTTTGTAGGAATCTTCAAGATCGAAGACTCTGTCCATGTGGCCAAACTGTGGGGCGAAAGGAAGAACCGACCAGCGATGAACTACGACAAACTCAGTCGATCCATTCGCCAGTATTACAAGAAAGGCATCATCCGAAAGACGAACCAGTCCAAGAGACTCGTCTACCAGTTCTGTCCGCGATATGCATAGCAAGCGATCGATTTCGCACGAGGAAACCTATTCTCAACTCAACTCTGTCATTACGATAGCCTTTCAGATGTTCACAAAAGGCGCTTTATAAATGATCAGATTTATGTACACAAATCTAATCCAGTCTAGTAACTTCTATAGCGCTATTATTATAGTGCACAGGCATCAATCGGTGGTATACTTACTCTCAAGTACAATCGCAAGGCATATTCCACTGGAAAAGTCCGAACAATATTAAGTAGGTCAGGGATACCTTACTGTCTAGACGAGAGTCTATGAATATACAGCTCCGCCCAAAATCACGAACAGGACAAGATATAGGTCTAAGAGACATGGCTGACCGCTTCTTCTCTGACAAAGAATGCGGACAGGGTCACAGAGTAACATGGAAGAACTACGAACTCAAGATTATGGAGCAGTGGAAAAGAACTGTTAAGCAAGATACTGTTTCTGAAGACGATTATTACAAATAGCTGGACACAGGGATATATATTTGCATAATCACTGAATAGGCACCTTTTAAACAATTTTTTGGCCTACTGAGTTATCACTGAATAAGAGCCTTGCAAACTACTGTATAGCTTACTGAGTTATCACTGAGCAAGAGTCTTACAAACAACTGTATAGGTCTACTGAGTTGCAACTGAATAAGTGCCTTGCAAGCAACTGTAGACCTATTGAGTTATCACTGAGTAAGAGGCTAAGAGCCTACTGAGTTATCACTTAATAAGAGTTACAAACAACTGTAGGCCTACTGAGTTATCTCTGAATAAGCACCTTGTAAACAAGTACAGGCCTACGGAGTTATCTAAATATAGCCTATAATTAACAAGTTATGTGTTCGACCTGGATAATGCAGAACGCCGCGTAATTATTGGTAATTAACGATGGTGCCTGTCTGCTGATATTGCTGTAATTATGTAATTATGTTTGAATGTCAACTCTACAAGCAGTAATTGAACTGCTGAACTCTAGTCATGACTGTGAGTAGTCTGTAGTTTGCATTTACGTCATTAGCTGCTGTTAAATTGCTAGATAATAATACTTCGCAAATTAACGCTTGTTGTTGATTGTTTTGTCAACCTTGTCCCAAGAGTCGGTCCAGGCTACTTACCACTAATCGCTACCACCTCTAGCGTTAAATGCCTGGTGAGCTTAATTCTAGACCATGACATATGTATACACTCAACTGGAACCCAGATGAACAGATGCTTCGTTTCTTTGTTAATCATAATTGAGACGAAATGACTTGTCCTCGTAATGGGGCCTTCCATAGATGCCAAATTCCTACTCTGTTTGTAGCCTGAATTGGTAATTATTCGTTGTGAATGTGAGGTCATAAAAAGTTAAAAACCCAACATCAGAAGAATATAATTACAATGTTTGCACACGGTACACAGCCGACCAAGGTCGTGGGCACAATTCTGAGCTACCCTGGGAGCAAGAAGGGACTGAATTCCTCTATAGTGGGGTCCAATAGGAACCATGCTTGGTGTTGAAAATTGCTCAGCTATAGTACTTGCTTGTTAGATGCAATTAAATGTTGCCTATAGGCCTACTTACTGACTTAGAGGTTGAATCTCATAAGAGACAAATTATTCTTTAATGGGTTTAAGTTTGCTTCACTGATTGCAATTGTCGCATATTAGTTTCATGTGTATGGGATAGCCAACAGAAAATGAAAATCTTATCTTGGAATTTCTGTAACATCACTATAATAATGCAATAGGCATTAGTCGATGGCATTTCAGAATAGCTGTAAATGCGGTCAGTTCAAAGAAATGCAAAGTACACAAATACAAAGTGGGACGTAACTCAAGAAGCTGAAGGTCTTGCTAGATTCGTTAATGCTAACTAACATGAAGCGGACTACTGCTGTATTTGCTGTCATTGTGGCCTCAAATATATGCAGCAGTATCGATCGTTTAACGACCTCTTATGGCTGACCTACATGGTCGTTGACTTTGACCTCAACTTATCTAAGAAATTACTACCGACACACATCAAGACACTCATACTTCAATCGCTAGAGGACCTAAATATTATACCTAGAGATCAGCGCCTCTGAATCGCTGAGTGACGCTTTACAAATGTTCCATGATAATTACAATTACAAATATAGGCTACGCATGGCATTGATATGTTCTTGCAACGTGCATATTTTTAACATCACATCGGGCCGTTGACGTCTACCTTGCTTAGCCTAAAAGAAATCAGTTTCTAAGCATAATTCTAGTCTGCATTAAACACTATTTTAAATGAAGGTTACTCTTGCGAAATATCAACCTATCTTCGCCGAATTAGATTTCTGCAAGTGAATAAGAGCTCAACGATTTGAACGGCCGTCTCTGTTATGGTACTGAGAGGAATTTTAAAAAGTAAAAATGCCTGACCCTTCAAAAAAAAACTTACGAAAGAAAGAAATCTAATGATAAAGTAACAAAATAATCGTAACTGTAAGCGGAATTCATATAGCGCCACTCAGAGGTTCTGAACATCCATGCCATCTTCAGCTGTCGTTGGTTGGTTCCACGTGTGTGCGTGGGCCCGACACTGCATGGTGACTCTACCAGCTGACTGTGCATTGTTTGCTAACTGATGTAATATTATATTCGTTCGTAACGACATTTAACATCATATAATATAGGCTAGCGCAGATAGCATCTCTGAGTAGATATCTTGAAGGGGCGCTATATAAATGTTCAATTACAACAAATTAAATTACAAAGAAAACTCTCGACTTGACAAATGGAACAACGATCGAATATAGCCTATAGAAGGTCTTCAAACATTTGCGGAAAATAGGCAAAGAAAGACTAAGGAGTTCACGTCGAAGGTTTGTTAGGCAACTTATTCGAGAACGATAAGCCAACCATGACCAGTGTTGTTGAAATACGTGTAATTGAATTATATAATTGAATTACAACTACAAGTTCCATTATTGTAATTGCAACTGAATTACATTTTAAGTCCAGTAATCGTAATTGTATTTCAATTACAATATTGCATGTAATTTGTAATCAAGTAATTGTAATTATAATTCAATTATATTTACAGGCATGTAATTGCAATTATAATTGAATTACATTTGCAATGTAATTGATACAACACTGACCATGGCAGAGCATTTATGCTGGACCGTGGAAGTTCGAGCAGCAGCAGCAACCAAGTCATCTGGCGCATCAGTGGCAGTGCAAAGAAATCTGCGATCAGGAAGGAAAGCGACCAAGATATAGTTTCTTACAATAAGATGGAGCACAGCCTTCAAGACGTTTATTACCCCTAAGCATTAAGATCTTAAACTCAACGCGTTTCTGCTTATGTATGTATGTATGTATGTATGTATGTATGTATGTATGTATGTATGTATGTATGTATGTATGTATGTATGTATGTATGTATGTATGTATGTATGTATGTATGTATGTATGCATGCATGCATGCATGCATGTATGTATGTATGTATGTATGTACAGTATGTATGTATGTATGTATGTATGTATGTATGTATGTATGCATGAATGCTTTGACACAAAAAGAACAACCGAGTGTATGCCTCTGTGAGTACGTTTGTATGTGTAATGCATGTATGCGTGCATGTACGCATGTGGGGCCTATGTATACCATGCATGTATGTGTGTGTATATGTGCGTATATACGTGTATGCTTTGACAGAGAAACAACATCCGTGTGAGTATAGCCTGAAGGCGACGTGTGCTGTTGTTGAAGACAACGCATTGCGTTTTCTACAGGCGCTATATAAAGCACCCCATTCGGTCAAGTGATGTCCAGTCTATTACCTGCTCGGACAAATGGTCAGCTGGCAGTGACAAATATTTCCGCGGGCCCTGCCCAGACTGACGAGACCCGATTGAAGTCCATCTCTCCCGTGGCACCTATAAAAGACAATAAACTCTATCGATGGCGCTGCTCTCACTTCCCGCCATTGCCAGCTGACAGACGATAATGTGCTGCACTCTGTCGATGACGCCGCGTTAAGAATACTCAAGACGTTGGTGCGTAAGTTAGGGATCCAGCGCAGAGCGATAATTGAAGGAATGGGAGATTGGGGTCTGAGGATGACGTCCTTAAAGGAAATCAACACAGAGCTCTTTGCAAGTCGTAAATTGAATGCATCGTTTTGAATTGAAGCACGCCGAGGATGAGCAATTTGAAGCTGATTATACTTGTACGTGCCAATGGCTGCCTCTTGAGGTTAGCTTTTGTCGTTAGATTAGATTGAGACAAAACAGCCCTATACATTAGATTATCTAACATTGTATTGTCTCATGTAAAACAGACATCACTGATGTGTTGGATATCAGCTGTCGCTATACGAGGTCCCAAACAGAGGGCGATATGTTGCTGGCAACTCTGGGTAAGGAAATATTTGAATGGCAGGAGCGAATTGCAATTGCACGAGGAACCAAATCTTCAGTGGGGCGATAGCCTGAACCAATACAGAAATCCTTACACTGAGAAATTGTTAATGAACAACTTGTTCAGTGTCCCTACACAGGAACTGTCTCAGACAAGAATCGAACTCATACTCTCTCCGCGTTACTCTACCGTGCTTCACAAGCGGGTATACCGTGTCCTACAAATATAGAAGGGAAGCATAATCTTCAGTGGGAAGTAGTCTGAACCAAAGTGCAGAATGCATTGGAATAGAATGGCATATATGTGCAACAGGAAATATATAAAGAAACACATCTTCAATGGGGAGTAGTCTGAATTAGTGCGAGCGTGGAAGTTTCCCTTCCCTGTCCATTAGGATGCATTATAATCAGTGCACCCTACTTTCCATATTGCATCATTCAGTGCAAGTGCAGACATGATGGGAAACCCGTCCTGCATGCTGTGTCGGGTGTTGGTGTTGTGTCTGCGCTTCAGTTCACTTATATCTTCAACTATCGATATAAATTTAAATGGAAACCAAACGACGTTGCCGAAAATTTATTCATGAAGTTCTGATTGAAGTTTATATATTATGTGCGAGATGTAAGTGCACAGTCTTCTTAATATCGATGTCTGCAAAAGATTGCAATAAAAAATCAACATAATAAATTCGACTCATGATAATTGAATGCAAGAAATCATTCGCTGGGACAGCAGAGACTGGAAGTCATTGTAAGTCAAGAGACTAGTCCTGAAGAATCAAGTATATTCACAAACACTTGGAGGGCGAGAGTTAATAAGAGTCAAGTCTCACGGGACGTCAGAAATCATCCCAATTAGAATAACAGAGCTAAGACTCATGACATTTTAGGCTTTAAGTGTTTGACGACACGAGTCAAAAGAACTCGTGAGGCATTATATCCGAATTAAGAAGCATTCAGTCAGTGAATTATATGGCATGCTTTAGAGTCATGAGTCAGATTACGTAAGTCAGGAGACGTCTTGAATCATGAGACGTCATGAGCCAGAAGACGTCCGGAGACATTATGAGACTTCATGAGTCATGAGGCGTCATGAGCGAGAAGATGTCACGAGTCCGGAGACGTCATGAGTCAGAAGACGTTATGAGTCATGAGATGTTATGAGTCATGAGATGTAATGAGTCAGGAGACGTCATGAGTCACGGTACGTCATCAGTAACGAGACGTCATGAGTCAAGAGACTTGAATGAGGTCGTCCTGGTCCACGTCTTCATTTGACGTCGTATCCGAATAGAAGTTCTGTTCCACTGGTTCCATGCTCTCATCCGGAAGTGACGTTTCGTAGAAGTCCGTCTGTAGTGCGTATCTGTCCCGCGAGGTGTCGCACTCGTCGCGAGCCTCGTTCTGGACAACGAACCCAGCGTCGGGCGCCAAACGACACTCGTTGCTGACGTCACTGAGGTCGGGGTGCGGGTTGTCTTTGCTCGGCAGCGTGACGTCACGGCTTCCGCCGGAAGACAGGAGTTCGCGCTCTTTGCTGTTGCGCCATTTCATACGACGATTCTGGAACCAGATCTTCACCTGAAGAAAGTAAGATGAAGATACAATACAATACAATACAACTTTACTTTGATATTGCCCTCCTTCCTAAGTTCAGAAGTGCACACACGACGATGTCGCAGATACAATTACATTGCAGAGTAATTGTGAGTGAAGAGGCCCCTCAAGGTCCCCAAAACAGTAACTGACTCGGGCAAGGCTATAACCCGTACTCTCCGAGCTAAAGGCCGAGCGCTCTAACCAATCGGCCACCGTTCCCCACAATCTGCATCTAAATTAGAGAGCTCAACACTAACGAGAACCGCTCACTACTTTGAAAATGTTTTAAAGGCGTCTAATAAATATCTACCTACTTACAAACACAAAATAAAACCATTCAAGACTTTCTGAAGATGCCTTGAATTGAATCTAATTTATTTGGTAACAAAAAACATACAAATAAGGTAAAAGACTACAGAAATACATTGGCAAAACATGTTGAGGTTACCTATAGGAGACCCATAAGGGGCAAAAAGGTCCCGCTAACCAAGGCCACCTGGGGTAATAGCAGTAGATAACGTAAAGAGGCCAATAAAAACTAAAATGCGAATATAGAGTCACAAAAATTGACAAAATGCCTGAATTAGACTGAATTAGAACTTAACTATTGTGTAATTAACAGCAGTATGAATGCACATTTACTAAGTCATAGTAATCACAGAAAATTAGGTAGGAACATATAGGGCTAACACTTTAAGTGTCTTTGAGTAACTCATGAAACCCGTAAAATATACTGTAGACATGTAATTTGCGTTTAAAGAGATGTCATCTGAAAAGAAACAGCTGGCCTTCAATTTTACACTCTCGATCCGACTCTTTAAATATAATGACATCGTGTGGTAGACTAATCGATATTCATTTAGCTTGTTCTCAAACAATTATGTGAAACTTTTTATATGTATGTATGTTTTATGCTTTTATGTATGCATGTATATATGCATGTAGGTATGTATGTACGTATACATGTATGTATGTATGTATGTATGTATGTATGTATGTATGTATGTATGTATGTATGTATGTATGTATGTATGTATGTATGTATGTATGTATGTATGTATGTATGTATGTATGTATGTATGTATGTATGTATGTATGTATGTATGTATGTATGTATGTATGTATGTATGTATGTATGGTATGTATGTATGTATGTATGTATGTATGTATGTATGTATGTATGTATGTATGTATGTATGTATGTATGTATGTATGTATGTATGTACTTATATACGTAGGCCTACATAAAGAAAGAACCTACGAATGTATGTACATGTATGTAGGCCCGATCTGTGTGTATTTGTAAGTATGTATGTATCTGAACAGTCAGAACAGATACATACATACTTACAAATACAAACATTGGGCCTACATGCATACATTCGTAGGTTTTTTATTTATGTATGCATTATGTATATCATAGCATTATACAGTCCCTAAGACTCCCTATGTGTTTATCAAATAGTCATAAAAAGGTGTGTCTCAAATTTATCTCTTCAGTGGATCAGTCTGCTCATGACAGATGCATCGGATGAAACAAACAACTTTCTTGGCGCCCTTTCCGATGTTGCTGATGCTCTTGGTAAATGAGGCAACTATAACTAATGCTGCTATGGTGACGAAAGGTCAAGAAAACCACATTCAAATTGATAACATTTGTCCATTCACAGCATCACACACAAGCAGACAAACAGATGAACAGAGAGACAGAGAGACAGACACACACATACAGACACACAGACTGCCAAAGACCTCAAGCCATTCTATTCCCTTCCTGAGCTAAACTCTTATGTCAACTGCGCTGTTCCTGAGCCTTTCGCGGGCGACAGATGACGGATAGGCGTCGTGTACAAATTACCAAATCGATGAAAAGCTTCGATATTCTGTCACCATACAAATGTCTCTCAGTTATACCATTTATGACGGCGATCGAGTCCTATTACGTGGGACACATTAAACAATATTTCGAATAACGCGAACGGTTATCGATTCCCGGCAATAAGTTTCTTCGCCCACCCTTTCGCCAGCCGACGACGACTATTTGAACGATTTTGTCAAAGATGGCTGCCTGATGGACGGCCTCTCATTACACGCCGGACCACAAGGCAACTAATTAAACGGCAAAGGACAATTGAAATAATTAAAACTCATTCGCCGAATGAGGTATGAATCGATCTCGTAAATCAAGGAACAGAACAACAGTCGTTTAATTTACTGAACTTAATTATTCTATTCGAGTCCAATTTGTGCTGACAAAAACCAACTACTAATTTTTTTCTGCTGGCCTAAATAAACTTACACGAGTAAGAAGTATATAATTTGTATGTTGGATGTGTTACACGTATACGCAGTAGCAGATTGAAATGATTAGAATAATTTGTCAAGGAAATGAGTAAAATTGCTTGAAAGTTTCTGTAATGGTATTGACTCTTCAGAATATAACTCACAGAAATTTAATGCATACGAGGCGGAGACAGCTGTGTATCAAACTTTATAGACTTACTTAATTATCTCATATAATAGGGAAAAACGATCAAGATGTTTAACTGCTATCAGTTGATATAGGACAGTAGATCCGAATATCATAATTATACCATAAATGAAAAAATAGTTTAAAATGCACGTGGTTTCCGTTCAATATGCATGCTTCGAAATAGATGACATGATTGTATAGGCCTACGTGTGAACAGTGTGTTACCGTAAATTAAGTAAAATCATTCCCTATATGGGCTGAAGTGCATTTCTGCACTATAAGGTTACAGGCCATGCATGCAGCTCGGCTTGTAATGCAGTTTGCACCTGTATTGTAGGCTTATTGTATTGTATACAGATTTATAAAGCGCCTCTCACAGTGCGCACCAATCCATGTGCGCTACCTGGACTTAATACCGCATCTCTAACTTTATGAGTCTTCGCTCAGCCGACATTATTTTGTGAGATTTGATGAACAGCATATATTATAGGGCCAACGGGTTTGGGTCGCGGATGATTGCTACTTGTTTGCCTTTAGGTTTGCTAGAATTTTTGTGCATTCCTTTGTACTATTTACATTACACGTGAGAAAAGTAACTTTCTTTGGCTGAAGTTATTGACTTTTTGCACTATTTTTCAATTTTGCACTTAACGTAATTTGGACAAAATTAGGTCTAAACAAATTTTTATCCCAAATGTTATAATTTTTCAATATATTTATTACATACCACTGTTATGTTGCTATTTTCTATTTTCAATGAAATTTTAAAAAATTGACTCCACTGTGCAAACTACTCTGCGCAATGACTCGTGGATTAAGAAATAAACTCCGAATGCACTGGCAGAACCAAGTAGAAGGAGTTGTCGATTGCAGAAGTTGCTTGCATTTGGTCTTCATCATGAAAGACTCCTTCGAGCGAGGACTTCCTTTGAAGGCCCGTGCCAGGGTCAAGTACCTCAGCCACCGTCTTTCTCTCTCTCCTCATCAGCCAGGCGCGTGAATATAAAGGGGGGCGTTCTGGTGGGAGACGTGCAACCGGGTGCTAATAACAATAACACGACCGATTCTTGTTTCCTGTTCGGATTTATCGGTTCATTGTGCTCCTTTAATGTGACGTCGTTGGTGATTAACGATCACGGCCAGAGGTCGATGCAAAGGCCTGAACGGCGCTCAGTCCAATTAGCCCTTCTGGCCACGGTCAGCGTCTGGCTTTGACAGCGACCACTGGGCGCGTGCAGTGGTCAGTCTAAGGTCCAGTGGATCACGCTGCTGACCACTGAGAAGGAAGACGGAAGAATAGGGAGGCACAGGGAGGATGAGAGGAATAGATTTTCTATTATGGAATGATGTCATCGTCGTCGTTATCATCAGTATAATTGTCTTTGTTGTTGCAATCATATGTGTATCATCATCATCATCATCATCATCATCATCATCATCATCATCATCATCATCATCATCATCATCATCATCAGCAGCAGCAGCAGCAGCAACAGCATCATCATCATCATCATCATCATCATCATCATCAGCAGCAGCAGCAGCAGCAACAACATCAACATCAACATCATCATCATCATCGTCGTCGTCGTCGTCATTGTCGTCATTACCACCACCGCCACCAGGCCCAACACCACCACCATCACTACCACCACCATTACCACCAGCAGTGCAGCACTTACCTAAAGGCGAACCTCTTTCAATCTGCCTTGCAAATGCAACCATGCCTCGGCGCCTTTGGAAAATTCTTAAAATGAATGAGGACTAACACTAAGGGGAGCAATGTACTTGACAAAATTAATGACCGAGGTCAGTGAAGATTGCTTAGTCGTACCCATCACCGCCAAATGGCTGGCGTCATGAACTGATGATGACAATGATGATGATGATGATGATGATGATGATGATGATGATGATGATGATGACGATGACGATGACGATGATGATGATGATGATGATGTAATGCAATGTAATTTGATGTGTGTATACCTGTGAGTCCTTGAGGCCTAGTTTTTCGGCCAGTTTCTTTCGGTCTGGTTTACTGATGTACTTCTGTTTTTGGAAGACCTTTTCCAGACCCTTCCTCTGAAAGTCGGAGAAGACGGCTCTGCGAAGCATTCCCCGGCGGGGCTTGCCCCTCATTCCGCCGAGGAAAGACAGAGCCCCCTGCAGACCCAGCATCGCTCCACCTAACAGGAGAAAGACAATATCTGCATATTGACAAACATATTAAACTGCCGATGAAGGTAAGTTTCAACTGTTACAGAGAACTACTATGCCTACGAAGATACGCCGTGCACCTGCCGATGAAGATACGCTCCAACTGTAGCTAATCGACTGATGGCGATACAGTTAGAGTATTGCAACGATTGAGGTACGATAGAAGTAATTATGCACAGCATGATAAATATAGTATACCGATGAAGATATGCTTAAAATGGGTATCCGGACATTTCCCCCGGACATTTCCCCCCGAACAGTAAGTAGGTAACTCCACCATTGTCCATGATAACTGTCATTAATCCAACTCTATTGAAGCAACGACCTACTTCATCAATCCAACTTCTATTTAAGCAAAATAATTTCGTTCATTAATCCAACTTCTACTAAAGTAGAGAATTATTTTCCTCAGTGCAACTTCGGCGGAAATGTCCGGGGGGAAAATGAAATGTCCTAGACCCCTTAAAATGATATAACATGCAGAGCGCCACAGGTCTTCTGCATTGCAGTAGGTGAACGACTGTGCAGGCGACTGATGGTTGATGGATTAATTCATTCATTCATTCATTGAATAACTCATTTATTGACTGATTAATTAATGGACTGATTGATTTACTGATCAACTGATTGATTAACTGATTGATTGAATGACTGATTGATTGACAGCGAGAATGTCCGTCTGTCCAACTGTCTTACCATTTGATCCTGCCTCTGAACTGTTTGAATGTAAAGCAATAAAAAAAGTCTGCGAGAACATCATCGATTGATCAATTGATTATTGATTTTACAGAATTTCTCCAGAGTCGTCAAATAAACAAATGAAGTATCAATAGGCTAAATACCCAATTACCTTCGTGCATGAGAGTACAGATGGAAGTGAAGTATGCTACAAATGCGGTGTTGTAGGCTACTTGCATTATAGGCTATGTAACTGCATGAAACTGAAAGATGATCGATTTGTGATTGTTACCGAGGCGAGTAATTGATTATCGATTTGCTGATTGTGTCGCAAGATTGTTTCGAAAGCCGCCGACCAAAAACTCAGTTAGACATACACATACGAATGGAGTTCAGCTTCACTGTTTCAACTGAACAGGAAATTAATTCATCCCCGGAGTGATGTATAGTATATAAGTACGACATTTGGCGTTAGAAAATGGTTCACTATTGGCAGAGCGATCGTTTCCCCATCTGTTCCTTAGAAGTTGTTGGATTAGAAGCGTTAATACCAAATGATGTCAGACCGAGAATTGTATACAGTTAACTTAAGCTATTGCACTCTCTTGCGAACTGTGGGTTTTTGTCATCGACGGTGGGGGTGTTTAATAGGCATAACCACAGCAGAAGATCGTATTCTCATTGCTCCTTTTCTTCTATCAACACTCACATATTGCGCTTTTGCTATATTCCTTAAAATGCGCTTGATAATTATGAGCCAGATACATATATTAATTGATTAATTCATTCATTTATTCATTCATTTATTCATTAATTCATTGCTTTTCTTGCACTGGAATAATCTGAGAATTTCAGTTCTTTCTCTTTCAAGACGCATAATATTATAACTTTATTACTTGTGTTTGTGGTTGTAATACCGAACAGCAACGAATTCCACGAATTGCCCGGAATATTACCTGGAAAGTAGGAGCCCTGTTTGAAATGGTCCATGGGTGAGTCGTATGGCAACCGTAACAGCCCTGGCGGCGGGAAGTGACCCCCAAAGACACTGTCTGCATGGTGCGGATGACCCTGGAGATGCAGACCCCCACACGATTTGTTCAGTTGATGGGGATAGACGATCGATCCCGGAGCAACAGTGGCGAAGACCCCGGAATAGTAGCCGAGGGCTGCTGGTGCCATCAGGGTCGTCGCCTGGTGCATGGATTGACCCCCGTGCGGCTGGGAAGAGGCAGTGGGAACGTTTGCGGTTGAAGGAGAAGAATTCGTCGACATACCTGAAATAAGAAAAAGAAAATCATACGCCAGTGGAACAAGTACGGTAGAATGATGCAGTGTTAACGCTCTTGCCTTTCACCTTCGCTCTGAGCTTCTATATACTTACACTGGTGGTAGTAGTAGTAGCAGTACCACTGCTATGCTACCACCACTGGTATGCTACCAGTACTACTATACTCCTTGGTACGACATGTGAAATTGATAAATTGTTACCAAACAACCCCAAGTAAAATGCAAGTGTTTGTGCGTTTGGGAAATGTGCTGAAAAACCTTCCAATCTCTTGAACCCCATGCATACATGCAATCCAACGAGAGATGCATACGTTTGTGTATGTGATAAGATACGGTCTTGTAGGGATATAGGCCTATATGCTGTAAGATATAACGCCAATGCAATAACAGATTGAAAGTAAATCTGAACGAAAGTCTTAGTCAACAGAAATGTTCGTTTCTGTTCTTTGTTTTCTGTGTCCGTCTGTTTTTTCGTCTGTCTCTATTTCGCAAGTGGTTGACGAATATTCCGCTCGAACATCGTCTTGTGTATACAGGACGCCATATAAATTCTCAGAATGAATGAATGAATGAATGAACTGCTTCCTTATACAAGTTAAATTTGCTTACATATATTGTCCTCTGGTCTGTTCAATAAGCTACATCTATAGCGTATACAATGCAATTAGAAATTTATTGCGCGTGTCAACAAAGTCTTGCACGAGAGCGTGTTGCTCTGTGTTCTTGCCAATATAGTGTAATGAGAAGAGATGAGTTTAGATTTTTGATTTTAACTGTAGCAGATGAACATTGACGGATTGTAACTGGGAGACTGTTCCATCTCTGGGTCCGAAGACAGACAATAATTATATAATTCTATACTGTGTCCTTTCCGACAACAAACCATTATCGAATAATCGCAAAAGACAAGAGAGGGTAGAAGTACTGAATACCCGAACTGGTATGTTGTGTGTTTTTCGGCGAGATCTCCGAGGAAAGGATGGCGCTGACTCCAAACTTTAAGTACGGTTTTGGGGCGGGGACATCGGAGGCCATGGAACAGGTTGATGATGGAAACGTCTGGGACAGCGCAGGCGGTGGAGGAAGCGGAGAGGACGACGAGGATGTCCTTGCAGTTGGAGTCCGACACATTTCAGGAAGCACGACATCCGTCCTCGTTTTGTCCTCTGCTTCGTTGCCAAGGAAGTCCTCCGGTCTGTCCCTCTGCCTCTTCACTGTCCTCATCAGACTGGATGAAGAGGACGGAGGACTGTAGGACTGGACTCGGTTGGGCGTCGACGTGGCAGACGCAGGGATGTTGTGTCCTTGGTGTTTGGACTGCGATGGATGGACACACCCAATGGATGGACCCTCGATGGTAGAGCCCTGGTGGTGGCTGCGAGCATTGGCAAGAGCAGCGTGCAGGTGAAACTGTCTCTCGCGGAACAGAGTCTCCAAGAGCAGGGCAGAGGGTCCTTCAACGCAACCCTCGGCCACACCTTCCCCGTGGCGCCTCAGTTGCCCTGCCGCCGACGCCGACCCGCGCATCAGCCCCGGTGGATAGATGGAGGTCCCGTTCGACAGCGGAAACATTTCGCGTGACACCGATGATACAGAACCGGAAATGGCGACGTCGGCGTTTCAGCGAACAACAAACAGAAGAGCCGGAAGAAGAGCGGCCTTTAAAGGAACGAATTACGGCTTCCTATTGGTCGCCCGCTCTCACTGCTGCTGCGGACGACGCATCCCTAATATTCCGGACACAACTCATCGGCAATTTAATAAGTCGCCACTTAATTGATCGCGCCGAGTTTGTCATTTCTACACACACAGTGGCGGCGACGGCGTTGGCTGGCGGTCGGTGATTGGTCGGTGACAGGAATCAATTTAACTGTCACGCGGCGATTAGCGACACCTCGCGTGCGCTTCGACGCCCTCTGGCGGCCGTGGGGCGATGCAGGGACGGGCCCGAGCGTGGGATATTGTTCGCGGAAAGGGCGTAGCAGACGCCGGACCAATGAGCCGTGATTGACCACCGGCTGGTGCTCGATGCGTCCTGTAAAACGCGCGCAATTTCGTGGTCATGACGGACGGGTAGCCAGCGTTCTCACGCCGCTCGCGACCAAATTAGTCGGCGTATCGTCGGTAAATTGATACTTGATAAAGAGTATTACGGATCCGGAAGGTTATGAGAAGAGAGCGGGGCATGAGAGGGAAACGGAAGACGCAATAGGATTTAATAAATCTCGATGTTGCATTAAGCTCTGTATGCTATATGAAATCGCGGTATGTTTCCACGCCGGACGGATCCAATATTTCGCTAATCGGCCGGAATCAAAAGAAAGCCGTTTCGCGGAACGTGGCAAGAATGCGCATTGCCCGGATCGCGGGGCAATTTATTGTAGACGCGAGACCCGTAGCCCGAATATTGGCAATCTGTTCGAAATTGTTGTCGTCATGGACGGTTTCTATAAAAATAAATAATATTTCGAAATAGACGAGTAGCAGCTGCAAGCGATAATATGGCACTTGGCAGAGTGTGCAGAAACTGCGTTATGTTCACTGCAGGAGTATCAGCCAGGGTTTGGTTTGATGAAAGTCCGTCTTTATATGAGGTCACATGTAGGACCTTCGCTCGCATAAGAAACGAATATCATACAGTCCACATCTGCCTTATGCGCACACTTATTGCAATGTTCGAACATTTTTGAATTAAGTACTGTCGCTCCAAACGACCGTCTTTTACAGCTTGTATACCGTTACAAATTTAATATAAGAATAGTGTTGTTATATACAGCTTACATTTATGGTTATATATGGGCCCTATAGTTATGAAGTAATGTCTTATAGAAAAGTTTTACAAAATCTTTACATATTGGTTATTTCCTCGGCCCGGATTTCCACGGTACAGTACGCATCGCTGTCATTGGTCCAACTTTCTTGAATAACTTCCCTATATAGCACCCAACGAGACAAGTCCCTTGATCTTTCTTTACTTCTGTCCCGTAAGCGATTTCAAACAATTTTTTTCGATCCTGTCATGGTTTTCGGTGGCGGATAAGCAATTCGAAAGAGACAAGTTTTCAGTTGAGAAAGAAATGAAAGAAATTCAGGGCGCTGTTGTCTGCTATATCTAAAAGAGTGACTTTTTACTGAAAACTATAACAAATCATTCAGAGCCTTCTTGGAATAACATAATTATATGCAGGAAGTGCCAGGAACGATAGAAGAGACTGGAGAAGCATACTTGCTTATAATTTTTTTAACGATAAATAATAGAATTATCTGTGTATAAGCTTATATTACGAGGTGGATTGGTCATCAATTCGAAATCCAAGATTAAAAGTATATCGGATAACGCGCAAAGCACCAATCCAATAAATAGACATCCATTCTTTAATGGTGTAATAATAATAATAATAATAATAATAATAATAATAATTATAATAATAATAATAATAATAATAATAATAATAATAATAATAATAAGACGATTTGTATAGCGCCATAGTGAGGTTCTACACAATTGCGGATTCTCAACTCATACTATCAGTGAAAACACAGTTTAAAAAATGTATGAGGCATTTGCTTTTGTGCTTGCTCTCAACTAAATTTTGGATGCTGATTTCAAATATGAAATTGAAATTTGGCTAGCACGTCAGGTTTTTGAGGTACGCGTCGCATAGTTCATACTGCAAATGTACCGCATTAATTTTCGGTTATGTATAACCTCACTGATGCGTACCTAAAAAACCTGACAAGCTAGCCAAATTTTGATTTCATATTTGAAATCAGCGTCCAAATTTTAACTAAGAACAAATGTGAAAGCAAATGCCTGGCATTGTGTGATACAGTTTTGATACTTTGCTTTCGCTTACAGTATAGGCCTATATGAGCTGAGAATTCGCAATTGTGTAGAACTTCACTGAAGCGTAGCTGAAAAACTAGACCTGCCATCCAAATTTCGATTTCATATTTGAAACCAGCATCCAAAATTTAGCTAAGAACAAGCACAAAATCCTATTCTTCATACATTTTTAATATGAGTTGAGAGTTCGCAATTGTGTAGAACCTCACCTATGCGTACCTAAAAATCCTGACGTGCTAGCCAAATTTCGATTTCATATTTGAAATCAGCGCCCCAAATTTAGCTAAGAACAGTTCTAAAGTTCTGAGCAGCAAACAAAAAATATTATTTTGTTGGTCAGTGTAATAATAAGACGATTTGTATAGCGCCATAGTTCAGCCGAGGCCGAAGGAAAGGGCGCTGTATACACATGAGTTCAAAGTTACTGGCAGTCATATGATTGTTTAAAAAGAAAAGTCTTGAGCTGGGCTTTAAATGTCTCCAGAGATGGCGCGTTCTTCACATGGTTGAGAAGACTGTTCCATGCAGTTGGACCTGAAACAGAGAAGGAACATACGTACATACATTTCGTGTATACGTGGCTTATCTCGTCTTTCCAAAACCGTGTATTAGTTTAACTTGCCGTCCATTCCTTTACTCTACATTCATTCATTCTGAGAATTTATATAGCGCCTCTTCAAGAGACCTACTCAGAGGCGCTCTCTTCGCTAGTTTATTATGATGTTAAGTGTCAATATGAACGAAAATATTACATCAGTTAGCAAAACAATGCACAGTAAACTTAATAAAAATTATAAGTGGCGGGCCAACGCAGACACGTGGAACCAACCAACGGATTCCAATCGAAAGCTGACAGATGGCATGGAGGTTCAGAGTCTACATTGCCTTATTGTGCTTTGACTTGCCATATACTTGAGCTGACATTTTCGTCGTATAGGCACTACCTTACTTAACCGTATATACCTCATTATGTCTTTACCTGCCTTATACCTACTCTTTACCTTATACCTCACCCGTCTATATGCAGCGTCATTTAAGATCGTGTCGGAACATAACTTACTATTATTACGATTGATACATATTGTTGCAGAATAGGCCTACTGGGTTCTTTGGTTCATGACAACCTCTGCAGTCTGAAACCGGGCGATGTTTATATAACGGTATTAGGTTACCGTCTTCAATATTTCAATACAATGCATTACAACTGCTTTTGATATGTCTTCCATGGGCATCCAAATTTCAGAAGTTAGTAGTGATTTCAATTTAACGACACTGTGCGATTACAAAGATCATAAGCGTCGCCCTCCTCTCTCATCCAGGCTTGGGACTGGCACTGCTAAAGTGCAAGCAGTGGAGGAGTTAATTTCAGAAGTCCACACACAACAGACCTACAAAAACAGAACATCGATGGCGCTTAGTCGGTGTGCGTGAAGTTCTTGCTCAATGTCCTTATACTCAGTGAGCGCCTGAATGCATGCATGGAAGCTCGAACCCGTATACTCTCCACGTTACAGTTCGATCATTCATTCATTCATTCATTCATTCATTCATTCATTCATTCATTCATTCATTCATTCATTCATTCATTCATTCATTCATTCATTCATTCATAAATTTATATAGCGCTCCTTCCAGATGACTACTGAGAGGCGCTCCCGACTCCAGCACGGAGTCGGGAGCTCTATCCTTTCGGCTATATAGTATACCGTGCCACACTATTTCCATGCACTCTATAGGAAAACCCACTCGTTCGAGCGTAAAATCCCAGCATTACCGAATTATGGTCGTTATGCAATACACTATAGCAGAGTCTGATAGTTCGGCACATATTCCGTTTGCAAACAACCTCCTTAATATGTCACTCACCACCCATTAGCCCAAGTAAGTGCATTCGTTTATCCGGCGGTCAAGACTTTCCCGAACACACCGCCAGATGACGCTACGATTCGCAGTTATTATCCTAATACGGCGAACGTAACTATAGCAGCATATAGAGATTGTCGATGTCGAAGAGGTAAGCTAACAGTCTGCTAAGCTGTTTTTCCCTGCGGAAAATCAGCGCTAGTGACACCTTACGACGACGACAAGGGATCGGCCCCAGGTGAGAGTTGTGGTGATTACGACTGTGTGGGTTGGATGGATATGTCAGAGGGTTGCGCAACCGACAAACCCCTTCAGCTACATGGTCTTCGGTTGGTATACCACCCCTTTGCGGTCCCAGTTACCCCTCGATCGCTCATCCCGCGTCGGTGAACGATCGGCCTCAATCTGGGGTGATTTAGGTGGTCAGAATCAACTGAGGTGTCCAACCGTGAAATCGGTCCATTAGTGGTCTATGAAAATCTTTCGACGGCACCACCTTAGTTCATACCCACGTAAACTCGACCTTCCAATTCCACCGTGGCCTTCGTGAGGGTGTGATTATTTTATTTTATTTATACATGGGTATCATTAGGACTGCAAATATTTTGATATGGTAAAGACAGCGCCAAACAGACAAACCCTATGAGCTCATTAAGCACACGGAGACACATCTATTTCTTCATTATATTACGCATAAAGAATTAAATCTATATATATCGTCCTTTGTAAAGAACATCTATACATGGTGCATTTAATATAATTATGCAGGTATCTTCTGTCTTTATGTATTGTATATGTGTGTGCATGACTGTGCGTTTCTGGAAACTGTAAAAAGCCTGTTAAGTATCTTGCAAAACTGCCTGAGAAAGTGGTTATATTATATATACGATGTGGCTTTAAGATACTCTAAAACCTGCCTTATTAACGCCTCTGCATGTGAGCTTCTTAATAAACAGACTATATATTAAACATTTACAAACAGCATATATACATATTTACTATATACTTTCTTCCCACAAGGGAATAAATAAATGACAAATAACTGACAGCATTTCCTTTGATTTTGCTTTATATCACATGTTTAAGTGTTGATTTTTTATCTTTTAAAATTACAATGTATCACATTGTTGTCTAAGTGATAATTCTTCCGGAGCTTTGAGCAAGTTCTAAATCTCTTCCGATCTTCATCTAAGTTGGCATATGACATTGTTTCTCGAGGTGGAACACAACAACAATCTGGTCCATATTAATTTTGAAACTTCAATTTTTTACACAAACCTATATATACATACAATGTCAGACACACAATAACATCTATGCATCCATACATACATACGTATACAATACCATACTCACACACATACGTGCGTACATACATACATATTACATACGCATGGATATATACATATAATGTCATACATACAACATCATACACACATACATACATATACAAACATACATACGTACGTACGTATACTTACATAACTTTACATATAGGCTTGACAAAGAAATTGATGATTCGTCCACTTGCAGAAGTGCCTCTTTCCTGAGGCACGTTCTCTCCGTTATCTGACTGCGCCTGCGTATATATATATTTCTGTTTGATATTGATGACTATCTTATGGGCCTTCAATTACGAAGAGCTGAATTGCGGAGATGGAGAAAGCCGCTGATACTGCCGCTGCTGAGCCTGGCATGTGGCGTAGTAGTATATCAGCAGAGCAGTAGCAGCAGGCGTTGCTCTTAGCATCCGCCTTTCTTCCCCCCAACTCCTCCTCCTCCTTTTCTCTCTCCTCCTCCTTCCTCTGGTGCCTCTTCCTCTCGTCATCAAGTCGGTCGTTCTCAATTGGCGGAAAATAAATGTAATCGGCACACAGGTGTCTCTGACATCTGGCTTTATGGATGACCGAATTGAAGCCTACGGTCGTCGCAATCAGTCGGGACGTGAGGCGACTTGCGCTCCTTCCATCGCTGCTCCCTTCCCACTCGCCAACGACGATGAACAATTGCATCGGGTCCCAACAGAATTTTTTCATAATATGCGCTGAAAGTCAGAGATGGGTAACTAATCGATTGGATTCTATTCCATTAGCTAATCGTTACTTTAGACAAACAGCTAATTCTGATTCTAATCGAATGGCTGCAAGCTTTTATTGATTCTAATTCTAATCGATCAGCAATTCAACTAATCGATTAGCTGCTTGTCTAAGTTTGGCTAATTCTAATTCTAAACGATTATAGCTACAAGATTTTGCTTATTCTAATTCTAATTCTAATCGATTTAACTATAATCGTGCCCATCTCTGCAGGAAGTAGTCGTTCGCGTGTTTAATTAAGTTGCGCAAAATATGTAGTCATATCCTCATGGGTGTAGCCAGGAAAAAATTTCGGAGGAGGTTTTAAGATTTCGGGGGTTTTTCATTGGAGATGGTCGCAAAAACTAAGGTTTTTTAGGTATATCTTATGTAAAAGCATATAAAAAGTTTTTGGGAAACTTATTTCCGGGGGCTTGAACCCGTAAAACCACCCCTAAATACGCCCATGCATATCCTGGTAATGCTGGTATACATAACGTAGACTATCTATGTTTATACGGATATTATGTATGTAGCTTAATAGAATACGCATTCGTATTTAGGAAAATTATTACTTTGATTGTTCAAAAGGGAGATGCTATAGGCTTTGAAATGCATCTACTTGTCTGTTAACTTGGATACACGTTTTCTGTTCTTTACTTTCTGGTGCATTCTATTATTGTGGAAGTTGTACTTAGTTGGTATTGTTTATTCTGGTTTTCCTATATGCATATAGTTTATTCAAGTTGTTGTTGTGCATGGCCTGTCTTCACCATACAGGTAACACGTTAAACGTTTTGCATTCATACTTTAATTATAATTTCCCTTTGTTAAAACGCGACCCAGTTAGGCGGAAGACTGGTCCTTTCTGGAACAGTTCTGCACGTTATTGGTGTAGCCTATGTATGTAGTGCAGTGAATTTGTTTGTTTTTATTTTGCATCATAACAGTATTGTATTGTATTGTATCTATATATTTATAAAGCGTCTCACAGTGCATAGGCCTACCAATCATGCAGAGGTGCCCCCAGTGCGAAAAACCAGAGATTGGTATCCAAGTTTCTACGCACAACAAGTTTTAGACAACATCGTGACATTTCAGGTTTTTACGAGATAGTGGGAGAACCAGGTCAGACTTTGCGCAGTAATTTTTCAGGATTCGAGATTGGTTTATACATGCATGGAACAATATACAATCTAATCTAATGAGACTTGTAGCGCCGTTACCAGTAGCCTGGGTAGTGTTTAAAAGTTTTACAACAACTGGAAAAGTTTATTATGGTATAGATAGACTGAAGAAGTCAAAAGCTTCTATTGCGCAATTAAGTAAGAATTAAGTAAGTAAGAATATCCTTTAATAAACCAAACCTAGTCGTTTTTGGTGTACACACATCATCATATAGTCACAATAATCAAAATTAGCCAGTCTAATTCGTTAATAATTACTTTAGCAAGCATCAAATACAAAGCGCCAACCAAGCGCTGTGTGAGCATGCAGCTACAATGCTACATGCTTCTCGGCGTCGCAGACCCATTGCAAAACGTGTGAGCATCGGCGCCTTTGGCGTGCACCCATGGGTATACCGGGTTCTTGGCCGTTGTCAATAATTTCCATAATGCAAAGACATCAATCTATGGTCGCTTCAAGTGATACTGTAAGCTTCTTCTTCTGGTTCTCTGCCTCTTAGGTAGGATCAAGATACTAATAAGATAATTGTCTCCACCTTTGAACCAGTGGACATATAGCGCTGTATAATTATGCGTTGAAGTTAAAAAATGAGCCAGCGTCCAGATTTAAGTAGACCTTTAACGCGTTTTAAGATTCTGTTGATGGTGCTGAAACATAACTATCTAACAAATCTAAAAAGGCGCGTTCAAAGTTAAGCTGAAAATGTTTCTTGGACTGCATGAGGCGCAGAAGTTCGACTTTTTATGCAGAGTAAGACTATTCGTGGAAGACATACCAAAGCACGAGGAAGCGCGTACATGAAGTACATATAGGGCAAGAAGTTAGAACTCAGTCAGTCATGGGATGCTGCTTACTCCATAATATGGAGTAAGCAGCACCCCTCCTCCTCCTCGTCATCATCATCATCATCATCATCATCATCATCATCATCATCATCATCATCATCATCATCATCATCATCATCACCACCACCACCACCACCACCATCATCATCATCATTATCATCATCATCATCATCATTATCATCATCATCATCATCATCATCATCATCATCATTATCATCGTCGTCGTCGTCGTCATTGTCATAAATCAGTAACTTTTATCGCCCCAGTGCTTAATTCATAAGGCATCAATCGTGTTAAAGCCACAGTTCTTAGTATTTGTGCCGTTAACGAATAAATGTTCGAATGAATGAGTGAACGAGGGAGTGAATGACAATTTTGTTAACAACCTTCTAAGCACATACGAAAGAGCGTCGTAATGAGATCGGTATCACTCAGGACGTGAAGTTAAATCTTATTGCACGCGGTGCAGTTGAGTCGTTGACTTTCCACTCCGCTAGACTCTAATGGGTTTGGAGACGTTGGTCTGCAGCGGGAAGGGTGAAAGAGCGAGCGATTGCGGAGGGAGGGAGAGAGGAGGCAGGGAAGGGAAGGGAAGGGAAGTGGTGGGAGAGAGGAGGATCATGGCTGCTACTGCTGCTGCTGGTGAAGATGGAAGAGGAGGTTGTCATATGATGTTGGCTGATCACCGGAGTTCAAACAAGGCCGTCTAATTGCATCAGAAGTGGGTACTATTCTCTCTCCATATCCGACGAGCAACTGCTGCTCCTCTTCCCTCCATTGGCTTCGGCTTCGGCGTCTCCAGTCGACTGCGCTGGAATGATGCTCTTGTCTCAGCAGCTGACTCGCTCCCGCATCCCTTCCCAGTCGCTCAGCAGTGGAACTCCCGCCGAAGTCATCAGGAGACTCCTTCTAACGACGAAAGAACAACAACATCCGGTTCGTGTGTAAACATCTGGAAGACAATCGAAGAAAGAAAGACAAATGTCTTTGATAGAAACACGTTACGCATAAAAATGGACTGAAAGAAATAACATAAAGAGCATATGCGAATCATCAATACTAATGGTAGACAATTGGTTGACAATTCGGGAAATAGAGACAAATGTCTTGGATAGAAACATGTTATGCATAAAAGTTGACTGAAAGGAATTATATATAGAGCATATACGAATTATCAATATTAATATCAGTATCATTATTAATATCATTAGTAATTGGACAGGCAGTCACTTTGTTGCAATTACACAAAATTTTTATGTTTTGTTCAATAGTTTTAAGGTCAAATATTATTCTTATGTTTCTTATCCGAGGTACATATGAACCCCTTCAGGTTTGTAATAATTAGGGATACAAATTTTTCTGGGATGGCAAGTCTTCGTTAATTTCATGCAATGGCAAATTGCTGTGAATGCAAGTGCATTGAATCGCTGGAAGGATACGTGTAAGAGCTGGTAGAGAAAAGTAGTTTCTCTGTTTACTTCAGTTATCTGCATGGGCACGGCAATGGCCAAGGCTACTGAAGAGAACCAGACCCACTTGATTTAATATTTTAAAACATTAATTATTAATTAATTATTACTTAATAAATAATAATATTATTATTATAATTTTATTATTACTATTATTTCTTGTTACATTTTGTTCCGAGGTACATAGAATTCTTCAAGGACTTAACCATTTATTAATGAAGAGTGATAAAACGTCTGGAACGCTACCTATTCGTCGAGATCCTGTGCGGCAAAATTACCGCGGATGCCATCGCATTGAACGATGTGCGATGTGTTGCGCTGGTTGCCTGTGGCCCAACGGATCCCATACCGGGTTGCTGCGTTGGTCTCAATCTGCATCCTTGGCTGTGCTCCATCTTACCTGCGCGATCTCTGTCGCCCAGTGACCGACGTTGTAGGCTTGTAAAGCGCGTCGGGCACTTCGCTGCGCGACGATGGGGCAACTTCTAATTCCACGGGCTCGCTTGACTGGTAGGAAGCGCCGAGCTTTCTCGGTTGTAGGCCCTCCATCTGGAATGACCTACCATCGGAGCTGCGTTTGATACCTTTGACCAATCAAACTGGGTTTTATAAATCACTCAAGTCTTTTTTCTTTTGCCGTGGCTGGGCTGGGAGCGCCTCTGAGTTGATTTCTTGAAGGGGCGCTATATAAATCTCCGGAATGAATGATTGTACCTTTGAATCGTCAGTGCCAGGGGCTGAAATATATATTTGATTATTATCATTATTAATATCATTATTATTATTAGCATTATTACTTGGAGAGGCAGTAAGTTTAACTGAGCTTTGTTGCAATAACACAACATCAGACATAGCTACATGTATAGTTCGTTGCTTTTGTTGTATATATATGTACCATAGACCCCTTAAATTATTACTCAAATCTTGATTGTAATTTTATTAAATAGCTTCTATTTCGCCGGTTTCCAATGCACAAGGCATCAACCTATGGCGCACCAAAACCAGCCAGCAGTCAGATCTTGATGCTTTAGTTGCAATCCCAGTCAAAGAGCTCTGACTTCTGTAGCTTCTACAAAATAGACTTAATGGAACAAAAGATTTATATAGCGCAAAGCGTATTGAAAATACCAGAATGAAACTTTACCAGGACTATTTTAGCTTTTATCGAGGATCCTAATAAAACGTAGTTCAATAGCGCAGGAGGTGTATGGGAAGAGATTAGTCTTCAATCGTTGGCGAGATTAGATAAGTGAAATAGGTTTTGACAAAGCAACAAGAAGAAGAGGAGTGGTCCCTTCAGCTAGACTAAGAGGCAGCCATGAGCATAAAGTGCTAGCGATTTCATTTTCTAATAGATGCTAATTGATTAGCTGCTGCAAATTCTAATTCTAATCAATTAGCTACAATGTTTTGATAATTCTAATTCTAATCGATTAGCAAATTCCAGTATTAATTCTAATTCTAATCGATTAGCAAATTCCAGTATTAATTCTAATTCTAATCGATTAGCAAATTCCAGTATTAATTCTAATTCTAATCGATTAGCAAATTCCAGTATTAATTCTAATTCTAATCGATTAGCAAATTCCAGTACTAATTCTAATTCTAATCGATTAGCAAATTCCAGTACTAATTCTAATTCTAATCGATTAGCAAATTCCAGTACTAATTCTAATTCTAATCGATTAGCAAATTCCAGTACTAATTCTAATTCTAATCGATTAGCAAATTCCAGTACTAATTCTAATTCTAATTGATTAGCAAATTCCAGTACTAATTCTAATTCTAATCGATTAGCAAATTCCAGTACTAATTCTAATTCTAATCGATTAGCAATTTAACTAATCGAGCCCATCTCTGAAACAAATGATAATGACAAACAAAAGTCGATGTTAGTGCAATTGACAATCAAATGACTGGTAATCAACGTAAGTAAATACATAGACGTTTCCTTTGAAAGATAGGTCACAATTTTTAGTCAATAGTTTTCTTTTTGCTACTAATTAACGCTATTTCTACAGTGTGAAGACTAACACTCACTCTTCTGGTCTGAAGTTTTCATCAATATTAGACGACAGCTCATTAAGTAAGCTATAGTTTCGAATGCAGCGAACAGACAACAACAAAATCAACCAACATAACAACCTTTCCTTAGGGGTTATGTTGCGAGACAGCAAAAATGTTTTCAACATAGGCTAATAAAGGTAAAGGGTTCGCAACGAGGACACTGATACTAAAGGCAAACCTAGACAGGCTAGATTAGTAGTTATGCTGCCTCTAAGTTTACTGCTAAGTGTACCAATGCTTTAATATAGTTAAATATTTAACCAGGAACAATTTAAAACATGTGTATCTACAAAATTTTAAATGTATGTTTATTGGCATTAGCCTGTAACGTTGAATGATAATTATGAGTTGGTAATTATGCTTGTAATCATTTAAGTATAATATTATTTGCATTGATGACGTGCTTCTGTGTGTTAGCTTCTTCGAGCTGTTTCTTGGGGCGTTACATTCATTCAGTGGCTGCATTAACGCGATTTACATAAATCAAGTCGCGGTGGTGTAGGGGCTTTGCAGACGGAGGGTTGCGGGTTCGAATCCACCTCAAGCCGCCACGAAGGGATCCTGGGCAAGTCCTTCACTCGCAATTGCTCATGCGCTTCGGCGTGAAACTCCGATTCAGTGTCCGCGCTGTAGTCGGGAGCGCCTCCGAGTACAAATCTTGAAGGTCCGCTATAAGAAGTGCTCATACATACAGTACATACATACTTAGAAAGTCAAATGACTTAATTTAAAACTTAGAGCTCGTGACACGGATATGGGCTTTGGGATGATGCTCTTATGCTGTCGCCATCTGCCGAATAACTGTGAAGATAACAGAACATGCATTGGACCATCGACGTATAATTGGACTATAATTATATTAATGGTCTGAGCAATCTTTTCCATGACGCTCCGTATCGTAATCGTAATATACAAACTCACAAAGCGCCACTCGAAAGCCAAGCGCAGGGCACCAGCTTATTCAGGAGCGCTGCGTCCAGTCAGAGGGGTTGTCCAAAAGGTAATCAGAAGGGGCTCCGAGTCCGGTTGCCATAGGATCAGTGGGGGCACAGTAACTGTTAAGGAAGACAGGGTATCGTTTCGCTATTCAGCTAAAGAGCGCTCCGTTTAGTATAACGAGAGATCGTTGTATTTCCACTACCAGTCCGTTCAGGCGCTGGCGAAACTGGTCAAAAGAAATAGAGAAAAGGTCTATAAAAGGTCTATTACCCAATAGTCCCAGGTAGTGCCAGTCCCTAGCCGGGAGAAAGAGGAGGATGACGTCAACGTCCCTGATAGATGTCATTAGACACTGATACTTCCTCGATTTTCACAAGTGTCTGGCGAGAGCGACATCTTCCGAATGATTGTAAAGTTTTACGGCCATCTACCGACTGTCAGTTAAACTTCGGCCATCTAGTGAATGACTGGTGAGGTTCCATTAGACCTCTACCTCTGCCGAGACAGAGGATCCTCCTGCTGCAGTGAAACGAAAGCGAAGAGATAACTAGAAGCTATAACTCTTAAGTACCATACCAGTTTTGCCCTACGCTTGGTTCCAATGGTAACTCAATTTATGTGTCATGCAATGAAGCCAGGTAGGGGCAAAAGCATTCAGTATTTATCGTAATCGTTAACTCTAAATTTCTAAAGCGCCATCGAAGGCTAAGCGCAGGGCACCAGCTTGTTCACGAGCGCTGCGTCGAGTCAGAGTAGTTGTCCAAAAGAGTAGTCTAAAGAAGGTCCGAGTCCGGTTGCCAGAGGATCAGAGGGGGCAGAGTAGCTGCTAAGGCGGGTGTCGTTTAGGTCCAGAGTTGGAAGGCTGGGGATCAGATTGTAATGAAGTATTGACAAGTTGTCGCATTTAAACGGTTTAAATCGTTGTATCTAGCTAGATGTTTAGTTCTTAGTATATATTACTTGAAAATACGAACAATTCCTGTAATGGTTAATGAGTTGCTGCGACGTTGGACAACGTCGCAGCAACTCGAAATTTGGAGCTTACGGTTACGATAAATACTGAATGCTTTTACAAAAAACCAAAGTCAAGCTTTCTAAAACAAGGTCTGTCAGACCTTTCGTGCTTTGGACAATTATTAGCTGTGTTTTAGAAAGCTCGACTTTGTTTTTTTAATACGACAATCTTAAAACATTCGCAGGACCACTGTTGCATTAGTTGTATTATTGGCTTACCATCTGAGTGAATGATTGATTGATTGCGTGAGTGAGTGAGTGAATGAGTGAGTAAGTGAGTGACCGAGCGGGTGGGTGGGTGAGTGAAGCATGGAATGACGGAAAGTATTTGTCATTGTAGCCGCCAGTTTATATAGCGCCACTTCAATAGAAACTCATCGGAGGAGCGTCGGACCTTAGAACATGAAGCGACAATCGACAGGAATGTTCTTCAAGCACTTGCGGAAAAGAAACAGAGAGGGTTATTAGTATCAAGATCTGATTGCTGTTTGGTTTTGGGGCGCCAACGCCCAACGGTAGACTGTAGATGCCTTGTGCATTGGACACCTGCGAAATAGAAGCGATTAAATAAAGTTGCAATCAAGATTTATAGGGCTGCGAAAGATAACGATTAAATAATCGATTAATCGTTAATAAATTTTAACGATTAAATTTATTTTTAACGATTAATCGAAGATCACTTGACTGCTTGTTATATTGTCAACAAAACACTCTGCTCACTAGAACCTAGGCTATATCAGTGTAAACATGCTGGCTTATTTACGCAATTGGTTGAAGGAAGACATTTGAACTGAAAAATATAAATAAGACTACTAATATGAATAAATAACTAGACTACAAAGTAAGTACGTGTAGTAATTACTAACTAGGGTAAAAAATTAAATGATAATAATACTATTAAAAGATAAAGAATGAACAACGTTAATTTTGTATTTCTCATTACTTATTGGGAATACATTTAATCCCTAGTTAACTATTGATTAATCGTTAATTTTTAAATAGTTAACTATTAAAAATATTTTAATCGTTAACAGCCCTAATCAAGATACGAGAGAAAATAGCTCCTGTACATAAGTCACTGCATTGGTTTTCTGAGAGTTCATGATTTCTGAAACATTGCCAGTCACAGTATTTAAAATCAGTCCTCATCGAACATTCGTTTCACTATTTGGCGAACTACATTACATAATTATTGTCGAAAAAGAGATTTCAAGGAATCACTGCTTTAGACAAGGCAATCGATTCTTAACACGGATGAATTTGGCTTTCCTATAGGATTCAATCGCAGACGATGAGAAAACATCAAGTCATCAATGCACCTTCGATGTCTGAACATCTATGTATGCAGTGTAGTGTACCAAGCCACTTAATTAGTCACGTTTTAAGTACCTCGCAAAAGCGCTAAACATAGACTATTTCATTTCAGTCCATTCATTTCAGATATTTATATAGCGCCCCTTCAAGATTTCTACTCAGAGGCCCTCCCGACTACAGCGCGGACACTGAATCGGAGTTTCACGTCGAAGCGCATGGGCAATTGCGAGTGATGGACTTGCCCAGGGTCCCTACGCGGCGGCTTGAGGTGGATTCGAACCCGCAACCCTCCGGCTGCAAGGCACCGAACATACCCCTACACCAACGCGCCCCACAACACTATCCAACAGATCTGAATAGGAATTTCATAAGAGTTTGAATAAATTTAACCAGCAGAGTCCAAAGCAAAAGTACGTCAACTGTTCCATTATAGGATGGCAAAAACATATGAAAGGCACAAGTTAAATTGCGCAGGCGCAGCACATTCATATCTCCACAGGCTGATGAGCATAACAATGGCCGACCAAACTGATTCGACATTGGATCACAGATCTCTCTGACCAGTGTTTTAGTTGTCAAAAATTAACTGGGGGGGGTCGAAAATTTTTCAGATTTTGAAAGTACACGATCACAGGTCTAAATTAAATTTTAATGTTGTTAATATGAAACAACTGACTACTCAGGAGATATCTTAGTTTCTTCTTTAAATTTATCTATGCGACATAACAAAGAAATTGCATAATCATAGGGGCGTAGCCAGGAAAAAAATTTCAGAGGGGTTTTAACTTTTAGGTTTTCGGGGTTTTCCATTGGAAATGGTCGTATTTTTCTACATATTTAGTTTTTAATAACATAATGCATTTATTTGGGGGGTTGAACCTGTAAAACACCCCCTAAAACGCCCATGCATGATCACATAGACAAAACATCTGGTTTTTGGAAAGTAATTCAGTAACACAAACCATAATGCATAGATTCTTACACTATACCCGGTAGTTTAAACAAATAATTTTGGACTATGTTTTGTAATTTCTTTTTCTTTGGTAACCCAGTGGCTTTTGTCCAAAGCACCATGTCTGCCAGCTTTAAGACAAGAAATAACATATTTTTCTATATTCCATGCAGTAAGAGGTGGACCATTGATGCCAATCATCAACAGATCATTCACTGAACTCACCAGAAGCCTGTTTCTTCCACTAGTGTGACATAAATTCATCTGACTGAATCCTCTTCCACACTCAGCAGATGAAACAGGTAGAACTTCCAACAAAGTAATAAGTGGCTGTAATTTCTGCCAAAGCATTAAACCATCGCTCTTTTTAAGCATAGAATATTCAAGCAAAACATCAGCTGCGTCAGAATTACTCATTCCAAGCTCTACTCAATGCAATATGTCTTTCTCCACACACTAAATAGCCTCAACCATGTGCTCGCACTGTAGCATAAAAGGAAAAAGAAATAAACGTGTTACAGAAATTGGCTTTCACCTTAATTCTGTAGACTGGTGCTCCGCTCTCAGTCACAAACTATAACAGTAAGTAAGTAACTAATTTACTTAAAAGTAAAGGAATTGGGATATATATATATTCTTATGTACTTGATGACAGAGCAACAGCCGGGGGGGTCAAGACCTAACCCCCCAGCATCTTTTCAGTTACTTAGCTGAGGGGGTTAGAAAAAGAACTAGGGGGTTGAACCCCCCCAACCCCCCCGACAACTAAAACACTGTCTCTGACGCATGCCGTATATAACAGATCCAACAACTGAAGCACGTACTATCAGGATGATCTTAAATGATTCGCGTCGGCGACAGGAAGCCAGTGTAGCAATCCTCGAACATATTTCTAAATATGCGAATATTTCTGCTTGTTGGATACGACTCGAGCGGTAGAGTCAAGGATGGATTGAAACTGTGGCAACAGAAACCGTCGAATCAGTTGGCAAGCCTATAATATTGACTTTCAATAATCCAGGCGCGTCAAGACCAATAGGCCAATATCACTGCAACGCTGGAAGACAGACTGCGCCTTATAATACGACTCGTATACTAGCTGGTTTATGGTGCAACTGATAAATGCAGGATCTGAAATTAATTTTACAATCGCAGCCAGGTTGTGGTCGATGAGCTATAATCACCCACCATCATCCGCCTCAGGCTCCTCTATCCATCACCCCAAAGCTTTCCACTCGAAACTAAAGTCTCTCCTTTTCAAGAGATTTTACCCCGACTCAACAGATCCTCTACCTTCCAATTCTCGCCATGGGCGTCCGCAGGAATTTTTCCAGGGGGGCGCAAACTTAAAACAGTTGTCACAGGGACTAAATAGGGTGTCGAAAGCAACCGATCACTCCATCTTCGACGCTCGATACGGTACCTCGGCGCTGGTTACCTCTCGATCCTCTGGCGCGGATCCCAACATTCGAAATATTCATAGGCACTCATTGTCAAAAACCATTATGATAATAAAAAATGTTATGATTGAAATCTGACCTACAGAACGCCTGTTCGAGCAAAAAAACAAACGACTTCTGACATGTCTATTCCGCCCCTACCATTTAAGTTTTTTCGACCCTCAACGCAGTCGACCCTCACAGTTCCTACGAAATTGTCCTACTCAGAAGTGTTCGTCTTCTCCGTTCCTGTGATACTGCCCGGCTGACTCACAAAGTGTAAGTTTAGTAGTAGAAGTTTCAGTTTCAGTTTAACGACCCGTGCGACAACAAAGATCAAGATAATACGATACCAATTAGCCGACACAACTGAAAGCATTTCGCAGTCTCGGGGTTGACAACATGAATGTCCATATTACCAAGAGAGAACTCTATACGTAAAATTTTCAAAAATACGTCTAAACAGAGATTTAGGTCCAACCAGTAGAGCGTAGGCCTACCGTATTTTAAAGGTCGGTACACTACTATACCTTACAAATTAATCTTACGCTTCCAGTGTTAATTTTAAGTAATTACTTTTATGCGCAAAATCCAGGGGGCGCACATGCGCCCCCTTGCGCCCCCCTGCGGACGCCCATGATTCTCGCCCTAAACAACACCCACCTTATAACAGCTACTCTGCCCCCTCTGATCCTCTGGAAACCGGAATCAGACCTCCTTCGGACTATACTCTTTTGGACAACCCCTCTGACTAGACGCAGTGCTCGTGAATAAGCTGGTGCCCCGCGCTTGGCTTTCGACTGGCGCTTTTGAAGTTAGTAGATTACGATTACGATTTGAGTCACGACTGACTCTGGAGATAGCTGTTACAGCTGAGCCATGGACTCACGGGCCATATATGCCTCAGCGTCACCAGTAAAATGATAAGTCGCAACCCCAAGGACTGTGTTTAAAATCAGACAATGGGTAGGGGCCGTAAGCAGTGTTTCCGTTAGAGTCCAAAAAGAGCACTTATTTATGTTCTGGCCTAGAACTTTCTGAACGTAGCTCATGTCTTATGGTTGTCAGTCTGTCACACCGAAAAATTTGGACGTTTGGACGTTTTTTTATGGACGCAAAACGGCCATTTGGGCGTTAACGGAAACACTGGCTGTAAGATGGAAAGACGAGTGAATTGAGACTATGGACCGGTCAGAACGTGTGGTACCACAAACAACTGTCTGAGTGCCCTTAGCGAGGAATGAGCACAACCGCGACAGAGGGCGATTGACAGCATCGAACGGCTTTTCAAGGCAAGGAGAGGAGGGAAGAAGTGTGGAACGGAGGAAGGGAAGGTTAGAGGTAGCACGGATATATAGACGAGTAGACAAACGGGAGATTGGGTTAAAGAGAGAGACAGACGCTGTGAGAGATAGAGAAAAAGAGAAGTTGAAAGATGACTCAATTCTTTAGATGGAAATTGAAAAACAGGAGACTGTTGAAAATCGAAGGAAAGGACCGTGCAGGGTGTGACGAGAATGGAGGGATGAGTAAGGAGAAGGAAGAGTAGACGGAGGAAGAGTAGGAGAAGAAGAAGGAAGAGGAGAAGGAAGAGGAGAATGAAAAAGAGAAGGAGGAGAAGAAGGAAGAAGAGAATGAAGAGGAGAAGGAGGAGAAAGGAAGAGAAGAAAGAGTAGTAGGAGAAGAAGGAGGAGGAGGAGGAGAAGAAGGAAGAGGAGAAGGAGGAGAAGAAGGAACAGGAGAATGAAGAGGAGAAGGAGGAGAAAGGAAGAGAAGAAAGAGTAGTAGGAGGAGGAGAAGAAGGAAGAGGAGAAGAAAGAGAAGGAGAAGAAAGAGTAGAAGGAGGAGAAGGAGGAGGAGGAGAGGGAGGTGGAGAAGAAGAGGGAGGAGACGTTGGCTCCTTCGATAGGTCCTATCTCGTTTTCGTCTTATCCGCTCGCAAACAGTTGCTAATGTGTTGACTTGCTGTCACCGGGCGATGGTCGGACAGTGTCCGAGGAGGAGCGACGGACGGACGGACGACGCTCCGCAGGCGGGGAGCGCCCTCGCCGCCGCCGTCGCCGTCGCCACCGTCGGGGCCTCGTCACCGCCGGCGGGCGCTCCTCGGTTATCGCGCCCGGAAGGTCTGCCGTATTGTTTGTCCCATCGTGGACTAAGCGCCGATTTTACTAATGATTTCAATTGGCCAGCCGTATTAGCGCAGTCTCGGTCTCGCTAAACAGATCGGGTGACATCGCCGGGGGTTAGGCGAGAGCGAGGCTAATGCGCCGGCAAACAGCGGGCGCCGCCTCTGGGTTCTCACTTGGCTTTGGGGGGGGGGAGAGGGACAGAGGGGAAGACGTCTGGTGGATGGACGGTCGGAGGCAAGCACAATGGCGACACTGAGGAGACAATGGTGACATCTGGTCGACAACTGCGTAAACGAAGACAACAATATACTGTATGCAGTTGGTCTATCAGAGATACAGGCTTTCGGTTGTCTTGGAGACATGGTTGCAGCGTTTGGTTGTCTTGGAGATATGGCTGCATCACTTGGTTGCCAGGGAGATATGACTGCATCATTTGGTTGCCAGGGAGATATGACTGCATACTTTGGTTGTCTTTGAGACATGGTTGCAGCGTTTGGTTGCCAGGGAGATATGACTGCATCGTTTGGTTACCAGGGAGATATAATTGCATCATTTGGTTGCCTTGGAGCAATGGCTGCATCATTTGGTTGCCATAGAGATATGATTGCATCATTTGGTTACCAGGGCAGTGGAGATATAATTGCATCATTTGGTGGCCATAGAGATATGATTGCATCACTTGGTTACCAGAGGAGATATAATTGCATCATTTGGTCGTCAGGGAGAAATAACTGCATTGTTTGGGTGCCAGGAATGTATGACTTCATCATTCTGTTGCCAAGGGTGACATGACTGCATCATTTGGTTGCCAAGGCGCTATGACTGCATCATTTGGTTGCCAGGGAAATATGACTGCATCATTTGGCTGCCAAGGGAGCCATGGCTTCATCATTCCGTTGCCAAGGGTGATGTGGCTGCTTCATTTCGCTATCGCGGAACATTTCCCGGCGTGGTTTAATTAACCAGAATGATTACATAGTTTTTTGGCCAAGTATATTTCGTTTGGTCACCTTTAAGCTACCAAAACTAGAAGATTAGGGCATCTGACACGACAGTCATTCGTGTCGAGGTCTTTGGCTTTCATTTCATTTCATTCATTAATTCCGATAATTTATATAGCGCCTCCTAAAGACCTACCAACCTACCAACGGCGCTATTTAAATTATATATGCGGCATCTCGATGCCCCAACTGTAGCGGTTGTTAATAGCGATGTTACTGCGCCAATCTATTGCCACCAGCGATATAGGCAACCAAGAGTAAACATGAGTCGTTCTCAATTCACGACGAATTACTGCACTTGATTCTGTTGGACAGAATCCGCAGACTGACTTAGTTCTGTTTATAATATTATAATTATTTATACAAAAAGAAAATTTTAACTATCGGCTGTCTCAGGAATCAACCTTGAAGTCAGATATGAAATTTCTGGTCAGATTAATTATGTTAAACGGACGAGGGGTTTATGGTAATGGCAACACTCTGGCACGAAGGGACGATTAGCATGGACGCGGGATCGATTCCCGCTATCTTCCCAAAGGTTGACTCAGCCTTTCATTCGCCAGATGGCGTTGGTAAAATGAGTAGTATGGTTATATTCTCAAAACGTTTGGCCTTAATATGCTTCCATCTGTCTTCGGATTAGGACCTAATGGTTTCCTATTGGACAAGTATTTATATGGCGCCTATTCAATCGACTGATGATTGCATCGATATGGATTAGATTCTAGTGGATTTGATTCCTGGTACTCACTGCTTACGGGGGTGGGGGGGGGGGGAGGTGTCAACTTTGTTCGAATACGTAGTTTTGCCACGTATATTTAACCGCTGTCTTGGTTTTCTTGCTTGTCAGCTGAAATTTCATGGGATTCATAATAGAGTTTAACTGTGGACTGGTCATCAATTGCTGATATTTCGCATGATCACTGTCCCATAGACGGTCTTAAGAAATCATATAGGTAAAATGAGATGAGATGAGATGAGATGAGATAAGATTGGAAAAACTAGATGAGATTATATGAGATTGGATAGGATTAGATGAAATGAGATAAGATAAGAGAAGATGAAATAAGATGTTATGTTATGAGATGAGATGAGAAAAGAAAAGACTAGATAAGATAAGATAAGATGTGACGAGATGATGAAAGACGAGATGAGATGAGATGACTTGAGATTGGATAAGATAGGATGTGATGATGTGAGGTAAGGTGAGATAAGATAATAATGGTGAGATAAGATAAGTTAAGATAAGGTGAGACAATGTGTAGCCAGATTAGATAAGATGGAATGAGATAAGATTGAATAAAATTTGATGGGCTGTATAGGATTAGACCAGATAAGATGATATGAGATTAGATTGAATAAGATAAGGTGAGATGGGATGAATATCTAAAATTCTAAATGAACTGCAAGGATTGTATTCTATGATTTTGGTTTTGATCGGATTAGATTATACCTGAGATCTGATTAGCCTGAATCAGCTAAGATTAGATTAGATTAGATTAGATTAGATTAGATTAGACTAGATTAGATTAGATTAGATTAGATTAGATTAGATTAGATTAGATTAGATTAGATTAGATTAGATTAGATTAGATTTGCAGCACTCGGTTGCATTGAAGAGGCGGTTGCTGGGGGAGGGGGCGAATGACTCCGTAGGGAGTCAACTGCCCCAGGGCGATGGATGGCGGACAGACAGTTGCGAGAAGCGAAAGGAAAGAAAGTGATAAAATCAGGAGAGAGTGGCATAAATGCAGACTATAGGAGAGAGGAGGTCGTAGAGAAGGTACAGAGAAGAAACAGAGCGATATAAGCAGAGAGACAGAGGCATATGCAGACAGAGAGCAAGAGGGACAAGATAAAGACGATGACAACGAGTGGTCTAAAGACAGACACGAAACAGATGAGAAAGATGGGCAGACAGACTGACGGGAGAACCAATAAACAGAATGACAGACGAAGACATCTAGACTAATCAATGGACGACGAAGAAGACGGATAGACTGACAGACAGAGAGACAGGCAGACAGACAGACAGACAGACAGAGATAGACAGAGGCAGACAGACATATGAATAAACAGACAGACGAACAGACAGACAGACAGACAGACAAACCTAACAGATGGACACTGGGACCGATGCGTTTACAGACGGTGAGAGACGGACGGACAAACAGACAGAGGCAGACAGACATGAATAAACAGACAGACGAACAGGCAGACAGACAGACACACAGGGATAGGCGGGAAGAGATAGACTGAAAAAGAGATGGACAGACGAACATCGGGACAGAGAGATAGATAGACACACAGATTGACATGTACATGGACAGGCAAAGATACACAGAGGGACAGACGGACGGACAGACAAACAGGCAGACAGACGAACAGACACACAGGAAGAGATGGACTGACAAAGAGACACAAAGAGATGGATATAGGCGAACAGCGGGACACATGGGAGGAGAGATAGATAGATGCACAGACTGACACATGGACAGACAAAGAGACACAGAGGGACAGAGGAACAGGCAGACAGAGACGAACAGACAGAGAGACGGGCGGACAGTTGGACTGCCAGAGAGACGAACAAGCAAAGAGACACAGAGGGACAGACGGACGGACTTATGAATACACAGACAGACAGACGAACAGACAGACAGAGAGACAGACAAACAGACAGACAGGCAGACAGACAGACGAACATATGGAGAGACGGACAGACGGACAGTTGGACTGCCAGAGAGACGGTGGAGAGGCGGTCGTGGGCCTCACACGTTGACGCCGTGCTGCCTGCCAAGAGCAGCAGAGGCAGAGGCAGAGGCAGCGCTGCTTCGCTGTGGCGTCCTTAGCCAGATATCTTAAAAGCAGAGTCGTTGCTGATAAGCGCTGGCTACGGTCGACGAAAAATCGCGATGTTCTGCCATCCTCCGACTTCGTTTAACCTCTGACCTACGCCCCGAAGGACTGGCGGCAGCCGACGGTGGGGTCAAGGACCAGGATGCGCCTGCTTCCGTTCTGGCGCTCGATGGATGGCAGGGAGCGAGGGACAGGGTAGGGAAGAACGGGTGGGATGGGAGGATGGACGGATGGAGAGAAGGAATGACGATGCGATGGATGGATGGATGGATGGATGGATGGATGGATGGATGGATGGATGAATGGATGGATGGATGGGTGGGTGGAGTGGGTGGGTGGGTGGATGGATGGATGGATGGATGGAGAGATGGAGAGATGGATGGATGGATGGATGGATGGATGGATGGATGGATGGATGGATGGATGGATGGATGGATGGATGGATGGATGGATGGATGGATGGATGGGTGGATGGATGGATGGATGGATGGATGGATGGATGGATGGATGGATGGATGGATGGATGGATGGATGGATGGAGAGATTGAAGGACGATGCGAAGGGGAAAAGAATGGATGGATATATAGGGATGAAGAAGAGAGGGTAAAGTAAAGTGAAGAATGGATGGGTATAGGGATGAAGAAGAGCAGGTAAAGCCTTAGAGGTTGACCGGGGGTGGGAGGGATAGAGGCAAAGAGGGAGGGTAAGAAGAAGAGGAACGATTGGATGACTGACATCGAAGATATACACGGGGAGGAATGAGTTTAAAAATATAGGCATGGATAAGGAGTTGGATAAGATTGTGTGGTAGATCCATCCTTCCCATGTCCTGTTGTGGAGGCAGGCGGGAGGCATCTCCCATCTCCCTCGGTCCTCCTATACGGTCCTTGAGTCTGAAAATAGACGAATTAAGCATCATGGACAGGAAATCAGCGCATCGCACGCCTTGCCGTTTAAAGGTTTTACATCCAGCTTATACCAAATTCTACTGGTTGGCGACAGAAGCCAATTACTATTTACCATCCTGTATACATGGAATCCACCCGTCAGGAACGAATTCACAATTTTTATTACGTATTGTATTCAAACATTTATAGAGCGCCTCCAGTAGTTGTAAACCGTTCAGAGGCGCTCCCAGTTCGCAGGGCCACAAGAGAAGAAATAGGTTTTGAGAAAAGCAAAGGAGGAGGAAGGGTTATGCAATATGCATACCAGCTAGAATTTGAGAGCGAGTAGATGGAGACAGCGTATTCCAACGAGAGGGACCAATTGAGGTTAATTAAGGACTGGAACTGAGCCATACATAGTTGTTCTAGTATGAGGAACTATAGAACGTATACTGAGGCGCTAACTGTGAAGAACGCACACACAATAATTACGCAGCCCTGCAACCATGCAGTTCGACCATGCAGTACCATTGGCTTCGTTAGCAACATCGGTCCCATGCGCTTCTTTGCGTGAGGTTGCCGGTTCACAAACCGATGGTGGCTTACAAGTAAGATAGTAAGTATCTATCTATCTATCTATCTATCTATCTATCTATCTATCTATCTATCTATCTATCTATCTATCTATCTATCTATCTATCTATCTATCTATCTATCTATCTATCTATCATCATCATCATCATCATCATCATCATCATCATCATCATCATCATCATCATCATCATCATCATCACATATTCGTTTATTTCAAGAAAAATCAAGTTGACAGCCGCAACTTCTATGGAATTTATATAGCGCCCCTTCGAGATAACTACTCAGAGGCGCCCAGGCCCGGTCAAGGAGGAATGTCTTAAGTAGTCTATATAAAGAATCAGAGAGGTCTCGCGGGAGAGAACGAAGGTCAGAGGGGAGGCTATTCCAGAAAAAAGGACCAACGATCGAGAAAGCCCGACGCTGCAGTCTAGTAGCAGAGCGAGCATGCGGAACTATGAAGTCACCTCTAGAGGCCGAACGCAGAGATCGGTGACCAGAGCATGCCGAGGTTAAAGTGAAGAGCTCCCGGAGATAGACAGGTGATCTGTCCAGATCAAGTATAGTATGCTCTTTATTAACCAATTGCTAATCGCACTTTCGTGTATATCAAACACTGTTGGATGTTACAATATAGATGGTTTTCGAGATTTGGCTGTGCTTACAGATCAGATTATAATGGGTTCTGTATAATATACCGAGTGTGCAAAATGGTATTAATTTCAATCAATGAACCAGCAGTTCACTTATAGTTCCTGGCTGGTGTTCCAACGAAGCAGCAGTTCATTTACTTGATGGCTGCATGCATCCATGGTGTCATTAGAGCGTTTAAGTCAACCGAAGCTGACCCACTAAACTCCGTCACTGATCGTACTCTGTCAGTGCCAGTCCCAAGCCTGGATAAAGGAGGAGGGCGACGCTAATGATCTTTGTTATCACAAAGTGTCGTTAAGCTGAAACTACAACTGACCCACTGTTTAATATTAGAACTATTTATAATTTTAGTGTTTAATAAATTTCGAAAAATGGGTGAAATAAAGAGGCGATTAATTTTACTGTGTTGTCATCGTCGTCGTCATCGTTGTCATTCATATTAATAAAAATTACAACAGGTGTGTCATCGAATTTCTCAATAAGACAAGCCTCACTATGAGAGAGAACATGCAGCTAAGGCTCAGTTCCGGTCCTTTACCTCAGTTGGTCCCACTCTTTGGAATTCGCTGTCTCCAAGCATGTATACTCACTCTCAAATTCTATCTGGTAACCCCTCCTCCTCCTTTGCTTTTCTCATAACCTATTTCTTCTCTCGTGGCCTTGCGCACTGAGATCGCCTCTGAACGGTTCACCCTACTAGAGGCGTTTATAAATGTTTGAATACAATACAATATATAGGAGCAATACAGTTATCACCATTCACCTGCTCATGAGCAATTTCGAGCCTCCACTCAGGCGATTACTGTGTAAGGACCTTGAGCAATTGCTCATCACCATCAATGTTCTGCACCATGACATCATGTGCACTTTTGAGCTTTGAAAGGACAGCAATTTCAAGTACAGCTGTAAAAAGTATTTTCGTTTATTATTTCAAACTGACACACCGCAGTCTGATTTTTCAATTCATAGTATGAACGGATGATCACGTGTTATTACAGGAGTCAAATTTAACTGTTTGGCAGCCATGAAAGGCGTCCATCACATCCTAGTGCTCATTGTACTATCGCCATCTGGCGAATGAAAGGCCGAGTCGACCTTTGTGAGGGTAATAGCGAGCCCACGTCCGTGCTGATCTTCTGCTCTTCGTGCCAGAGTGTAACCATTACCCTAAACACCCTCCCTTTTGTGCACTTTTGAACTTTGAAAGGAGGGCAATTTCAACAAATACAGTTGCATTGCTTATAATTTATTATATTGTGTTGTATACATTATAAATTCAGTATCAGCAACAACACCACCACCACCACCACCACCACCACCACCACCACCACCACCACCACCACCACCATCACCACCACCACCACCACCACCACCACCACCACCACCACCACCACCACCACCACAACAACAACAACAACAACAACAACAACAACAACAACAACAACAACAGCAACAACAACAACAACAACACAACAACAACAACAACAACAACAACAACAACAGGGTCTAACTCTTGTCATTTGGCGGCAATAGATGCCAATGAATGACCTCCGTTCTCTTCCATCGCTTGTCACGTTCACTTTTTTCCTAACGATAAGCGCTACACGACTCCACTAATTTAAAAAGATCGTCACACCGGCAAAAGCGTGTTGTGTGGTTCACCGTAGGAAAACCTATCAAGGAACAACACTATTATCTGCCACTGGAAGCATTACTCTAAGAGTGTACAGGTGTGATTGTAGTCAGCAGAGCCGCGGACGTGATGAGCCAGCCACTCCCTCTTTCTTTCGCGCCAAGTCCGTGCGTCGCGTGTTACAATGCAGCGGGTGTGAAAGCCGCAGCGAGACTTTAAGAAACTTCGTTCGGCGCGCCAGCCAGCAATCTTGCCGAGTTGCGTCTATATACAAAGTTGGGCAAAGTGCTGAGAAAACAGCTGAACACGCTGAGCCCCGGTCTGGCGTTGTCATCATTGCCGACCGTTCCTATCTCTCGACCACTCCAATTTGTATATCAGCAAGCTAAATAGATTCACCGAATATCGCCGACGCTTATGTCTCGTCCGCTAAAACGCCACAGACTCCGCCACGTCTGCGGAAACCTCGCCAGATGGCTGCCATCAATATGGCGGTCTCTTTGCGAGATCGGCCGCCGTTCGAGCGACGTTATCTCGCCTTATCTCGCGCCATAGACAGCCCTCGGAGGCAATAAACATTCATAATGGCGGCTTGTACAGATAGCTATTAAACCCATCGCATCTTTGCGGAAGATTAGCGCCCGCTTTACAGCCGTTCCCGGCACAATTTACAAATCTTTGCGCAGTACGGACATCTCCGAGCGATGCGGCTCCCAGCGGGCCAACCGCTCCTCGGCCGACGAGCAGTCTTCCTTCCTCTGCGTATACGATCCCACCCGTAAATTCTCAGCTACGGCGTCGCCCCTATTATCGCCCAGAAATACGGCCGCACGTCTGGCGTCATTTCCGCTCTGCCAGACCAGTTTTGAAGTGATCGGCGGGAGATGTCAGCGACCTACAACAGGACGAATGGTTTAATTGTCTGCCTGAGATATGTGCGGAAACAATAGACGAGTGGAGCGGTGACATTGCGAAACAGGAGTGATCCCAATGGAAGGATCAGGCCGTTCGAATCCAGGGTTGATCGGGTTTAGAGTTTCCCCATGCAGAAACTAATTACCTGTCTAAAGAAAGACTGACGAGCTGCATTTGACATGAAACTTACCCTACAATATATATATTTGGGTTATTTTTGTTCACTCTGGAAATTATTGTAGGGCGAGGTGGTGCAGGGGTATGTTCGGTGCCTTGCAGCCGGAGGGTTGCGGGTTCGAATCCACTCAAGCCGCCGCGTAGGGACCCTGGGCAAGTCCTTTACTCGCAATTGCTCATGCGCTTCGGCGTGAAACTCCGATTCAGTGTCCGCGCTGTAGTCGGGAGCACCTCCGAGTAGAAATCTTGAAGGGGCGCTATAACAAGTGCTCATACATACATACATACTAGGGGTCTGCGGGTATACCCGTACCCGCGGGTTTACCCGTACCCGACCCGTACCCGCGGGTCGGGTACGGATCGGGTAGACATTTCACGGGTCGGGTCGGGTACGGGTAGGAGCATTACGGGTACGGGTATACCCGGTTTTACCCGTACCGAATTGAAGTTTTGGGGTTACATGTAATAGCGGCGGTACATAACGTCACTTCTGTACCCTTTTGTAATCGGCCGTGGAAATATGAAAGTTCAACGATAATATTGTCAATTATGAGTTTTTCTGGCATCAAATTATGGTGTAGACAGCAGACATAGCTGCATCGGGTGTTACTATAGCCTTCTTATATTGCGCCAATTTTGGTAAATCGTTCCATTTTGGGCTATAAATCTAAAAAAGTCATACTCCGAACATTAAGAAATTCAGTTGGGCAGCACGATTATCCATGAAACAGGTTCACTGTCATCATCATCATTCTCATTATGATTATGATTAATAGTATTATGATTATTATTATTATTATTATTATTATTATTATTATTATTATTATTATTATTATTATTATTATTATTATTACCATGATCGTCAGACTATTATTATTACTACTGCATACTTTGTGAGACTATTGGACTGCTAAGGGCTGGGATTATGGGAAGGCCTATTAATTGTGTGACGGGTACGGGTATACCCGCGGGTACGGGTCGGGTTGGGTAGTAATTTGACTACGGGTCGGGTACGGGTACGGGTAACGGTCCTGTGTTACGGGTACGGGTCGGGTAGCAAAAATGCTCTACCCGCAGACCTCTAATACATACATACTTAGAATAATGAAGTTACTTAATAAACTTCAACTTAGAATAATGAAGTTACTTAATAAACCTCAACTTAGAATAATGAAGTTATTTAATAAACCTCAATTTAGAATAATGAAGTTACTTAATAAACCTCAACTTAGAATAATGAAGTTACTTAATAAACCTCAACTTAGAATAATGAAGTTACTTAATAAACCTCAACTTAGAATAATGAAGTTACTTAATAAACCTCAACTTAGAATAATGAAGTTACTTAATAAACCTAAACTTAGAACAATGTAGCTAATAATAAACCTAAACTTAGAACAATGTAGCTAATAATAAACCTAAACTTAGAACAATGTAGCTAATAATAAACCTAAACTTAGAACAATGTAGCTAATAATAAACCTACACTTATAGACCAATGTAGCAACATAATAAATCTTTAACTTAGACAATAGAGCTACATAATAAACCTCAATTATAAAGAATGGTGCTACATTATAAACCTCAACTTAGAACAATGAAGCTACTCTGAGTAGCCTCTGAGTAGTTTTCCTGAATTGGTGCTATGTAAATGTTCGATATGAATAAATGAATAATAAACCTAAAGTTACAGCAATCTAATAATAAATTTCAACTTGGAACAATGGATCTACATAATTCATAAGTTTCATTGATTGATTGATTGAATTAACCTCAACTTAGAACAATGGAGCTACGTTTACAAGGCTCTACATGAAACACTTGGAATATTTAAGAGTCTTAACTGTTTGAAGGCAACATTGTATGCATCATCTATATCAAAACAAACTTATATGTATGGTCGTTGACTCTATGACACATTTTACAGGAGATGACACAACGAGGGACATCTCGCGAGTAATATAAGAACAAAAGAGGTTGTAGCCAACGAGGCACACCAAGAAATTTTACCCAGAAGGGACATTTTGCTGAACTAGCGCACAGATGCTTCTCGCGGGAGAGGACAATTTTATAGTCTTTCACAGATAAAGTGTTCGCTCGAGTGATATGTCTCCGGCAGCCTTCACCTCTGATTCACAATAACGATATTGCTCGCATAATGGGGCAATGCATCGGTCGTCAGTTCGGGCAACTGAAGGGCGGGCGAGCGGGCGAGCGCAGGTGCGCCCAGAAGAAGTGGCACTTGTTGTCGACCGTTGCGTCTCATACATGGACCAACCAGTGAATGGTTCCAGGCCGGCTGCGGTCTCCGTCTGGCCTGTAGTGGCAAAGTCTCTCTCCGCAAACTTCAGTTTTCGACAGACAAACAGTTGTTCTCGACAGCACTTAGAACCGTCCGCTACCATTACAATATTATTATTACCTTCATCGCCTCGCCAGGCCAATTATCCCGGAAAGCCGCAGACAATCAGAACAAATTAGGCGGAACGGGGACCAATTACTTTATTTAGCGCAAGTGTTTACACGCAGTTGCGATCGCACGGCTGGCTGGGTTGTCGGCCTCGGCGACGCTGCTCTGAATAAATTACGGCGCACAGGTCCGACTGTTCGTCTATGTTTATTATTTACGCTGTGGCGTAGCATCGGGCGGCGACTGTGGGTGACAAATTGGGGCACCGCGGGTAGCCAGCCCCCGTCTTCGGGGCGACTCCGATCGCTAGCAGATGGCTCTTCCGTCCGTGTTATATAAATACGGGCGGTCGGAGTTATCTGGGTAACGATTGCGCCGGCACCATCCAGACGACAGGTCGGCCGCCATTTTGTTATCGCCGCCTGTGTGGTCCGTTTAACTGCGGGGAGGGGTGTTGGGGTGGAGGGGTTGGGAGGGCAGAGGAGGGGAGGCTGAATGCGCGCGCTTTCGGATGATGGATCTTATGCAATCTGGGGTTGTGTGTAGGTATGCGTGCCATTCCGTCAGTGTGCTTGTGCGTCTGTGTGAGTCTCTGTGTGAGGTTCGATGTTTCTGCCTGTATGTGTGTGTGTGTGTGTGCTTGCGTGTCTGTTTTTGTCGGTGTGTGTTTGAGAGTTTTGTCGGTGTGCTGGGCGTGCCTGACTGTTGTGGATTCGCTGTTATTATGCGTATCTCTGCCTCTCTTTGTCTGTCTCTGTCTCTCTGTCTCTCTCTATCTCCATCTCTCTGTATGCCTCTGTCTGTTTCTCTGTCTCTGTGTTTGTTTCTCTGTCTGTCTGACTGTCTGTCTCTCTATCTCTCTGTCTGTCTATGTCTGTTTCTCTGTCTCTGTCTGTTTCTCTGTCTCTGTGTCTGTCTGTCTGTCTCTCTGTACCGTCTGTGTTTTTGCGTGTATCTTAAACTGTCTTTGGGCGTATTCGTTGCTTTTGTCTGCGCGTATGTCTGCCTAAGATCGCATGACCGTCTGCGTCTCCCTACATATCTGCCTTTCTGTCTGTCTGTCTGTCTCTGATTGACTCTACACGTCTCTCATCAGTTCTGTTTGAAAGCACTATACACTGGATGGATGATGACTGTAAGATGCTAGCGTAGCATCCCTTTAATACTTGAAGAAGATGCGTTGTCAGGACAGCAGCTGCCGCAGCAGCATGCTGTCCTTGATTCGCCTTATAGCATAACGTTCTCGTGGTGGAGGAATATGGGGCGACGTGAATGATTTCGGCGATGGCATCTAGCTGCTGTGGAGACGTCGATCTTGCCTCCAATGTGAGTCCATTATAAGCGGAGTAGGTGCTTGCTGATTGAGGCTCCTTTTGAAGTCCTAATGACAGATTGACCACGGTTCTTTGATAGCTCTTGTCGCATCTGGTTACTTGAGGCCCCGACCGGTGCCATGCGCCGAGGTCATGACCCCGTAGATGAGCCTAAATTATTGATGACCCGCTACCTTTCCACTGCTTTACACCTACCCAGTCCACTTCACGGCGTCGGCGATTGATCTTAGAGACGCACGCTGGAAGCACTCATAAAGTGTCTGGTGACGGTACACAGTCAGTTGTGTCCACTGCAGGCAGACACTTCTTCTGAAATACTACGAAACGCTACACAAATGCACGTATAATAGACTGTGCTCTGTGTATAGGTAACATCGCGCTACTATATAGGACCTATGGACTCTATATCCACACAGTTTGTATCATTCTGGCTCAAACGTATATGGACGGAATTTTCCGGTGTGTTCCGGGGATATAATTCGTAGCCCCACTCTTTGGACGGAGGGGTTCTGTACCCCGCAGTGATCCCGTCCTAGACAAAAAATAACCGGAACGCCCACTTCAGGAAGAACCGGAACGCCCACTTCGGGCGTTATGTTATTCAAAAAGGAACCGGAACGCTGTTTCGGTGCGTTCCGATCCCAACAGGTCCCTGGTACCTTTTCATGTCGTCAAGACAGTGCACATCACTTACAACCGTCAAATGGTGCTTCCAAAAGTAAGGCTGTCGCTTCCTACGTTTGCGTATAGGTGCGTGGGTATGTAGGCATATATGTAGGTATATTGCAGGTGTAGGTAGGTAAGTAGGTAGGTACTAGGTAGATAGGTAGGGTAGGTAGGTGGGTGTGTTGGTAAGTAGGCATAGGTAGGTAGGTTGGTAGGTAGGTATGTAGTAGATAAGTATGTAGGTAGGTAGGTAGGTAGGTAGGTAGGTGGGTGTGTTGGTAAGTAGGCATAGCCGCATAGGTAGGTAGGTTGGTAGGTAGGTATGTATTAGATGAGTAGGTATATAGGTAGGTAGGTAGGTAGGTAGGTAGGTAGGTAGGTAGGTAGGTAGGTAGGTACCCTGCCAGCACAGCACATCCATGGGTTTTACATATAGGCCTTTATAGGGTGAAGAAAGAACCGGCGAAGGCCACAGCGTTAAAGCGTTGAATTGTCACCGAAAGTCTTTGAAAGAGGGAGGTCGTCTCTCTCACTTCGTCCGTCGTCTGTGCAAGGCCTCTTGAATTAATCGGGCCTAAGGTTTCCAGGGCCAGTGGGATGAAGTCATGTGTGTCAAGAAGGGTCTGGCATTTTTTTAAATTCTTTCTGTTGTCAGTAACAGAAAGAATAAAAAAATGCCAGACCATTCTTGACACACATGACTTCATCCCACTGCTGTCAGGTCGTTATTATTATTATTATTATTATTATTATTATTATTATTATTATTATTATTATTATTATTATTATTATTATCATCATCATCATCATCATCATCATCATCATCATCATCATCATCATCATCATCATCATCATCATCATCATCATCATCATCATCATCATCATCATCATCATCATCATCATCATCATCATCATCAGTGTCATCATCATCATCATCATCATCATCATCATCATCATCATCATCATCAATGTCATCATCATCACCTTTTGATGACAATGTCGTCAAGTCATTTGTATTTGGATCTGATCGATTTCAATCTTGCGATGACTTTCTGAGTTTGTGCGGTGACGCAAAGAAGTTGAGTCTTTAGCTATATATATAGGTTTATGATTTTAATTGTAATTGTAATTCCGCATTTATATAGCGCCACTTTAAGAGAGATTCATCAAATGAGCTCAGCTGCTGAAAATTCCTATGGTTTATAACGGGGTCAATCGTTCAATTGAGTTGCATCAGGATTTACAATGACTTCCAGAAAACATGTCACTTCTTAAATATAGACCTCTGTTTAGTCAGCGATACATAGTCGTCGCAATTATTATACGCATTTATCATTGGGGTACTCGATAGTGTATGCAGTAGTTAGTGTGCTAGACTGTCAATCGAGAGGTCGTGGTTCAAATCTCCGCAGTGGCAGACATTTGGTTCGCGATTTCTGCTCTACCTGCAGCGCACCCTATTACCAACTCAGCTCTGATGAGTACACTGACCGTACACTGAAGATTCTTTCACAGCCGTCGAGGTTATAAGTGATGGAAGGTGGAGATTATGTGCACTGGCTGCAAAACAAACTTAATATGACAGCAGTTCAATCTTCTTCTTATCACTTGACAACGAACTGTGCAGGTCACTGTCACGTAACGCATCAGTCGGGATTCGAAATCCGGAGTGGAAGGTGAAATGCAGCGCTCTTTCTCTCTGAGGCACTGAGCGTTCATACAATAAAATACAATATCAACTGTACCTTGATATTGCCTTCCTTCCAAAGTTCAGAAGTGCACACACAACGATGTCGCAGATACAATTATATTGCAGAGCAATATTATTGTGAGCGACTTGTTCAACACAGTAACTGACTCGGACGAGGCTCGAACCCGTACTCTCCGCGTTTCAGGCCAGGCTCTCTAACCAATCGGCCACCATGCCACCCATCCATGGCTGGTCTGGTTTAATTAGACCTAAAACACGGTTTATGATGGCGCCACCCGTGGTCTGGTAAGAAGACCTATGCTCCAGATCCAACGGAAGCAATTTGTGGTTGAACCATGACTCTGGCGTTGTCTGTTTCAGGTCCACTCATGTATAGAGGAAGAGCGAGGAGGCCATGTGCGTGGTATAGACATCAACCGTTGGGGCCTTTTTCACTCGCTCGAGGAGTTAGTCATTTCAATATTTAGTATGTATGTATATTTGAGACATGCATACTAATCTATTAGAGTCAATTAGCTAATTGATTAGACAAACAGCTAATTCTAATTCTAATCGATTAGCTACAAGATTTTGTTAATTCTAATTCAAATCGATTAGCAAATTTCAGAAGTAATCCTAATCGATTAGCAATTAAACTAATAGATTAGCTAGTCGATTAGCTGTTCGTCTAAGCTTTGCTAATTCCAATTTAGTCGATTAGCTACAATATTTTCCTAATTCTAATTTTAACTGATTAGCAAATTTCAGAAGAAAATTCTAATTCTAATCGATTAGCAATTTAACTAACAGATTAGCTAATCGATCAGCTCTATGTCTCTATGTCTAAGTTTTGCTAATTCTAATTCTAATTGATTAGCAATTTAACTAATCGTACCCATATATCTGGTATGTGTGCAATGTACATATCAAAACAGTTAATAAAGTAGCTTATTAGCAAGTCGAACGAGCTCAAAATTTGGAAATCACTCTGTCCGCTTCGAGAGCTTCTAAAGGGCCTGGTTGGCTATTTCTGGCATACCGTGTACGACGAAACTACTTTCGCTCTGTATACACGGCTTCAATTTGCACACAGTGTTGCCATATTGGGCTAACAGTTTGGAAGCGCCTCTGACTCTTACAAGACTTAGTGTGGCACTATGTAAATTTTATAAGGAGCTCGATTACTTTACGGAAATACAGCAGGTATAAGCAAATATATAAGTGCACTCGTATAACTACATATATTCCTATATATCTACTATTTAATTCGCTTCAGGGCAGCTTCTTATGGGTGCATTTTTATAAACGAGGGGAGGGACTGCGTGGGAGAGTACCCCCTTCTCTGATATCGACACTGCCCTAAAGAAGGTAAACACACTCTATAAAGATACCACTGTTCAACTGGGGTATTCTGTATACATACAGGGATCATAGCTGGAGGGTGTATAGAGGTGTAGTATATTGGCCATGGCATATATGGTGTCTTATTATTAGCGCCACCTATAAGGGACACATGTCTATGGAGCTCTGTCCCTGTATAGCACTGGGACATACACTTCGATTGTAGCTGAACGTTTTTCGAACATATCTGCTAAGTAGTTCTGTGTATTTATACTGCGATTAAAGCTGGATAGACAATACAAACGAAGAATAATATTGAAAATGATAAGAGCACTAGATTTTACAAATGACCCAAAAGAATGGAAATCATTTTATTTATATATATTATTTATTTATTTATTAAGCGCCACTATCTAATAATGACCAAGCATCAATCGATGGCGCTGAGCAGTTGTGAGCGAGGGACTTGCTCGAGGTCCCTGCACAGTAGCGGTCTCTATAGACATGGAGCTCCTATAGCCCGTAGATATATCTGAAACACTGACAATAGCTAATTAGCCTCAATGGAAGACAGAGCATGTTGATACACCCAGATACTACACTCACAGTACATATGCTACATTCTTTGCTCATGGAGCAGAGAAACAAGTCTCACAGCTTCCTTATACATGTAGTTCAAAAGGCGTTTTACATTGAAGACCCATGCACCAGACATTTATCTCTGCTTCTGGCTCACCCTTCGTACCAGTGAACATTGTATGCGATCAATGGATACACTTGACTCTTGTTGTGCCTCGCACACAAACAGTGTTGGGGCTCTCACCGTGTGTATACACGCTGAATGTCCAAAGGTTTGGAATTCACTGCAGCGCTGTTCTGCGCTCTCTGTTAGTTCTTTAGAGGTCATTCAGTTCTAAGTTAAGTTGCGTCTGTTGTAACTTGCTTATCCATGCATCGTAACCTGGTTTATATTCTGGTTTAAAACGGAAACTTCTGGTTTATCGGACGTATCGGACTTTTGATCGGACTTCTCGACCGATTACAATCAGGTTTTTACCAGTTGGGTATACCATGTGGGACATGGTAGCCGATTGATTGAAAGCTCGCCTTGTGATGTGGAGAGTATGGTTTCGAGTCTCCTCTGAGATGGTTACTGTGTGAGGAGAAACTCCCTCAGTCACAGTTGACCAACACCTTCGATTGATGCTTGGTCATTGGATATAGTGGGGCTTGATAAAAACTAAAAGAAGTGTAGTCCCCTAAACTAGCCCTGAGGCTTGCAGCCATGGGTATGAAGTATTAGCGTTTCTTGGCCTCGGCATACGAGAGCGGGTGGCCAGTCCTCTCCCTCGCCGTCTCCTCTTCCCACCGAAAGTGTATACGATCAGTGTACTCATCATAGCTGAGTTGGCTTATAAGGGCGCAGGCAGAGCAGAAGTCTATATTACCAAATTTCTGCCATGGCGGGGATTTGAACCCCCGACCTCTCGATTGACAGTCCAGCACGCTAACCACATGTGCACCATCGAGCACTCCAATGATATATGCGTATTATAATTGCTATCATTTGATGTCTTGCGCATCATCATGACTCCGCCACATAAGTCATTAGATAAGTATAAGAATAAGAATAATAATAAGAATAAAGATAAAAGGATTAGAAAAAGGACAAGGAAAAGGAAAGGATAAGAATTGCAATATGAATATGAATATGAATAGGAATAGGAATAGAAATAACAATCGATTAGCTCATATATCGGGTGGAACAATATATGAGATTTTTCCAATTCCTTTCTTTAAGAAGCAAAAGACTTCAACTCGTGAAACACTGCAACTCTTTAATTTCCAAAAATTCGTAACAAAAAACAGTGATTTATGCCTATAATATTTCTCGTATAAAAAGTCTTAAAATCAACTGAAATAAATTATCTTCGTCGTTAACAATGGTCTTACGAACGGAATTCTTATGGGTCACGTAACATAATGTAATTCTACAAATTATATAACGACACGATTTACACCTATACACGCAGATACACACACACACACCAACCGCAGATGCTGGCCTTCATGTAACGTTTATGAGTCAACAAATACAATGGAATAATAATGAAAAAATAATAATAATAAATAATACTAAAATAATAATAATAGTAGTAACAATAATAATAATAATAAAAACAAGAACAATAATAATAATTTATAATAATAATACTTGTATAGTAGTAGTTGTAGTAGTATTAGTAGTAGTAGCTAGAGTAGTAGTAGTAGTTGTTGTTGTAGTAGCAGCATAGCGGTAGTATTAGTATTAGTAGCAGTAGTAGTAATAATAATAATAAAAATAATAGTAATAATAAAAATAATGATAAATATTATTGTTCATCATAATGTAACAATATCAAATGCATAATGATATCATATAAGTTACATAATATAAAACAGTTCGCAAAACTTAAATGGAAGTGCTACCGCAACTGATCATTTATATAGCTCTTGTAGACTCTTAGAGATATTGTCTGCGAAATGCAAGCACAAATGCAGTGATGATTGTTAACAAGTTTAAACATTGCGAATAGAAAGAACAATAATATAGCCCCATAATTACATATATATATGTATATATATATATATATATATATATATATATATATATACCAGGCAAAGTGCAATCAATGTGACGCTATGATTATCTGTATAAAGGTTCAACAATTAGGTCTACATTGGAGACTGTGAATGTCTTGATTTCTGTCTCTTTTTCTCTTTGTGTCTGTCTGTTTTCTGTGTCAGTCTGTCTCTTTCGCTCTCAATCTATCTGTCTCTCTCTCTCTCTCAATCTATGAAGACTGGGCTTTAGGAGATATTCCTATCTCTATAATGCCTGCTTTTAATGGTGCGATGCATGACTAACTCCGGACGAATAGATAGTGAAATAGATTGCTGGTGACCAGCTGTAATAGCTGTAGTAATGATAACAATAATAATTAATATGACTGCTTTGTAAATAGACTGATGGTAATTAAATTTGACCATAATGATGATGGTAATAGTTATACTAAAAATAATATTGATGATGACGATGATGATGTCAACGACAATGATGATGATGATTAGGATTATTATGATGATGAAAAATGTTGATGATTTTGATGATGATCATGATGATAATTATGACGATGATGACGACGACGATAATGATGATGATTATGATGATCACGATGATGGTTATGATGATGATGATGATGATGATGATGATTATGGTGATGAAGATGATTATGATGATAATGATTATGAGGATTATGAGGATGGCTATGATGTTGATCATGACGATGACGACGACGACGATGATGATGATGATGATGAGAAGGTAATATAGGTTTTATTTAGCCAGCAGAGGTTCAAGACAGAGGACAGCATGCAGGGTGGTATACTCGGGTGGAGCCGGAGGGCATTGAGACGCCCAATATATGCCTCATATAGAGTGCCCTATGTAGAGGTCAGAGGTGAAAGATCATGCGGTTGATGGCCTCTTTCAAGTTCATGTGGTCCTCTGTGGTCATGAGTGCCAGACAGCGTCAGAGGAATTGAGAGGGTACAAGATTAACAAATATAGGGGGATAGTTGGAGCAGTGGGAATTGCCCAAAAGTCTGACGAAGTCAACGAAGGCATAAGACTATTGGAATGGGAAGAGAGAAACACAGAGACACAGACATACAGACACACACAGACACACAGACACACACGGACACAGAGACAGAGAGAGAGACAGAGAGAGACAGAGAGACAGAGAGACAGAGAGACAGAGAGACAGAGAGAGAGACAGACAGAGACAGACAGAGACGGAGAGAGAGACAGACAGAGACAGAGAAAAAGATAGAGACAAAGACATAGACAGAGGCATAGACAAAAACAGAGAGAGAAACACAAACAGACAAACAGACAAACAGACAAACAGACAAACAGACAAACAGACAAAAAGACAAACAGACAAACAGACAGACAAACAGACACACAGATAGACAGACAGACAAACAGACAGACAGACACATAGACAGGCAGCCAGGAAGATAAAGAAACACACTCAGAGAGAAGAATGCGTATACACAACTTTGCTAAGAGGCGGCGATGAATGTGTGTGATAAAGCATGCATTTGAGGGTCTCTCAAAATGCGCCATATAAATGTCTGACCAGATGACACTGCATTACACATGACACTATGATTGTAGGCTTATAGCCCTATGTAAGTTAATGGTCCTCCCCCTCCGACTGGAAGCCGAGTGAGTGGTCGGTCTGGCCTCTCGCCTTGCCAGGCCCGGTCTATGGCGGGACCAGCCACCTGGATGTTTATCAAAAGCCGAGACTGACAGGTATTTGTTTACTAGATCACCTCTAATCGAATCACTTGGCCGGACTAGAACAACTCTGTACTTGTGGCCGGGCACGCGAGATGGGGGGCGGCAAGTGAGGCATTAAACCCAGTGACCGTCTCTCTATCATATTTCCCGCTGCTCGTGTAATCATGGTTCTCGACCAGTTAGACGTGATTGGTCGGGGCGTTAACTTCAGGACGCGCGGCCCGACTCACCATTGGTAGGATTGGACTGGAGGGCGTGGTTTGAAAGCTGATTGACGCAGAGAGACCGCTCTCTCGTGTAACGTACGCAACGTTAGAACTATCGCAGAAGAGACGTTCTAAACTTCCAAGAAAGTTTGTTAAATTTCGTAGCTTGGCCTGCGAGCGTTTGTGTGTTCATTTCCTATCCAACAAAAAATGTATCTTAATATAATACAGGAACTGTGATTTGTTTTACCCATTGAGTTTCATGGCATCATATTAATGCAGCCAACCGAATCTCCCGCCCATTTCGTGAGACAGGAGGCGGGGCGAGAAAATAACTCCTCCTTCATTGCGTCATAAAGCCACTGTTGCGTCATTGGCGCGGGCAAAACAGCTCTCATCCGGTTGGCTGCCGAGTAAATCACCCGCCTTGACTCCTGATCACGTGGTCAGTACGCCTGTCGATGATTGGTCCGTTCGACAGTCGGACGCTAGCGTCACCAGGTTCGCACTGTGTACTGTGGCTGGCACTGGACGAAGGCACTGGCCTGGCCAGCGGCTGCGGCCAGGTTCGATGTCATCCCGTAGCTGGCTGACGTGTAGCCAGACCCCGGGAACGGTCCGATGTTGTAGGGGTTCGGTCCGTAGGCTCCGCCCAGTCCAATGTCGCCGGGGCCAAGGCACGGCTTCCCGTCGCGGACGAGAACGGGAACGGCGACGCGCCGGGGGGAGTGCAGAACGGCCAGCTCCAGGGACTTGTCCTGGCTCTGGCGCTTCATCTTGTAGCGCCTGTTCTGGAACCAGATCTTGACCTGTTGGGAGCTCAGCTTGAGGACGCTGGCCAGCTGGTCCCGTTCCGGAGCGGACAGGTATCTCTGCTGCTTGAAGCGCCGCTCCAGTTCGTAGACCTGCGCCTGCGAAAAGAGAATGCGCGGCTTGCGCTTCGTCTTGTGCAGAAGCAGACGACACTTGACGTTGTTATCGTCTGCTGCTGACGTCATCGTCTGCTGAGGATCTGATGACGATGATGACGAAGGGTGGTTACGTTTGCCGCCCTCCGACGACAGACCACGTGCTCCGTCTTTTAGCGATTTCACTGGTTCTGTAACATACGGAACGCAGGCAATTTAATTAAAAGCGCTAAGGTTCGTCATCATCATCATTATTTCATTGTCGTCGTCATCATCATCATCTTTGCTGTTGTCGTCATCATCATCGTCGTCGTTGTCATCATAGTCATCGTCGTCGTAATCATTATCACTACTGTTGTCGTCATCATCGTTGTCATCATCATCATCGTTGTCGTCGTCATCATCATCATTGCTGTTGTCGTAAACATAGTCGTCGTCGTCATCATTATAATCAACACCTTCGTGGTTGTCAGGGCTGTGAAAATATATAAGAAGTTTCCCAGCACCCTCGACCATGCATGCAGTACATGAAGTCACTTGTGATAGGCCTACACTGTACACATTTCCACTTTACACTGCTCATGCGTGAGATATTGTAATTAACTCATAATTTGGCCGATCAGATTTCTAATCTGTTACTTGTAAGGTCATTTTCACATACCATGCACCTCTCCAAGAAAAATCACAAGAGGCCCTCCCGACCTGATAATAAAAAAGCCACAATCAAACAGAATTGTCTATAGAGGAGCAGAAAGGAGAAGCTCACATTGCATGCTGAATGGAAGTAATCCTGAGGCGCTCCAGATCTGACTAAGCTATATTACCCCGCGAAGCATCATGCACGGATATAAGTTAGGAAGTAAGCAATCATCATTAGAGCGACATAGACACTCAAACTCATTTTACATGTCCAACGATGATACCGCGTATACCCCAGTGGAACAGTATACAATGCCATGGTATAAACAATGCAACATTATAAACAGTTTAGATGACTAATTTCATATACACGTTCAACTTATATAGGACCTATATATAATGAAGTGTTAACGACTTCATTAATCTTAGCCTCGGCATGTGATCAGAGATGGGTAACTAATCTATTAGATTCTAATCACTTAGCAAATCGATTAGACATTTTGCTAATTCTAGTTCTAATCGATTAGCAAATTTCAATAGCTAATTCTAGTTCTTATCGATTAGCAATTTAACTAATCGATTTAGCTAATCGATTAGACTTTTTTAGACAAAACTGTCAAAACAGCTAATTCCAATTCTAATCGATTAGCCACAAGATTTGCAAATTCTAATTCTTATCGATTAGCAAATTTCAGCAGCTAATTCTAATTCTAATCGATTAGCAATTTAATTAATCGTGCCCATCTCTGCATGTGATAGGCCAGTTTTCCTCCTCCACCTCGTCACCTGGTTATGTCATGCGTACACAAACAGTATATATATATATATATAGTCACTGAACTCTTTTTATAGCTCAGTTTGCTTCGAGGTGCAAGAGAAAAAGAAAATCTCTAAACATGTTCTGCCCTGGCAGGAATTTGACCCATCGGCCTTTTGGCTTCATGACCATCCAACAGTCTAACCACTATTATAACACTATCGCGCAACCTTTGATCAAAATAGCTTATACTCCTTAATTTAAGTGGCTTTACTAGGTCGACTTCTTATAAACAGTTTTCTTAGTATAGACGTATAATCGTATATATATATACACACTTGTTCACATGCATCTATATATAGCCAAGCACTGCGTGTGATACCGAAAACCGCATGCATTGTATAGGCGTAAATGCAAGTGTCCCATAAAGACTTGAAGACTAAGGTATACTTTCGTAACGACGCCGTCACATTATTAATGTTAATTAGTATTTTCTTTATCGCCGGTGTATAATAATGTAATCGAGCATTTATATAGTGCACAAGCTAGGTATCAACCGATGGCGCATTAAAGCCATGGCAGCTAGGCCGTTACGGGTCAACATTATACTTTAAATGGTCATTAAAGACATGCACTCTGCAGACATTAATTCGTGTACAGCGGCACAACTATGTGGCTTTTGTCAAAGAAGTTGTCGATATCTCAGTAGTTAGCGTTGTAACTAGGTATACGCTGCAGATTATGCAATAGGTAAACGTGTAGTTTAGCGTCGTAAAATTGTAAATTATTGGCCATTGCATGAGTTTCAGTGTTGGTCGAATACAAGTTGGACTGACGAAAAGAATTCTTGCTAACTATATAGAAGTCGGATTAATGAAACTAATTTTTGCTTAAATATTTAAGTGGGATTGTGAAAAGAATCTTATAATAATAATAATAATAATAATAATAATAATAATAATAATATCTATTCTTTAATTTAGCGCCTGACAAACGCACTGCGCTGTATACATTTACATGTTATGCAATTGAAATCTTAACTATACTAACAGAACAGACAGCCTGTAATACACGGCGCTAATAGCAGCCTACAAAGCATATCCGCCCTAACGGGGCTCGAACTCGGTACCTCTCACACTCTACGCCAGATGTTATCCAACGCGCCACCGGACCCCCCCCAAAACGCCTCTTTGAAACAAGGAGCAACCCACCGCTCGTTGTTGCCTGTTAGTTAACGACATCTTGTGGCCGCCTGGACCGTTACGTCGATCTCAACCTAATTATCGTTAGTCAGTGGTGAGGAATTATTTTTCATCAATACAACATAAATAGAAGCTTGAATGATGAAGAATAATTCTTGATTAGAGGTTGTATTGATGAAAAATAATTCCTGCCTAAATAGAAGCTGGATTGATTAAACGAATTCTTGCATAAATAGAAGCTGGATTGATGAAAAAGATTCTTACCAACGTCGAAGTTGGATTGATGAAAAATAACAATGCTATAATGGGCGAATTATTTACGACGTTAAACTACATATTTACCTTCTGCTATATTCTAATTAGCTGGAAAGTATAAATATACCAACAGGGGTATAGGTTTGAACATTCGCCTACATACATGTATAACAATGATATCTGCGACATCGTTATCACTGTTATCGTCGAAAGCGATAAGACAGACTCCATTAAGACAATGCCTTACAAGAAGTCTTTTGTTTAGCGCATTTATAGTAATGTTCCTGTTTTGGCGTGCAGGGTCGGAAGACGTCAATGGAACGATGTGAGCAGTGCAATGAAGGATAACAATGATGAATGATATGCATGATTACATCTTGGTTTTAGGTATACGTCATCGGTTGATACCTTGTGTATTAGTCACCGGGGCTAAAGGAGTTATTTCTTCGTTCATTACTAATTACATCGCTAATTACAACAGTATAAGAATTGAAGGATCAAAAAAGCAGAGGCTTGCGAACGACACCAACAGGGTCTGTATATACATGTATGCTGCAGTGAGCTCACAGAGCCTAAGAAAGGAAGGAAGGAAGGAGGGATTGAATTAAGAAAGGAAGGAAGGAAGGAAAGAAACGAAGTAAGGAAGAAATGAAGATAGGAAGGAGGGAAGGAAATAAGGAAAAAATGCAGTAAGGAAGGAAGGAAGGATAGAAGGAAAGAAGGGAGAAACAAAGTAAGGAATGAATGAAGATAGGAAGGAGAGAAGAAAAGAAAGAAAAATGAATTAAGAAAGGAAGGAAGGGAAAAACGATGTAAGGAAGGAATGAAGTTAGGAAGGAGGGAAGAAAACAAAGGAAAAAATGAAGTAAGTAAGGCAGCATGGAAGAAAGAAAGGAAGGAAGGAAAAACGAAGTAAGGAAGGAAGGAATGAAGTACGAAAGAAAGGAAAAAATTAAGTAAAAAACGAAGGAAGGAATGAATTAAGGAAGGAAGGAGGAAAGGAAAAACGAAAAAGGAAAGGAAGAAAGAAAGAAAGGAAAAAACGATGTAAGAAAGGAAGGAAGGAAGGTAGAATGGAAGGTATAAAGGAAGGAAGGAAGTATGGAAGGAAAGGTAATTTTGTTTAAAAGAAACTAAAAGAAACTAAAGAATGAGCTTAAGTCGATCTATAACTGCAAACAAGCCTCATAGCTATATCCATGACATAGGCCTATATACACGAAGTCCTGGCCGTGCAAGGTACAGTACGTTACCGTACTTGCGAGTTCGTGGTTGAAAGCAGAGAAGAGAGAGACTGCTTGGGCAAATTGAAACGCACGAGAAAACTACATTCCGATAATATTTTGGATATTGTACAGCCTCGAAGCTTACCGCAAAGAACACAGAGAATAGAACTAAAGCAATAGAAACAGCAGTATACATGTATACACACCCATAGCTATGCATGGGCCTATCACCTTCGCATGCGACTTTTAGAATGCATGAACAATGCATGAAGACATTTCTACACGAAAAGTAACTAAACAATGAGACAATAATATGTCTCATGAACTCTATATCTGATAATGTAACGAATAGTGGCTGACTTTTAATGCAAAATATACGAATGAACGAAAGAATACCCGACGATGAAAATGAGTTTGGATACAATAGAAAGAATTAAGGACAACGATGGAACAAGTTACCGATAGAGCCAAATACGATTAGTGGACCAGCTTTAACTTATTAAGCAAGCAATTAATTTAAAAATCAATAAACAAAAGAGCCATCAGCATACGACATATATGTACATCACGTGTGTATCCAGACAATGGTAAATATTTTTTACTTGTATTGTATCTATAAATTTATATAGCGCCTCTCGCAGTGCACACCAGTCAAAGGCGCTCCCATGCATGCAGTGCGAAAGATGCAAAGAAAAGAAAGTGATCTTGAGACAACGAAAAGAGGCACTTGGCCCACCTTGTTAATAAGGAGGAACGTGTCGAAGGAGGGAGCTCGTTCCATGCATATATATAGTGCAGGGCCAAAGAAGGCAAAGGCTCGTGCTTTAATGCATTATAGTCTAACAGTCCTCGCTCGCGAGACAAAGAGGTCAAGCGATTTAAAATAGAGTGGAATGACAATGTTTATACTTTTACTTAAAATGCTTATTTTGAGTATTTTATTTTGCACTTTGAATTATAATGCTAAAATACATTGTTCAAATATTTTATTTCTAATTAATTACAATTAAGAAAGCAATATTGCATGCTGAATACAATATATATAGGCCTGTAATGATCATTATTGGGTTATTATTATTAAAATGGGCTGGACTATTCAACTGCTGGTTGACACTGGTTCTGTTGCGCACCGGAAAGGGAAAACTTAAACTTATACCATTTAAAATCGTCCCTTAATTTGGCGCAACCAGTGAACAATGGTGGATTGTAAGGAGGCGCAAGACTTAGTGTTTTATCAGCTTTTTTCGATGGAAAATTTGTTTCTATTGTTAAACAAATTGATAGAGTCGTTGCTTTTAAGTCTCAGTTTTGTCAAAACGAATTTCTGAGTGCACGAACTATAGTGGTATACATAGAACTTATTGAAACATCTGAATTCGGTAAGAAATTTTACCATGTGTTTAGTATACATAGGATCTCTAATTTCATTACCAACACGTAATCGCTTAAATGACAAACATTTTGAGTGACTATTGATAATCAAGGCCATGCAAGAGTGTCATATATAAGAATACTGAACTGGACAAGTGTTTTTGCAGGTGTTAAAAATTCTATATTAAGAGAATAAGTCTCAAAAGTTTACGACTTCAGTATTTGCGATAAACTTTGGCTTTTGTCTATACATGAATGTAATTAAGACAGCAATATCAGATAGCAAAACAATGTACATTGTGGCGGATCTAATTAATCAACTAATTAAGGTCTCACCAGCAACCCACAGACAACCAAGAAATCAATAAATCAATAGATCACGAAACGAAAATCAATCGATATCTTGACGATCGATTTGTCGGTCATTCTTTCTTTAGTCAATGAACTGAAGTGTACGATATTAATACGAAACAGTATTGACCAAAACCATATTTTGAAAATGTTAGAGAAATTACGTGAATGAAGATTTATATTTTAATTTAAGATCTATGTAAGCTTCAGGCATTGTTGGCATGACAGGTTGTATACATGCATTGGTCAGAGATAATAATATGCCCTGAGCAAAATGTCTGCGGGAAATATTTTCAAACAGGAATGATTTGAACGAGCAAAGGCATGTCCCTTTTCCCACTACAGATCGCACCTTGCTATAATGTTTAACGTACAATGCAGTAGTATACATTACAATTTGGTACAATGCAATGCATCACAACACAATACAATACAATACAATACAATACAATACAATACAAAGCAATACGATACAATACAAATAGTAACAATACAATACAATACAATACGATACAATACAATACAATACAATGCAATACGCTACAATACGATATACAATGTAATACGATACAATACAATGTATTGTATTGTATTGTATTGTATTTGAACACTTGTTATAGCGCCCCTACCAGATTGCCCATTCAGAGGCGCTCCCGACTACATGCGCGGACGCTGAATCGGAGTTTCACGCCGAAGCGCTTGAGCAATTGCGAGTGAAGGACTTGCCCAGGGTCCCTACGCGGCGGTTTTTTTTAGGTGGATTCGAACCCGCAACCCTCCAGCTGCAAGGCACCGAACATACCCCTATACCACCGCGCCCCAGTATATTGTGTTGTGTTGTATTGTATTGTATTACTCCACGTTTATATTGCGATCGAGCCACCCGCAGTAAAGATCCGAGAAATTAATCTCTAATAAACCGACCGACCCGGAATCGAACCCGGGACGCCGGCGTGGTGAGCGGGCTACCAACCCACTCGGCCACTCAGGATCTCTATAATAAGATTATTGTAATACGATACGATTCGTGTAATACGATAAAATTTGTAATACGATACAATACAATGCAATACAACACAATACAATACAATGTAATACGATACAATACAATGCAGTACAACACAATACAATACAATTTGATATAATACAATACAATGCAGTTCAATACAACACCATGCAGAACTAATGTATCTGATGCCCTCTTTCCAAGGTTCAGAAGTGCACACACAACCATACGCCACGGAGCATCGATGGCGTTGAGCCATTTTAAGTAGAGGTCATGGTCAAGGACCTTGCCCAGCTACTGTCTGTGTTCGACTCGAACCCGTCCATCCAGATCCACCCGTATACCTTGAGCTATCAGGCCTTCTATTGTATTCTATTGTATATTTAAGCATTTGTAAAGCGCCTGCATGCATGCTATGGACTATATATAGGGTGAACCGTTCAGAAGCGCTCCCATGCAGTGCTCAAGGCCCCGCGAAAAGAAGCGGGTTTTGAGAAAAGCAAAGGAGGAGGAGGGGTTACCATTACAAAGAGAGGGACCAATTGAAGCAAAGGAACGAGACTGAGCCACAGCAGCTTTAGTACGGGAAACCAAGAGGTCAAGTCTTTTGGAGGAACGAACATTTATAAAGCGCTGACTGAGGCCGAAGTATTACGTCAACCAGATATTTCGCGGCAAGACACCTCTGAGCATGCATTTGAAGATCAGAGTGAGGATTTTCACACCAGTCTGGATTTCGGGCCAATTACCACTCAACTGAAACACTTCTGCTCTCTATGTTATCTGACTTCTATACTCAGCTGTTGACAGGTCCCAAGTTTCCCTATACCTGTCCTCTTCAGGCTCTTTGACGGTCACTCGGCGCTATATAAGTTAATAAATACAATACAATACTATCCATTTGCCTTCCGTGCCCTATATATGAGGTATATATGACAGGCGCTATATATTGATAGTATGGTACTGTATTGTATTTGATCATTTATAAAGCGCTTCACACAGCATAAGCCTTTCAGAAGCACACTCAGAGCGAGGTATACTCCGAAAGAGAAAAGGAAGATTTTAAGGTGAGAGAAAGAGGTAACTCAGACATGCCATGTGCACCACAGAGGATGGTATAGAGCGTAGAGAAGGAGGAAGTAGTCAAGTATACATCGTATAGATGAGAGCATAATGGTATACATTTGGAAGGCTCTTATATATACCAGAAGCTCAATCTGCACACGTGGCTCTATTACAAGACATATATACTTGATATAGTGGTACATTATACTGTAGAACGTTAACCTATTTAAAAGACA
>JACEVL010000329.1:910019-940019 GCA_020284085.1 Aporrectodea caliginosa | reverse complement strand
GCAATGGCAGGAACGGAGTATACATGTGAAATCGGTCTCTGGAATATTGTCTTCATTGTATACCATTAGTACCCATCGACAGAATAAAGTCAGAAGTCACCAATCGAGGTAGGGAGTGGGTGAGTTATACGTGAAAGACAGGCCTACACGAATTCCAAGGTTTATCGATGGTCTCCGTCTCAGGTGGTACCAGAGGTGGGTAAGGGCCGCGACCCGAATGAGGAACTAGCCGCGGTGTCACGAAATAGAATATCCCCTAAATGAGTATCCGCTTAGCGAAATGGAGTATCCGGTTTAGTTTGTATTATTGACGGTTTCTAAGTGTATTCAGTCGCACTGTTTGGATTTATTATACATATAAATTTTTTTTAAGTTGCTTAGGCCTATCTGTAGTTTGTAGAGCCTACGTCTACCTTAAATTTATTTACTTCGTTTTGGGTGATTTTGTCTGGATTTTCGTCTTGACATTGGTAATGCGTATCAAGGCCGTAGCCAGGATTTTGTTGGGGGGGGTGTTTACTCGTTCTTGAACAAGCTGCTAAGCAACCAAGTCAACCGTCTATAAGGGTTTTGGAGGAGCGTTGTGAGCTCTCAAAGCACTGTAGAGCTGCATCATCTAAGTTCACATAAGTGCTCTTAGTTCTTACACCGTAGGCCTATATGTTAGTAAATGCAATATTTATATTATACATTATTTAATTTCGGAGGGTGTTTAAAGACCCAAAACACCCCCCTAAATAAGGCCTTGATGCGTATGACGATGAGAATAGAAGGGTTTATACCCCGGATACTCTACACCGGTTTATTCCATCCGGGGGTTAAGCTTTATAGGGGGATAGAATTCCACGGGAGACCGGCGCAGGTTAGCCACTGGAGAAATAGTTTGGAGGAAGGATGAGATGGAAGAGCAGGAGAAGAGACAGGCGGAGAATCTGTGCGTGTGTTGTCACTGTTGTGAAGAAACCTATGCGTATATACACAGTAAAATATTATAGTAGGCCTATCGTGATAACTCTACCACTGCCATAGGCTTCTCTGGTAGTGCCAGCCACCAGCCCCCAACTACTATCGTGAAAAGTTACATCACAATATATTGTAGAACTCTTATGAAATTCAATGTTTCAGTCACATCCGCATTCATAGCATGCGTATTCATCATCATTCATCATCATCGTCGTCATCATCGTCGTCATCATCATCATCATCATCATCATCATCATCATCATCATCATCATCATCATCATCATCATCATCATCATCATCATCATCATCATCATCATCATCATCATCATCATCATCATCATCATCATCATCATCAGTATCCTCATCATCATCGACACCATCAACAGTATACCCTTCTCCTCCTTCTCCTTCTCCTTCTTCTTCTCCTTCTCCTTCTCCTTCTCCTTCTCCTTCTCCTTCTCCTTCTCCTTCTCCTTCTCCTTCTCCTTCTCCTTCTCCTTCTCCTTCTCCTTCTCCTCCTCCACCTCCTTCTTTTTCTCCTTCTCCTTCTCCTTCTCCTTCTCCTTCTCCTTCCCTTCTCCTTCTCCTTCTCCTTCTCCTTCTCCTTCTCCTTCTCCTTCTCCTTCTCCTTCTCCTTCTCCTTCTCCTTCTCCTTCTCCTCCTCCTCCTCCTCTTCCTTCTCCTCCTCCTCCTCCTCCTCCTCCTCCTCGTCCTCCTCCTCCTCCTCCTCCTCCTCCTCCTCCTCCTCAACCTCCTCCTCCTCAACCTCCCCATCTTCATCAACCCAATCAGCATCATCATCATCACTCATTGCCCGCTTCCAATCTGTAGCTTCTTCTTCCACACTCGCCGAGCTAAAGATCCAAAAACTCCATTCAAAATAGAGGCAGCATCTAAATTTAGAAGTGTCGGCTAGGACTGACGGCAGCAGGTCCATGTAGGCCCTCGAGTTCCCGTCGTGTTCACCGTAGGAAGCCAATGAGGAGCCAATGGCCTGCTATCGTCCCGTGAGGGTCTCACGGCCGCCAAATGATCAATCAACGCCTTGTCTTTCGACGGGGATGCGAAGGAGCAAAGGGGGAAATGGGACAGAGGCAAAACAAACAAACCTACGTGCCCCAGTTGTATACGACGTTGGTCTTGCTCCCCCCGCCCTCCCCCAGCCACGGCTGAGGCAGGCGGCAAAGACAACCGGTTAGAAAAAGAATGGGAAATGCAGAAAGCCAGTTTGGAATCCGATAGGAAGGAAGATTAAGAAAAAATACAGGCAGAAAGAAAGAAAGGAAGAATGAAGGGAGGAAGGAAAGCAGAAAGGAAGGAGAAAAGGATGGAAGGAATGAAGGAAGGAAGGAAGCATGGAAGGAAGGAATGGAGGTATGAAGGAATGAAGGAAGGAAGGAAGGAAGGAACGAAGGAACGAAGGAAGGGTGGAAGGAAGGAAGGAAGGAAGGAAGGAAGGGGGAAAGAAAGGTAGGAAGGAAGGAAGGAAGAGGAATTAATGAAGGAAGGAAGGAAGGAAGGAAGGAATGAAGGAAGGAAGGAAGGAAGGAAGGAAGGAAGGAAGGAAGGAAGGAAGGAAGGAAGGAAAGGATGGAAGAACGGAAAGGAAGAAAGGACGGAAGAAAGGAAGGAAGGAAGGAATGAAGGAAGGCAGGAAGTAAGGCTGCAGAAAGGAAGGAAGGAAGGACGGAAGGGTGGAAGGATGGAAGAAAGGATGGAAGGATGGAAGGAAGAGAGAAAGAAAGGAAGGAAGGAAGGAAGGAAATAAAGCTACATTAATATAGGGAGAAAGACATACGTAGAAATTGACAGAGGTAATGGAGAACGCATACGGCCTTGTAGACCAGCCATGGAGCTCCAAGGCCGTGGGACAGAGAAAGGGAAGAGAACAGTCGGCCTATACATGGATCCTCCAATTCTCAGACAATTCATAGATTTGTGAAACACCATCTTAATGCTCATTATAGTGAGATTCATACTAAATGACAGCATGGCTGCAGTGTTCAGTGGATAATGTCGTTCAGCGTGCGATAAATAGACACTACGAGAGAAGACATAACAGGACTGGGATTAGATATTATGAGAAGAGCATCACACTTGACAAGAGGCTGAAGAGAGCAACACAGGTCGTTCAATCGTATGATCCATTGCCGCTAAATAGCCATTGAGACAGAAAGTCATGATGATGATGATTAGAAGGCAGAGGAGGAGAAAAAGGAGGAGGAGGAGAAAGAGGAGGAGAAGAAGCAGAAAGAGGAAGAGGAGTAGAAAGCGAAAGATGGAGGAGGAGGAGAAAGAGGAGGAGGAGAAGGAGAAAGAGGAAGAGGAGTAGAAAGCGAAAGATGGAGGAGGAGGAGAAAGCGGAGGAGGAGAAGAAGCAGAAAGAGGAAGAGGAGGAGAAAGAGAAAGAGAAAGGTGGAGGAGGAAGAGCAGGAGAAAGAGAAAGATGAAAGAGGAAGAGAAGGAGAAAGAGAAAGATGGAGGAGAAGAAGTAGGAGTAGCAGGAGGAGGAGGAGGAGATGTGAAATGTGCACATATTTCATGTGGGTATATGTTAAACTCTTTGCTACATGCAAATGGTTGAAGTCGAATGCTTTTGTATATGTGAATGCGTGCACACCACCCGCCATTGACACTTTTGAGGGTTTCCTAATATGCACTTTATTAAAGTTCAGACGGACGCACAAGACATAGATAATATAGGCCTACAATTATACACACATTTACAATTATACATACCTGCACAATTATACAGACATAATCTAACGACACTATAACATCGAAATGTCGCTGTAGAAGTTAAAGATTTTGCCAGGACGCTTACAGGTGTGAAATATCTCGTAACTTATTTGACACCGCCATTTCTTTGTGTAATGCAGTGATCAAAATTGGCGCCTCGTTGTCGTTTAAGAAATCCCAATTTTCGGCATCTCAAAGGCAACTATAAAGCGGCAATTGATAACAAAAAATCAAAGAGATTCTAGAGAAAGCCGCCGCAAGATACCGGTTAGATAACTCCGAGTGTTCTAATATTAGAGTTGACGTCATATATCTTTTCGGCGAGGGAGGGAGGGTGTTCGGATAGAGCTGTGGGACGGTTCAGTAGAACATTGTGTAGGCCTATATGGTAAGACTAGGTGGATTTGGTGCATGGTTCCGTGTAGCAATTGAACGTACTTTGACAGTCGTACAAACAATTAAAAGTAGGGCTGCGGAAGTTAACGATTAATTAATCGATTAATCGTTAATTAATTTTAACGATTAAATTTATTTTTAACGATTAATCGAAGACCACTTGACCGCTTATTATATTATCAACAAAACACGTTGCTCACTAGAACCTATATCAGTGTTAACATGCTGCTTTGTTTACGTAATTGGTTGAAGGAAGACATTTGAACTGAAAAACGTAAACGAGGCTGTTAATATGAACAAAATACTAGTCTACTAAGTAAGTAGTAACTACTAACTAGCAATAAAGATTAATAATACCGTAAAAAGATAAACAATGAATAATGTTAATTTTTTATTTGTCATTACTTATTGGGGAATACAAGTAATCACAAGTTAACTATTAATTAATCGTTAATTCTTGAACAGTTAACTATTAAAAGTTTTTTAATCGTTAACCGCCCTATTTAAAAGATTTTAAAATACATTTTGGGTTAAGGCTGCTTATGTATTTGAGTGGATGAGAAATCAATCTTTTAGTGAAAAGCAATCCAATTTGAAAATCAAACGTTATAAGCTCGAACAACATCTGTTTGATGTTGCTCGAGCTAGTGTATAACTGTATACCCTCGCACGGCTGCTCTGCGCCTCCCTCCGCCCCCCCCGTTTGGTGGGATTCGCCAATGTAGGAGAGTAAGTAAGTAAATAAGTAAGTATATCCTGGATTATACCAATTGCTAACCGCATTTTGGTTTACACGAGAATCACATTATAAATGTGTTGGGTGGACCTAATATGAGACCCTGCATGGGCAAGTCCTTCACTCGCAATTGCTCATGCGCTTCGGCGTGAAACTCCGATTCAGTGTCCGCGTTGTAGTCGGGAGCGCCTTTGAGTAGAAATCTTGAAGGAGCGCTATAACAAGTGCTCATACATACATACATACATACATACGTATACATACATACATACAAAAGCGCCATCTATCCTTAATCGCCTTAATGGTCTCCAGTTTAGGCTCCCGTTCAGGCCTCCTTTCTGTTAACTTTTCCCTCTTTTGAAGAACACTGCATGCTCTAGAGCTGACTTTCTTCTTTTCCGTTCAATTCCATTAAACCCATGTCACATTCTTAACGACCTCCTCCTCCCTCCCCGTAAGGTCACCCCGTATACAACATTCGATCCAGTCCACATGACCTGACCTTACTGCAGAGTTGAGGCCTTTGCAAAGAGGGATTTTATTATTATGCACATGTTATGTATACCACTCTGTTTTGTTACTATCATTTATTGCTTTTGCAAACCTATTGTGCCTTTGCTGGAATAGTCTATAAAGAATATTCTTACTTAGGCCCTACTTACTTGTCATTCTCTTCGATTTATGCCATGATCATTATGCTAACGGCGCAAATGAAGTTATTCGATTAGATTAGATTAGATTAGATTGGATTGGATAAGGTAAGGTAAGGTAAAGTTAGGTCAGAATATTGGATCAGATTGGGTCTGATTGGATTAGACAGGATTAGATTGGATTAGATAAAGTAAGGTAAGGTAAAGTTAGGTCAGATTGGATTTGATTGGATTATATTGGATTGGGTCTGATTGGGTCTGATTGGATTAGATAGGATTAGATTGGATTAGATTGGATTAGAATTCGATTGGATCACATTGGATCAGACTGGATTTGATTTGATTAGATTTGGGATTAGATTAGATTAGATTGGGGATCAGATTGGATTGATTGGATTCCATTGAATTGATTAGATCAGAATGGATTAAACTGGGATCAGACTCAGTGCATATTTTAACTGTTTAACTACTGGGACAAATGTCCCAGTAGTTTTAGGATATGTCCCAGCAGTTTTAGGATATGTCCCAGTAGTTTTGGTGATTTGTCCTAGGTAATACTCTAATTTCATAACATTGGAATTACAGTAGGAGACTTTGTCCCACTAGTCAGTGGTGTAATATAAAGGGGGAAATTGTGTCTATTATGTACCCGTACGTAGAGAGTCAGGGTGGATTGAGGAGGAGGGGAAAATTTTTTGTGGAAAACACTCGTTACTACCCCCCTCGAAAAATTCTTCAAGCAAGAACTGTCATTACTAGCTCCCTGGAAAAATTGATGGAAAAACTGTATAGATACGAGGCGGCGTGGTACAAAGCATGATGGATACGAGGCGTCTGGAGAAAAGAAAAAAAAAGGTCATCAGAAATTTTGGCGGAAGTAATGAAGATAATTTTCCGCCGGACTGCTCTGAACGGGCGGCGCAACGACACGAACCTTAGTTACGCACTGTGCAACTAATGGAACCTTGAAAATTTTTGACCGTTACCCCCTTCCCCCCGGTCGTCAACTTTTCGAGTATGTTGGGCACTTGCCTGCATGGTGTGCGGTGCGGCATGGTACAAAGCACGAACCACGAACCCTAATATATACTTACGCCACCCACTGGTCCCAGTATAGTCAAAATCCGTTAAAATATGCGCTGATCAGACTGGATTCGATTAGATTGCTACAACAATTGATAGCTCGCGCGTCTATCATTCTCGCATGTGTTGTGCAATGACTTGAGTTCCCGACTTCCCATGCATGGGCATATGTATACGTCATGCAATATCCTTCGTCAGTCATACTATGCATAAGTCGAGGCATGCAGACGGACTACATGTATGTTATTGATGTAGTACAAGAGCCTCAGTCAAACGGCGTAGTGTATTGTAACAATGACAATTTATATAGCGCCGTAAATAAACAGCTCAGGAACCCCTTCACTCTTTGTCGATAAATGTGATCACTCTTCCGCCGATTATAACAAGTATAGTCTAACTTGTATAAGACAAAGACCACCGTGTATTCGTCACAACTGTCATGATATTCGTCGTCGTTATCCGATAAAATCAACATCCTCTGTTGAACGACTCAGTCTGTCTTTCAACCGATGGCTCCCCTTCAACCGTCTGCATGATGTCGCGGTTGGATCCTATACCCCATGGAAGGCCTGTGCCAGTTGCCGCTGCACGCAGTCGCCATTGAAGTCATTCGAGTTCAACACTCACTGTCGCCGTTTCTTATGAATAACTTTGGATGAACGTTTGTCTTTATTACTGCAGTCTAAATAACGGAATGTTCCTTCTAAATGTTGATCTGATTATGGCTTAGTTTTGATGTGCCATCCATTGATGCCTTGTGCATTAGATACCGAGGCGATAAGGTACTAATTAATAATTGTTAGTTATAACGAACTGCTGACCATGCTATTCTTTTACAGACTTGAAAGGTCGTTAGGTGTCGCGAGTCTATCTCTGTCGTAGCTTCGTTCGTGTATACCTCTGCATGAGCGCACTCAGGCAGCGATGTTTTGGTTTTCACAAGCGCTTGGAGACCATTCTGTTCGATCGTGACTTCATCTCTCAGGTCGGAAGTTTCTCTGATGTGGCGCTATACAAATTTACGATTTAAAGTACAGTTACAAAAACTTAATCGTCTTGAACCTAATAATCTCTTGAACGTCTTCGATACCATGACAGTTGTCATCATTTTACAGTATATAGATCAGTTTCATTTATATAGAAAGACAGACTGACAGTGTGATAGACTGACAGACAGACAGACAGGCAGACAGGCAGACAGGCAGACTGGCAGACAGGCAGATAGGCAGGTAGAAAGACAGACAGATAGATAGACAGACAGACAGACAGGCAGATAGACAGACAGGAAGACAGACAGACAGGTAGACAGACAGACAAACAGACAAGATAGTCAAACAGACAGTCAGACAGATAGACACACAGATAGACACACAGATAGACAGACAGATAGACAGACATACAGGCAGGCAGGCAGACAAACAAACATGCAGGGGCAAAGCCTCATGGTAGTACTAGTTTGGACATGTTGAGTCTGTGTTGTGAACGTGTTTCGTCTCCATATCTCATCTATGACTTCCTTGAATTGATTGGATTATGAGTCTATAGATGTTGGGTCGCCATCGACAGATAGCTTATGCATTATCAAATCCGCACTGTAGAAATTATTACATTAAGTTCTTCCTGTCTATATACTATGAGGCCTTAGCAGCAGAGACATAAACACCTTCAACATAATATTCTTCATTTGACTCTCCAAAATCGGTTTTCCCATGCACTGCAGAAGTCATTTCAATACCTTATAAATTGTCTTCACAAACAAGGCTGGTATTTGTAGAGAGAGGTCGAACCTTCTCTGAGTCGGGTACTGTATACATATAGGGTCCTTGAACAAGTCCTTCACTCACAATTGCACAGAGCCGTTGATTGATGCTTGGTCATTAGATAGTGGCGCTTAACAATAATGTGCATCGCCGACTGTTATAGAAGATAACTTATAGTCGTTAAATAGAATATCCTTTGGGGGCCCAATAGCGCATTGGATAACATCTGGCACAGAAACCGAGAGGTACCGAGTTCGAGCCCCCGTTGGGCGGATATGCTTTGTAGGCTGCTATTAGCGCCATTGTATTGCAGGCTGTCTGTTCTGTTAGTAGTTAAGATTTAAATTGCATAACATGTAAATGTACAGCGCAGTGCGTTTGTCAGGCGCTTATTAAAGAAAAGATATTATTATTATTATTATTATTAATAAATGCGCCTCTGAGTAGTTCCCTTGAAGAGAGCGCTATGTATACAGATTCAAGAAATAAATAAATAAATAAATAAATAAATAATAATAATAATAATAATAATAATAATAATAATAATAAGGGCTGTTAACAATTAAACAAGTTTTAATAGTTTATTAATTAAGTAATAGAGAAAAATAATAATCCTTTAAACTTTCATGTTAGCCAAAATGCTGTTTGCAATTGCATGTTCTTACAATAAAGGATATTCTATTCTATTTATTAATAAATAACGTGTGATTAAATGTATTCCCCAATAAGTATAATGACAAATACAAAATTAACATTATTCATTGTTTATCTCTGAATAATATTATTAATATTTATTGCTAGTTAGTAGTTACTACTTACTTAAAATGCCCTAGTTATTTGTTCAAAAAAGTAGACTACTTTATCTGTTCATATACATGTCTTCCTTCAACCAACTGCGTGAACAAACCAGCATGTTAAGTTGTTAACGCTGGTATACGTTCTAGCATGGGCGTCGAGAGCCACGGCGGGCCCCGGGGCAGACACTTCTCAGCGTCCATCAGGGCCCCTTGATTTTTCAATTTTATCTGTAAGTCCGATGTCTGATGTAAGGATGAAAAAACCTATCAAACTATATTAAGGAATAATATTAATAATAGTAAGAGTAGATGTAAAAATCAATTTCTGGTAGGTCCATTAGCCTCGCCAGATCTATCTGAGTCATCTTGTCCGGCGATTTCATTAACAGGCATGAAAATGCTTCCATACCCATTTTCAGGCTTCACGTCAACTTGACCTGTGACAGTTGTCGCATTATAAAGTCCAATTTCAGGAGGTGCGTATATGTCACTTGCAATGTCTGCATAGACTACATCAACAACTCGCTCTGTGCCATGATCATCAACTCCACTACTACCGGGTACTGCTACTACTAGCGATGATATTGTCAGCTTGATTTGCTGCATCATTCGCTTTTGATGAAATTGAACATCAAAATTTTTTTTAAGGAGTGTCTGTCTATAGCTAATCTTTCTTTCCTTTTTTGAGCTCCAGATTTCTTATGGTAATTCATCGTCTAATTTGTCATCATCTTAAAGGAATACAGCCTAATATAAAATATTGGTAATTTGGTATTATGATAACTTATGTTCTGTATATCCAGTTGCAAGTTCAAGTATTATTTATTTGGATAATAACTCAAATTTCAATTCGAAAATTTACATCCAGTAAAAGATTTTATGGCTGCCAGAAAATCAATAATCTATTCTAGGCCGACTGCTGATGAATCCCAAATATAATACTGATAAGCACAGTGTTTTTAAATTAAAGTTATTCAACTATAATATGACCGCAACTGCTACAGTTGTGACTTGAATAACTGAAACTGTAGGATGGCCTTTATAAGCAGTAGCGTATACCTAGGATTTTACCATTATAGGGTGCGTAATGCGAAGTGCTAGGCCATGGCACGCATATATATGATTTTATAATATATTCGTTTATTGGTATGAAACAGGTAGACACACCGCTATCTGATACATGTGGTAATAGGAAAGTTTAGAATGAGTGTAGTGTTTTTAGTCATACAATGTCAGATTATATCACCAAGAGAGCTTCTATATAGGACTCTGCATGGGGATAAACTGTCTATCTTTCGGAGGCAATGTGTAGCTATGTGAATTCTGGTGGAATAATTATGGAATTCAGTCAGTAGGCCTAATCGAAATTTGTCTGCATTACTTAACTTTGCACAGTAACAGCTAGAGCGAAATCATTCTGATGACCAACGTCTGTTCTCACCCCTAAATCCTTTTACTGGACAACTGAGACTGTGTTAAGTGACACAGCTACTAAATCATTTTCGTTAAAATTGCCAATAGAATTATCTGCAGTGCTAACTAACCTCTTCAGTCCAATTTCCACAGTCCCATTATTTTGTTACTGGCTTGCTTTTCTGGCAAAGAAATTCGATAGATCGGTTTATCTATTACAAAGCTTAATCACCTAGTTATTAAATTGAAGAATGTAATTAAAATCGTTTGAAAAAGTAAATGAATGGATTATAATTAGCGACTGTTTTCTTAACATGAATAACTACATAGACCGAGTAACATGAACACTGCAGCGTGTGTAGTGTGTACACTGTTGTAAGGCTTATAGAGAGACATTAATTGAAAGAGATATCCCAAGACTACGAGAGACAGACAGAAATACATGTATATATAGAGAGAGACCGACAGAGACAGACAGACAGAGACAGACAGACAGAGACATACAAGGCAGATATTATTTCCCACATTCCTTCGCCCTGGAGATGAGTGATAAAGCCGAGGTAAAGGGAATCATCCCTTGCCCTAAACTGTTGTGCATCTGAAAGAATCTTTGTGTACAACTGTGTTCGTTTCTACTGTGGGTCAAATACGATGACACATCGGGATTCGGGTGGCGTAAACCAAGGAACTCTGGATATTATTATGAAGTCCTTGCCTAAACAGACACTAGGCCTACACATACAATGTACGTCTGTGGCCCTGTGTATCATGTATAATGATTCACGAAGCATCCGTCATAATTATACAGACTGCATTGGCCAAAACCCACAGCTTTCTTCAGATTGAACAAAGTTTTAGACATTTCCGGGCCCCTGCCAGGGCCCCCTGCCAGAGAACCGGGCCCCGGGGCAGCAACCCCCCCTGACCCCCCCTCTCATCGGCCCTGCGTTCTAGTAGGCCTATAAGCAACGTGTTTTGTTGACAATATAACAGGCGGTCAAGCGGTCTTCGATTAATCGTTAAAAATAAATTTAATCGTTAAAACTAATTAACGATTAATCGATTAATTAATCGTTAACTTCCGCAGCCCTATAATATTAATAATAACAACAACAACTATAACAACAATAATAAATACAATTGGTCCCAGACACCCAAAGTGTCTAGTTCAGCGCAAAGCAATAGTTGTGCCGTAGGTATACGACACATCTTCAATATATGGCATGCCACAGCGCAGCTCATGGGGTTCAAACTGAGGACTCGGCGCTCAAGAGCCGACGAATTACCGCTCGACCAAGAGAGACGCCGGAGATTATAAGCGCTCGAAAGGCGAGATAAGAAGACATCGAAAGCGTTACGTAAACAATAAGACCACTTGTTCTGCCTGCCATGTGTGAAATGTGTTATCAATAGTAATGTCGCATATATATATTGATATATACAGAGACAGTGGACCACCTGTGGTGAATGCCATATTTTTACAATGTCTATGCATATATATATGTTTATGTATAAATATATTTATAGATATTTGATGGACGCCGCACAGTCTGGTTATAAGCGTGATGAAATGCTAATTCAGAGGTTGCGGGTTAGATCACTGATCAAGAGATAGCTAATAAAGAATCTTAAACCGTCTCTCCATTAAGGTTCTAGTAATTAACCTGTATGTTGAATGTAATAAGTAGGCCTATATATAGGCCACCCGATCAGAGATAAGACGAGCAGAGGATTGACTGGCCACATAAGCCGAGGCTGAGAAACAGGTGCGCTGCTGACTCGAGTTTTGGCGTATACCTTATAGATCAACAGGTTATAAGACAGATCCCCAGAAACAGTGACAAAGAGACTGACACAGACAAAGAGATGAACGTAGACAGAGAGAAAGAGACAGATAGAAAGAGACAGAGAGAGTGACATGTAGAAATAAAGTTAAGTGAAACAGAGAGAAAGAAACAGAGAAAGCCAAAGGAAGACAGACACACAGACACACAGACAGACACACACACAGACATTTGGATGCAAGCATCACCATTCTTAATCGGCGTGTTATAGGTATATGTGCATATAACTCCGCCACTGTTCCCTATGTATACCTGCGGTAGTGCAAGGAGGAAGGGCAATACTAATTAACTTATATCTACGACACAGTGTCGTTAAACAGTAGCTAACCAAAGAAATATGTACACTTGGCCGCACAAACAGAGGTACATGCACAGACAAATACACAGCTGCAATGCATATAAAATGTTTGTCAACATAATGCTTGTATACAAAGCGGCGCTTCAAAGAACTCCGCAATCTTATGGACGACAATCTCCTATCGCAGTCAGCGCTACACACACAGAGTCTATTGTATACGTAGACTTATATGATATAATGCATTTATTAAGCGCTATACTATTTAGTGCCTCAGATATCAATCGATGGCGCTGGGCAATGGCGAGTGAAGAACGGTCCTTATACATCACAGTAATCGTCTCAGCCGTGCTGGGGTCGGGAGCGCTCATGAGTAGTAACCTTGAATGGGCGCTATATAAATCTTCGTAATGAATGAATGAATGAATTTGATGTATAGTGCATTATTGTAATGGCGCTACAGAAGCAAGAAGATTGGTTTAGATCAGAAGTTCTTATGAAGTTAAGTGATATAAAGAGCTTTTCCTATATTATTATTATCAGAGATGGGCGCAATTAGTTAAATTATTTATCGTTTAGAATTAGAATTAGCAAAATCTTGTGTATACCTCATCAATTAGAAACAGAATTGGCCAAACCTATACAAATAGCTAATCGATTGGTCAAATTGCTAATCAATTAGAATTAGAATTAGCTGTTTGTCTAATCGATTAGGTAATCGATTGGAATTTAATCGATTAGTTACCCATCTCTGATTATTATTATGCCGCTGAACAATTGTGAGTGAAGACTTGCTCCAGGAGACAATAACCGTCTGAGCGGACGACCCCCTACTCTCCGCGTCACAAGCCGAGCACTCTAACCACTCGGCTATCGTGTTTCACGATATCTGTATACGATATCTACGTATCGCCCACTCTCTGCCACTTCGCTGCGTCCTCTTCGATCCTCTGATCGGCTTGACCTTTTTGTTCCCCGTGTCAGGACTGCGATGGCTCAATCCAGATCCTTCGCCTGCATAGGTCCTTCTCTGTGGAATGGACTTCCTCCACCCGTTCGCTCTGCCATCCTTTCTGGTATAGTCTCTCCTCATCTTTTTCTGAACTAAAATCCAGCCTTTTCCCTCGGGTTGCTCGCACTGGGAGCGCTTCTGAAAGGCTATTGCTGTGAGAAGCGCTTTATAAATAGCCAAATACAATACAATACAATACAATACAATACAAAAGACGCTCTATAAATGTTTACTGCAATTATAGTTTGAAAAACTTATGGGGCAAGGTTGAGGCGAGCGATGCTATGTATGTAGATATGTGATATCTCGTTAGATATATTAGACACGATATTGTAAACTTCAGAGACTAAACAAGAAGAAGAAGAACAGTCCCTTAAGCTATAGCCCTGAGGCAGCCATATGTATTAAGTTTTAGCTATTTCGTTTTCTTAGCCTCGGCGTACAAACGCGGGTGGTGGCCAGTCCTCTCCCTCGCCGTCTCATCTTCCCACCGACAGTGTACGGTCGGTGTACTCATCATAGCTGTTGGCCAAACGGCGCAGGTGGAGCAGAAATCTCGGCACACAAATTTCTGCCCTTGCGAGGATTTGAACCCCCCCCGACTTCTCGGGCACCCAAAACCACCGCGAACCTCTGAACAAAACACATATTTAACAGCATAAACCCCAGTACTTAGCCTAACTTAGGGTGTGGGGGTAGTCACTACATATAGGCTGAACGACTTAGCCCTCCATTCCTTTGGAGTTAGAACACGATACACTAACACCAGATTCAGTCGAAATTCCTTTTAAACACGTGAGGAATGTCTCTGGAAGTGACATTACATTATTATATCATTATAAATTTCCGATTACAATTTTAATCACAATCACGCTACTGAGGAATTTCTATCAATTCATTACTATATATGATTGATTGATTTTAGGTATTTCATAATAGTCAAGTTATAATTGTTTTTAATTGTTATATGCATTGTGCTTCTGGAAATAAAAAGTTGTCAGTTGTCAGTACTGTTGTCAGATTGATTTATTGATTTGTTGGTTGGTTGGCTGATCGATTGATTGATTGATGATCCGATCCTGTGTTACTGTGTATGCATCCATTCATCAATTCACGTGCACGCATACGGTACATGCAAAAATATATGCATAGGCCTAAATGAAATAATTCACTCTGAGAATTTATATAGCGCCTCTTCAGGAGACCTACTCAGAGGCGCACATGCGCACATACGCATGCAGCCAACAAGTTTAAGGGCACTTCACATAGACTATATATAGAAATATACACTGTCATCCATTCGCTAATACACTCAACCAGAGGCGAAACTCTGTACATAACTTAGGCGGGGACAGATTTGGGGGCTGGATTTTTGCATTTGGGGGAACAGAGGGGTTCCAGTCAAAACTTTGGGTGGAAAGTCCCCCTCTGTCCCACCATGATTTACGCCACTGCACCCAACCACCCAACTACCATTGCCCACACACATGCAACCGAGCAAGTGAGCGGTCATACATAGTGACGAACTTATATATATATAGTGTCAGTGTCTCCTGCACGCGCAGAAAGGCGTCCACCCAACTGACACCAATATACACGCATACATGCATGGCGATGCCAATGTCTGGATAGTGTCTTCAGCAGAGGCCAGACTCTCCTCAATGCACGGCTTCTCTTGTCTCTGTCTGTGTGTCTGTTTAATTGTATGTCTGGATCCGCGTGCATGTGCCTCTGCAGACCGCTGTCCATCCTTTCCTTTTCCCCGTCTGACATCTGACTTTTATAGCGCAACTGTTTCCGTGTCTGTCAGTCGTGAAGTGTTCGTCCTCCTCTCTGGCGGCGTCTGTGTATCTATGCGTGTGCTTATTCGTCTCTGTCTCTCTGTCTGTATATGTGTCTCTCTCTTTGTCTGGCCTCCGGACTGTCTATCCGTCTATCTGTCTATCTGTCTGTCTGTCCGTCTATCTGTCTGTCTGTCTGTCTGTCTGTATGTCTGTTCATAGATATGCACTATATAGAAATTCGTCTATATTATTAACATCGCAGTGTTCATGTATACATATATATTTCATTTGATCTATATAAAATTCTCGTGTATCTTATAGTTACGTCAGCAGAATATAGTGTTTTCTGTTAATATCGTAAACAGAGGAGCTAAATAAACTGCAAAGCAATATAGGCTTAACTTAATTGTCCTTGGTAACATCTGTTCCGCTCCCCATTGGCTGGGCTTCATTCCACCTCTGACCATATGGTCATATGAGGAGCGAACACCACTGTTACCCCAGTCTAATTCCAGGCGATGAGGTCACTGCATGGGTGGTGGTTAAGCAAAATTTGATAGTGAATCAAAAGCCAGTTCATAAAAATTTTCTTCTGGTCTTCATCTTCCGGAGCTTGCCTGAGACGTGCACTATAAGTTGAGCCACAAGAACTTGTAGTTCACTTACTTATACTGCATTTCTTACAAAATTTACTGTATTTGTCACCAACTTGCCCGAGGACGCATGACCAGTCCTCTCACCTGATCATCCCATTGACACTGTAGTTTTAACGAGTTCGCTAGGCTGCGCATGCAAGTCTGGTAGACACTTTTCAAACAACTTCTGCCTTGGATGGGATAACACAGATTTCTCGTTTGAAGGTCCAGCACTCTGAGGGGAGGGGTCAGTGGCGGCACTACACCAGGGCAAGCAAGGGCAAATGCCCTGGTAAAAAGCCTTTGCCCTGGTCGTTGCCCTGCCAGAATTTATGCCCTGCCGAGAATTTATTTGGGCCATAAATCGCCCCTGCACTGGTTACTTGTATGATTGCCCTGGTTATGCCCTGGTTATAAAAAATGTCTGGCGCCGCCACTGGGAGGGGTCTGGGGCTGGGGCTGAAATGCCAGAAAATGTCCAGAGTCTTCATTGTGTCCGTGAGGGCAAAATTTTAATGTTTTGCGGACCGCACAATAACAAAGTCTGCACAATAGAGACCAGAGCAGCTTTGTTTCTCTCAACTTTGTCATTGTGCGTTTCGCTAGGCTGCATGTATAGCCAAACTGAACCTTGCGGCTGACCGCACACTTTCAAAAACTCTCGAGCTCTGCTGTTCTCTGGCCAATTGTTATCTAGATTTAGAAATTCGAATAATAGTATTGTATTGTATCTATCGATTTATATAGAGCCTCTCGCAGTGCACACCAAGTAGAGCTTGAGACAACGAAAAGAGGCACTTGGCCCACCAGTTAATAAACAGGAACGTGTCAAAGGAGGAAGCTGGAAGTAATATAGAATCTCAATAAGTAATCTGAACGGTTTGTATTTTTTGAGAGCTGTTAAAATCTTTAAGTATTTGCGTAATTGCGTAACCCTAGTTACGCACCTGGTGCACCCGATATATATATATAGTCTACAAAGCAGAGTGAACTAAGTATTAACTCCGCCACTGATCGTACTCTGTCAGTGCCAGTCCCAAGCTTGTCAGTGCCAGTCCCAAGCCTGGATGAAGGAGGAGGGCGACGCTAACGATCTTTGTTATCACACAGTGTCGTTAAACTGAAACTACTACTACTAAAGTATTCTGTAACCGTGAACGGTGATGTCCAATTTGTTACCTTTGTTGTGGTGACAAGCGGAACTTGACCCTCCTTGCCCTTTGCCCGATGACCCTTCGTGTGCCCCTGCCGCGGCCGCAGACGACGATCCTCCGCGGTCCTTGCACGCCTTGTACTGTTCACCCGGAAATGACGACACCGACGAAGCGGAAGTGGACGAGATGGACGAATCCATCTGGTGGTGGTGACCGACGACGTGAGCCACGTGACCGGAAGAGGAGGCCGAGTAATCCGGAAGTAGGCACGGACCGCCGCCGCCGCCGAGCTTCGCGTGCTGCTGCTGGTGGCAGTTTCCGGTTACGGAGCGAGCCTCGAAGGCGTCGTAAGAGCCTCCCGTCTGGAAGGCCGACATCGAGGCAGCTGAAGGTCCAAACGGGTTCAGCGGTCCTCCACCGTTCGACGTTTTGCGCGAACTATACGTGTAATCACTCGGCGTAGTCGTTGCTGAATTGACTAAACTGTGATGAGCCCCAGAGGACGGCAGACCGTCGTAGTAGTCAGAGGGGTAGACCCCGTGGGGAACACCGGACCCTCTCATCCCTCCTACTCCTCCTATTCCCACGGCCATGTGGCCATCGCTACTCAGAATGGGCTCGTTGCCCAGGGGACCGTAAGAATCTGGGACGGGCGGTGGGTACTGTGAGAAGTACCCGGGGTTCTGGGTTTGTTCGAGGATTCCGCCGTAGCTGGCGGGGTGGAACGGAGGGTACGGCTCGTCCGGGGAGTCGACCCTGCCGATTTCGTTGGGGTAGGTCTCCATCAGAGGGAAGCCATTCATAAGGAAGTCCAGCTGGGGGCAGGACCCGTCAGCGGCCGGCTGCATCGCCGACTCTTCTTTGACTCGAAGGAGACTCTTGACGGTAAACGACGTCGCGAGCTCAGAAGAAGTCGGGGCCGGTAGATGGTGTTCTGCTGGGCCACCCCCAATCGCCTGCATTACCCCGCTAGACCCTCCACAGCTTACCTCCATTCCACACGGATATACGATAACCCTCCACAAGTCACACTGTAACGAGGCCTGGTTTTAATCCGATAACTTCTTCGCCGGTAATGTCGCAGAAGAAAGCGGGCACGCAGAGTTCAAGGTCGGCCGACGAAACGTTCCCTGATCGGACCTCGAAGCCAAAAAGCGTCCTTGGCAACCAGACCTCGACAACAATTCAAGTCCCAACATCTCTGGACAAGCTGCCCCAACCGACCGACCGAACGCCAATACTCAGCCTTCCTTCCAGATGATCTGGTCACCTGTTTGAATCTGCGCTCAAAAGGGAGCAAGTGACTGTGCCACAGGTTCTACCAACGACAGAACAGACACCCTTCCGCGAGAAACAGACAAACGCAGAACGGGGCCTCCCAAGTCGACTAACTTTTCCACTGCAACCGGACTACGTCGCCACAACTCGCTCAACTCCTCTCTCCACCGGGATATTTCACCGGCGCTCGCACGCTCGTCCTACCGACCGATCGGCCGTGGTGCGCCTGCCTGCCCGCCTGCGCTCCCGCGTGCTTGCCTCCCGCGTCGTAGCTCGCAACGTTTACCGGCTTAATGGCCGTAAGCGCCGCCCTGTCGAGCTCGGTCCCTATCGCGTCTAGCGTATGTCAATACGCAGTGTTTACGCGCGCTGCCCATCCGTCAAACCCATCTGGTTGGCCGTACGGTCGGCGGCCGCAGGCAAACACGCGCCCTGTCGCCGGCTGATCGATTAGGGACGGACGGACGCCGGGGCACCATGCGCCGATGCATGGGGAGCGAGGAGGCACTTTTTCGATTGGAGAAGAAGAAGTCGCCGGCGACTGGAACGGAGCTTGACAGGACCAGCGGGGGCTGTTTGTCGTCGACGTGAGTCACTTGATGGGTCGGTCGGTCGCTCCGTCGGTCGTGAAGGGAATGACAAGCGCCGACGACGCCGACGCCGCCGCCGCCGATGCATGCCCAACGAAGGTGACCGTAATCGGAACTGAACGACCACCAGAGACAACGAAGAAGAAGAAGAAGACTTTAGGAAGAAGAACCGAAGTCGAGATAATAATATATAGATCATATAATCTGAGAGACACATTAGACTACTGCTGCTGCTGCAGTGTCATATATATGGACATGCGTCAAAAGTCGACGCAATAGATTGACAGATTATATATACAGCACTAGATATATACAGATTAAGTTGATACAGATTCTCCAAGGAGAGATTAGATGTTAGTATAAAATCAGTCCATTGTAATTGTAATTAGAATAATTAATATAGCATCGTCAGCAGCAAGCTATACCTCCAGGGTGCTTTGCAATGTCAACCGTCAAGCTATGAGCAGAGGATTCAGATTATAGATACATGATACAGATACAAGAGACAGATACAGGAAGATCTCTGGAGTCTACACATAGGACTCGACTGTCGTCATTCTACAGACATAAAAAACTATGGCACCAATATAATAGTCAATGAAGGTTAACCATATACAGCAGTTAGCCTATATAGTGAAATGATTAGACAGTATACATAGGCCTATAGAACCACTGTAGAATTCAATCGATGATAAAACTGTTCATAGTTTAGAAAGCAACGCTAACAAAAGATTCGGACTATATATATGATATGTCATACATAAAAGAGAAAGACTAGGTTTTATGGTGCTAAATTTTATTAATTAATTAATTACGTGGTGTCGTATCACGTTAAATTACAAGGGAATGGAATGAAAGTTCCGGATTTTCTTAATAATGTTCTGTTGGGAACGTTTTGAACTCATGTTTCGTTAGTATTTTTGAATGGGAAACCATGCGTGAACATGCCTGTTACAGAAGCGAGGATCAGCTCTAATATACCCTTAGGGCATGACACCAAAGCCACAGGCAAAGGGTCGAATACCCATATCTGGGCACTTGACCCCGCTGTTGACTCCATTTCCCCGGAGTCATTAAATATCATTCGAGTTACGTAACTATATATAGGTATACCAACTAAGATATACAATTGTTTAGACGGAAACTCGAATAAGCATATATAAACATATACATGGGGTGCTCGAAAGTGTAGTGGCTATAGCGAGCTGGACTGTCAATCGAGAGGTCGGGGTTCAAATCCCCGCCAGGGCAGAAATTTGGTTCGAGATTTCTGCTCCACCTGCACACCTATAGCTATAGCCATGGAATTCGGCTACAATAAGTACAGTAGTACACTAACTGTACACTGTCGGTGAGAAGATGAGACGGCGATATAATAAATAATGCCGAGGCTAAGAAAATGAAGTCGTTAACATTGTATATATACCCATGGCTGTCTCGGGGCTATAGCTTAAGGGACTACACTTCTTCTTCTTCTCTTCTTTTCAGTTACACATGGATATGGACAGAAAAATATATCATATGTGTCGAGTATCAAGCCTGGCGAGTCCGAAAAATGCAGACTGAACTATTTCTAACATGTCTCCGGCGAGCTGCGGAAGGTGAGGACCAGCAGAGAGAGTGACTCCGTGGTCCGCAATGAACAACCCCCCGAACCAATGACTGGAACAGACGCACGTTCACCTATACATGTATATGACCATGCACTTGGATTATGGAGTTGTGGTGGAGAAGGCTCTGAAGACCATGAAATTCGGTTTCCATGTATACTGCATGGAGGAAGGTATATAACGATAGAACAACCTGCAGTATAGGCGTCGCTAACTCCGCCATGTATAGTATATACTCGTACTCTGGTAGTGCCAGTCCCAAGCCTGGAGAAATGAGGAGGGTGACGCTAATCATCTATATGTTATGAAACAGTATCCTTAAAGAGCAACCAACCATGCAGCAGACGTCGCATCGTCAACACGTTTATGAGCTCAGCTGATTTATATATCATCAGAAGATGTATACGGGCATAGAACGCTGAAAACTCCCTGGTGCACGATGAATCCTCTCCGGATAAGTTTTGAAAGAGAGGAATGTGATGAGAACTTTGACCGATGATGACAATTGTTTTTTGTTATCCAAATTGTAAGATTATCAAATATTGGTGACATTACTGCAGAGGTGTCTCATCGTGAAAATTGGGGTATATGTATACATGCGTCCCTCCCTTTATGTCCCTTAGAATGGATGTATGTCTGTTCATGCAATGATGCAAGCGTGTAGAATTATTGGAGATCTGTGAAAATGTTCTGAGGGCATCTCTGAGTTTAGATGGATATCTTGAAAGAGTATATAGGCCTATAATTAATATATATATAATTATGCAAATTCTCTAAATGAAGAAACGAATCTATTAATAATAGTTATGATAATAATCTTCGTTTATTATTTCAAACTGACACATCGCAGTATATATGATTACAATTCATATAGTATGAACGGATGATCACAAGTTATTACAGGAGTCGAATTTCACTGTTTGGCACTTTGGCAGCCATGCAAGGCGCCCATCACGTCCTATGCTGCTCATTTTACCAACGCCATCTGGCGAATGAAAGACTGAGATGGCATATAGCGGTAAGCGTGCACATGCATTTTCTGCTCTTTTTGCCAGAGTGGTATACCATTACACCAGGAATCGAACTCCCAACACGTGTCCTTAAGTTCTCTATGTGATTGCCTTTTATCTGCCTGCGCCTTGGCTGACTAACCTACTCACTCACTTATTCTCTGCGCGGTTGATTAGATGAATATGAGAAGATTAGAGTAGTTGGCTAATTGGTGAAATTAAGTCTTTGAACGTTGGCTGCAGACGATAAACCACTCAACCTTCTTAATTAAGCAGCGATATGACGCAGACATATTAGCAACAGCACTTGAGAGCAATGCCCCCACCACTCCTGCCCCCACTCTCACCTCCCCACGCCTCTCCCCAGCTTGGTCGCAAGGCAACAAAGACCTCAGTTATCAACGTGCGATAGCCATCTCAAGTAGATCACCAGTCGCAAACGCGAGAGACGCTCGTGTCGACCGAGGCCGCTCTTCGCAACATCTCGAAGACAAAGATGGCTTATTGGTATCGCAAATCGTTCGCTAGCACAAAGAAAGACTTAAATCAAAGCCGACTTTGCCTGTGAAGTTGTTATTATGAAGTGTGGAGACCTCTCTGATCATAGCGTCTCTACAGCGGTACCAATAGACTCCTTTTATGCCCGGCTCAAATGCCGACATCCGTTTATTATTATGATATATTATCTAACACCTTGTGGACAAAGTGCAGCATAATGTTTGAGTAGTACTTTGCTGCGATTGGTCCACAGCTAACCAATCGAAGCGCTCAATCTGTTGCCATGGAAATCGGTCCCGAGATTGAATTATGGAATAGCTGTACTTTGAGAAGAAATTGAGAAATATAGTTTACGTGAATTGATTACATAATTATTACAACATTTTCTTCAGTGTGCATCTTAACATTGCTGCATCCAGCTATCTATTGAATTAAACTGCTTTGGATCTGAAGCATATTCGTAACACAAAATGTATCAAGGATATCTCTTGTTTAACTTTGGATCTGAAGCATAATTATTCGTAAAACAAAATGTATCAAGGCTAGATTCTACTTAGTTTTGGATCTGAAGCATATTCCTAACACAGAATGTATCAAGGATATAGGCCTATTCTGCTTAGTTTTGGCTCTGAAGTATATTCGTAACACAAAATGTATCAAGGATATATTCTGCTTAGTTTTGGATATGAAGCATATTCTTATAAAACAGAATGTATTAAGGATATATTCTGTTTAGTTTTGGATCTGAAGCATATTCGCAACACAAAATATATCAAGGATATATTCTGTTTAGTTTTGGATATTCGTCACACAAAATGTATCAAGGATATATTCTGCTTAGTTTTGGATCTGAAACATATTCGTAACACAAAATATATCAAGGATATTTTCTGTTTAGTTTTGGATATTCGTCACACAAAATGTATCAGGGAATCAGGGATATATTCTGTATAAATTTGGATCTGAAGCATATTCGTAACACGAAATGTATCAATGATATATTCTGTTTAAATTTGGATCTGAAGCATATTCGTAACACGAAATGAATCAAGGATATAATATTCTGTTCAAGAGAAAGATTGCTCCAACTCCCAACACATGAGAAAGATCGATATGAGCGAATCGCTGTATACGGGAGAGCGGAATCAACAGGTGCTGAAGAGCGCAGTGGTCGTCGACATGGCTGGCTGAAAGCCAGCGCAGTGTCTCTCGCATGTAGTTTGAAACATGCAAGAATTTAGATTGGTCAGATTCCAAGCGCGTTATGATGAAGAGATGAAAAAGGTTTCTGCATGCAGCATCATGTGACAGGTTCCGCTGAATGGATATGTATACGAATGAATGATCTCTACTATCCTTAGTCATTGCGCCATCGGTTGATGCCTTGTGCATTAGACACCGGCGCAATAGAAGTTGCTAATTACATATACGTTGTCATACCCATTGCTCTACTGTATACTTGTAAGTCAGTGTCTTTTATGTCCTCATTTACATACACATATACATGCATGGATCGATCGATAGAATATAAGCGTGCTGGACTGTCAATCGAGAGGCCGGGTTCAAATCCCCGCCAGGACAGAAATTTTGTTCGAAATTTCTGCTCCACCTGCACCCTGGGGAAACGGACATTATTCCCCTGGACATTATCCCTCCGGACATAATCCCCGGACAAAATCCCCCCTCAAGCAAGGACATGATCCCCAGGCTACGATATAATCGTATAATATTCTCGATTACACTTTAAACGTTTATTACACTATAGTCTGCCCAAAATTGTCCAAAATTGTTAACAGCAGAAGCAAAATGATGAAAATAATTGTTGGCCTAAATGGAAGTTTGATTGGTTGATTAAACTAATTCTAACCAATATATAATTGTTTCCGTAAATAGAAGCTGGATTGATTAAACTAAGTCTGTGTTTCAATAGAAGCTGGATCTATTAAGTTTTTTGCTTAAATAGAAGTTGGATTTACGAAAATAATTCTTGCCTAAATACAGCATGGATTGATGAAAAAATTCTTGGTTAAATACATTAACAAGTCTTTCAGTTAACAACTCAACGACATTAACACGTCTTAACGTCAAATCTATATATGACACAAACAAGTCTTCACTTTATAACTGAATAACCCATTGACGCTAACAAGTCTTAAGTTTCGAACTGAATGACACTAGCAAGTCTTAAGTTTAGGCCTACACCTGAATGACATATATAGCGAACAAAAACAGGGCAATTAAGGTTTATCAATGACATGCATGAAATAGGCTAATTGCACAGAGGGGGGATTATGTCCAGGGGATAATGTCCTACACCCTACACCCTTAGCCAACTCAGCTATAATGAGTACACTGACCGTATACAAGTAACTTCGTCCAAGAGACTTGTTTGAAACTTTGAATACACCAGAGCTCTTTGTAAAATTCTTAGTTTCTAATTCTCTTTAGTCTTGAAATTTCTGCAATATCCCGTTGCCAACTCATATAGCTCCTGTCAGAATGCTTTGTTCGTCTTGCTTTCGCATTATTATCCGTGAAGATGTGGTATAACATCGTCTCATAATTATAATCTTGACTTCCCTGGTTGTCTTTATTATTTCTCTGCATGCTTCTCTATATCCTACTCATTTTCCCTATGCATGCTTGTGAGTTGCGTCCGATTCTATATGCATGTCTTTTTCGCTGCTGCCATGCAGTATAGGCCTATTATGCTCGTCACAGCTCGTGGTAAAAGTTCCTCTTGGAATAAACGTGTTAATATAAGAAAACGTGTAAGAAGCACTTATAAGTAACGATCAGGCCCGAATTAAGGGGGGTGTTAAGGGTGCTGCAGTACCCCGGCCCACAGTTTTGAGGGGCCCACATTTTATAAATATGCGCATGGTAGACCGGTGGTCGTCAGAGGAGGGCCTTTCGAAGGTAATCACAGCACCCGGGCTCGCACAAGCCTTAATGCGGCCCTGGCAACGACGAAGATGACTGTAGATAATGCAACTTGGCTCAGAGACTCTGCAGCATCCATGCCATCTGTCAGCTTTCGACGGGAATCCGTTGGTTGGTTCCTCGTGTGTGCGAGGGCCCGCTATACGGGATATTCTTTCAGCTTACTGCAGTATATTCGTTCGTAACGACACTCAACATCATATTGGCTATATATAGCGCCGAGAGCACCTCTGAGTAGGTCTCTTGAAGAGGCGCTATATAAATTATCAGAATGAATGATTGGTGATAATTGTAATTGTAATCGCTAATTCATTTAGCGCCACTTTAGAAAAACAAATCAGAAGCGTGTCTGACCTGGCAACACAAGACCACGATCAATATAAACTCAACAGTTTTCAGGCGAATACGGAGAAAGGTAAAGAAAAGGTCAAGAGGTTAAAATCTCAAGCATCAAAGAACCTATATAATTCTTAAGATGCATGGGCCGACATCGTAATCGTAATCGTAAACTCCACATTTATGGAGCGCTACTCTAAAGCTAAGCGCAGGGCACCAGCTTATTCACGAGCGCTGCGTCGTATCAGAAGGGTTGTTCAGAGATGTCCAGTGGAGGTCCAAGTCCGGTTGCCAGAGACATCGGAGAGAGAGGAGGGCCAGGAGGCAGAGGAATTGTTAATTGTGGGGCGCGGTGGTGCATGCATACAGGTATGTTCGGTGCCTTACAGCCGGAGGGTTGCGGGTTCGAATCCATCTCAAGCCGCCGCGTAGGGACCCTGGGCAAGTCCTTCACTCGCAATTGCTCATGCGCTTCGGCGTGAAACTCCGATTCAGTGTCCGCGCTGTAGTCGGGAGCGCCTCTGAGTAGAAATCTTGAAGGGGCGCTATATAAATATCTGAAATGAAATGAATGAATGAATGAATGAATGTTAAGGCGGGTTTCGTTGAGGACGAAAAAGTCTGCATGGTAGGCGGAGTATTAGATGGATTATAGTCATTATACAGAGTATATAATAGCAGCATAACTTATGTACTGGGCCGCGAAAGTTTGGGTGGGTGGGACCAGTGCCGTTTTAAGGCCTAGGCACGCGAGGCACGTGCCTAGGGCCCCGCGCAACAGGGGGGCCCCGCGGCGGCCCAGAAACAAAAACTAAATCGCGACCTGTAATATTACTGAACAGTATTATAAGGTCTTACAATTCTGCAAAGTAAGAACAATATTAAACAAGCGTATTCATATTTAGTTAACTATAATTATTGGTAGGCCTAATGAGCGCAGTCTGCGCAGAGCGCTATAGAAGTTATACTGAAATAAATCTAAACAGGTCGACGTGACCTAAATAGGTCACTGCATGAGATGGCGAACCCGCTTATAATTTTAACGCTTGGCGCACGCTGTCCACACAGCTTCCTACATTTTTTGTTCGCGTTCATTCGTCTGCTTTTTGCAACTTTATAAATGAGCAGCTCTATACCTCAAAAAATGTCAAAGAATTTTTTATGCCTTGGTAGGTTAATATTAATTTTTAATATGAAATCTCTCTCACCTCCTATAGGCCTATTCTAGTCATATTCTAAATTATTTCAAATTATAACAAAGTGTATAGATCATTTCTGGAAAGTTCTGCAAATGACACTGTTATGGATGCGAGCACAAATATAGAATTCAGACCTACTTGCCAATCACGGACTCATTGATCAATTAACCAAACAGACGCGGAGAAGCTTATGGAGTTATTAAGAAATCAGGAGCAGATTTATATTCTTAAAGGTCCGTTTAAATGCTGAACAAATAACAGAATACTGTAAAAAGCTTTCAAATTTCTATCCTCAAGATCTTGACCGACACGAACTAATTTCAGAATGTGAACATCTGAAATACTATAATTATTTATGTCAGTGTCATTTGCAAAACATCAGCGCCATCTATGTCAATAATCTATGCCACGGTAAAGAATAACAATCTGGAATCAACGTTTCCAAACGTTGAAATTGCAATACGAATGTTTCTGCCAATGATGGTGACAAACTGTAGCCTACCGGTGAACGTTCTTTCTTAAAACTTAAATTTAATTAAGAGCAAGCTTCGCAGACGTATGATGTAAGAATGATTAAACTAGCTTCTTTCATGATCATAGAATCAGATGTGTTGGATTATTTGAATTTCGGTGATATTAAATAAGACTTTGCTCAGAGCAAAACACGAAAGCGATGTTTTAAAAATGTCCAGACAATCCATGTAGCCTATTATAGCAAACGTTTACTCATTACAATCTCAGTTTGAGTTATTTTGTATAACAAATTGACAATAATAATTATTTTAACGTAATGTTAAACTAAACATTTATTTTTCACTTGTAGTATCCTATCCTATGTTAGCTGTGTTAGCAGTTTATTACTAGGCTATATTAATATATTTAACAAAATGACATATGCACATGCAATGCATTCATGCAATACTCTATATCTGAGACTGAGAGAGTGCATGAGTCGGCAATTGAGTTAAGTTTAAAGTTAGGGTTTGTGCCTAGGGCCCCCAAACTTCTTAAAACGGCTCTGGGTGGGACAAAGGTATCTGTGCGCAGCAGAGCGAAGAAATCTATACGGTCATGGATGGAAGACAGCGACTCGTTTAGCTAATAAGTTGCATGGAACGTATCCAGTCCGCACTCTGCAAGGCAAGTATCTATGCGTGCAATACGATCTTAATCTCAATGCGTTCTGGTAGAGGTATACCAATGACGTTCATTATGCGACTGTGTGTGTGTGTGTGTGTGTGTGTGTGTGTGTGTGTGTGTGTGCCACAAGATTTCAAACAGATCGTTGGTTATTATTGTGCCGGAAAAGTATACTAGGAATGCATGACTCAGGGTCGTATACATACACTATATTGGCTCAAGTTGAGCGATGTATGGTGATGATGATGATGATGATGATGATGATCATGATGTTGATGATGATTATGATGATTATGATGATGATGATAATGATGATGATGATGATGATGATGATGATGATGATGATGATGATGATGATGATGATGATGATGATGCTATTATTCTCTGAGTCGTCACTGTGTTTACTGAAGTTACATGCATGTGTCGTGTTTTACGCAACAACAAACTACAATGCATTCAAAGATAAAGGGTCTTACGTCCGTAGAACATCGCCGCTAGAGGGCTCGTACCTGTAACTGCGTTAAGCAGAAGGAATCGCCCATAAGCGTATACCAAGAACTATATACACACCCACACATCCGAGCAATATATATGCTCTGTGATCGACCTGCAGTCTCTATAATGTCGAAGCACTCTTGAATGGCGCTTCTGGCACAACACAGATCAGATACTTTCATGTGTGTAGACTGTACAGACCTATATATGTAGAATAGGCTATATACATCTATGTTGTACATCTATAAGCCATAGGCTCTAGCATATAGATGTACAAGTGGCTAACGTATCCGTCTTTCATCTCTGCTACTTTAATTCCACTCATAGGCCCTATATAGAAAAACCCTGTGCATGCAAACTTCGGTATTCGGTATAGTCATAATTAGTGAATAACCGGAATTCGCCGAATATCCCGTTTTTTTCGGCACCATGCATTCGCCTTGGCAAATATATACATGTACACAAATAGTTGCAAATAAATTTGTTTAAATTCTTTGTTTATTAAACTTTGCTTCATCTATATAATTCACCAGCAAAATCACAATTTAAAAGTCCACAACTGAAGTCAAGTCCATTTAATTGTTATTTATTTCTAAAATGAGAAATGCATTAGTTAGGTACAAATACGAAAATTTATTTCGATAAATTTGTATTACATGAAATCTCAGCTACCTCTGGACGTCCTCTCCGCTCTTCTGACCATCATGACCTTCTAGTTCCGAGGTCTCGGACTGCCACAGCACAGCATCGTGCCTATGCCTCCGTTGGACCTTTGCTGTGGAATGACCTCCCTGCTTTAACTCGTGCTGTAATGTTATCTGGGGGTACCACTGTTTCTGCTCGTTCTCTTAAGACTTTTCTTTTTTCGAGGGGCCCTTCGCAGTGGAAGCGCTTCTGATTAGGTTGTACTGCGAGAGGCGCTTTATAAGTCCATAAATAGAATAGAATAGAATAGAATAGAATAGAATAGAAAATGCGAAGCTTCCCCGAATAGTATACATCCAAATATTGTCTGGGGCTTATAGTTGGCAGATTTCCTATAAGAAGTAATGAGACAAAGGATTGATGCAAAACGACAATGAAAAGATGCCAGCTGAAAGAGTTCCAGAGATGACAACAGACAGAAACGCCGTGTTCTAGGGAGAAACACGTATACTTATAGAGATATAGGCTACGAGAGCAGAAGACAAACATACCCAGCGATACTGCATGCGAAGAAGCAGCCACAAAGGGAACGAAACACAGACACGTGGATACATAGAGGCAGATAAGAAGTAGACATATATACGCAGACAGACAGACAGACAGACAGACTGACAGACAGACAATCCTCATTGTTGTTATGAAACACTCTTCCACGTTGGCTATAGTCGCAACTGTTGCTTGCGTCTTGTCTTGTTCTGCCATCTATCGAATTAATTGAGACAAATTGTTCAGTTCTGCAATTTGCTTTGTAGTTTTAAGTGCACATCAGCAGAAGATCATTTCAATAACGCCTCTTAGAGCCAACGCCCAACACAGGCGCTCCCGACTTGATAACGCAAGACGACGACCGAATACAATGATCTTCAACCAGTAGTGAAATAGAAGCAAAGGGAGGCCACGAAAACTGATGTCGTGTCGCGGCCTGCATCCAAGGC